>JAMPIV010001135.1:115000-535014 GCA_024509875.1 Oreohelix idahoensis
GGCCTTTATTTTTTATTTCAGGGACTTCTGTGATGATAGATATATTTCCATGGCAGTCGTCTGGCTCCTCGTAATCAATTAACATTTCAATCTCAGTAGATCGATTTGGGAGGAGGTCTTCATGGCATCGATGCAGATGTTTGGAGATGTTTAGGAAGCTGGTTCTTTTCAGCCTGTTCTTTGTCACACTATGGAGTTTGGCATGCATTGGATGACTTGGCATTCGTAGAAGCTTCTCACTGTGAGTGAATACCTTTTCCTCACGTCTGTCATCAAGAGAGCGGATGTTGGTGTATCGCTCCATTGCCTGGATTGGAGAAGTCTTCATCCCTCCAGTGATTAGTCTAAGGCCTGAATTTTGCACTTTCCCTAGACATTCTGTGTTTGTTTTAGATGCTGTGGCCCAGGCTGACATGCCATATTCAAGTACAGGTCTGACTGTGCCTGTATAGACTTTTTTAAGTATGTTGGTATTTGCCCCCCAACTTGTGCCAGCCAGTTTCTTCATAATAGAGAGCTTTCTTATTGCTCTCTGTTCTACTGCTTTTATGTGCGGCTTCCAGGTGAGTCTCTTATCCAACTTGACTCCTAGGTATGTTGGGTTTTCCTCAATTGGAAGTTCACTTCCATTTAGCTGCAGTTTGATCGTTTCTTGGCGATTTGACAGAGAGAAGCAGGTTGCTACTGTCTTGGAGAGGTTTATCTGTACTCCCCAATCTGATGCCCATTTACCGATGGTATTTAGCGCTGCTTGCATCCTGAACTTCGCAGTAGGCAAATGTTCAGCAGCACACCAGGCAGCAAAATCGTCAGCATGAAGAGCCCTGGAGATATGCCCGGACAGTTTCTCTGCAATATCAATTATATATATATGATAAAAAGTGTGGGGGAGATAACTCCTCCTTGTGGCACACCCTGTTGTAGAGTGACACGATGGCTCAGTTTCCCGTCAAGTTTTACTCTTGCTGTGCGGTATCGAAGAAAGTCCCGTATCCAGTTGAACATTCTCCCTTCAATTTTGCTGTTGAGCATCTTAAGGAGGAGTCCTTCTTTCCATACCTTATCAAAGGCTTTTGTCAAGTCTACAAAAACCGCCAGTACTTTCTTTTTCTCCTGAAAGGCATTTTCTACTTCCTGGGCTAGATATACTAGTTGGTCTTCGGTGCTGCGATTTTTCCTAAATGCTGACTGTGTGTTATCAAGCAGATGGTTTTTTTTCCAGATGTTTCAGTAATCTTGATTTCACCATTCTTTCCATTACCTTACCCAGACAGCTCAGTAGGCTAACTGGTCGGTAGCTGGACTTGCTTGTTTTCTCCTTTTGTTTCTTTCTGATGGGAACAATGATTGCTTCTCGCCATTGATCTGGAAATTTTCCAGTACTCCATGACTGATTGAAGATTAGGAGGAGCTTGTGCCTGGCTACAGGTCCAAGGTTCTTGATCATATCATTTGTGATGCCATCTTTTCCTGGAGCTTTTCTGTTCTTTAGTTTTGTTATGGCAGCACTGAGTTCTCTCATAGTAAGGGGTGACTTCATGCAGATATCTGGGTTTTGGTGCTTCAGTTTTTCTTTTACTTCCTTACGTACTTCTTGGATCCGTGCATGTGAAAGTGATGTGGTGCTTTCTTCCTTGTAGAAATCTGCCAGGATGTTTGCTGCCATCTTTCCTGTGTGGTATTTTTCATTTTCCTTGATGACAGTCTTACAGTAGCTGGTTGTTGTTTCTTCATTTAGCACTCTTGTCAGATTCCATAGCTTGCTTGAGTCCTTTTCCATGTTGAGACTGCTGGTCTTCTGGTGCCAGCTCCTTTGGATTTCAGCTTTCTTTTGTTCATTGAAAGCTTGTTTTATGCTGTTGTGCCTCTGTGTGTTCTCTAATGTGGGATTTTGCTCCATAGTTTCCCGTGCTTTATTTAATTCACTATGGAGTTTTCCCAGGTTGTCACTCCAGTATGGTTTGTAGTCTCGTCGTTTACCTCGTGGAATTGACTTCTTTGCTGCTTGGATGATTGCCTCACTGATAATGGAGATGTTTTTATTGATGTTATTTGAGTGGGCAATGTTCTGACAGAAATTGTCGGCTTGTTCTTTAAAAAATCCCCAGTTTGCTTTTTTGAAATTCCAGCTAGGAGACATATTGATTTCTCCTGCACTTCTTATCTCAGATATCTGTAATGTGACTGGTACATGGTCACTTCCCCCAAGTTGAGTATTTACTGTTCTGGTGGTGAGTCGATGTATGTCATCTGTAGCCATAGCAAGATCTGGTGTGCTCGTTGTTTTCCATACTCTGGAATAGAAGGTGGGCTTATTCTCTAGTTGGTTTATTAGAATTAGTTTATTCTCTACCATCCAATCTTCCACCTCTTCTCCTCTTGGATCTGTTGCGTCATAGCCCCAGCTGGGTGAGTGGCTATTGAAGTCACCCATAATGAGGTGTCTCGATGCTGCAAGCTTCACTTTGTGTAGCTCCAGAGTTGTGGTTGGAGGGCTGTAGCAGTTTGTGATCATTAAATCTCCACTGGGCAGCAGTAGTTGGACTGTTATGTATTCAAGTTCGTCCTCACCAGATCTGTGTGTCTCTACTGCTGGGATTGAGGTTTTAATCAGTGTGAGAATTCCTCCCTTAGTTCTTTTTGCCCTGTCTTGGCGGAAGGATTGGTATCCACGTACAAAGAATCGTTGGGTATCTTTTAGGTGAGTTTCTTGGATGCAGATTATATCAATGTTATTTTCCCTGAGGAATTCTTGTAACTCCGGTTTCTTGTTCCTCACTCCTTCTGCATTCCATTGAGCCACTGTAAGATAGTGGGTTGGTTGGTCAGTTGCTCTACTTTGCCTTCCCCCGACCATTTGGTTGGCAAAGGCACCGGTTGCTTGGGTGGGCCCTTTCGAGGCTAGGGGCCCGGCTCCGCTCCTCCCCGGTTGTAGCTGATAGGAGCGACGCCATGACGTAAGTTGAGATTGTCGCATGACTCCATACCGCAAAAGCGTGTGTGTCCTAATTTTTCCCGGTGTCTGCGCCGTAGCTAACACACTCCGTCTTCGGCAGGCCGGGTTGTGTTTGTTGTTCAGGGTTGTCTCCCATAGCCTTTCCATCTCCCGGTGGTAGCTGCAAGGCAGCAGATTGGTTTGTTTACCGAGGTTTACCTTCCCCGTGGCTAGAGCTTATAGCGGCTCTTACTCGCTTGATGCACCCGTCGTAGGACATGTGGGGGATTTCAGTGGGGGTATCAGTGCCACCTGTTACCCCTCCCCGTCCTGCTGGGTGGACATCGCCGTTTGATCCGCGACTGCTTATTCGTCCAGCAATGCTGACTTAATTCGCAGCTGACACACCATATCTGGAGGTCGTTCCACTATCCGCCACCCGTGGACGCGCCTGGTTGGGGTCGGTCGCCCCTTTGCCAGGTCTCCTAATACCATATGACTCACTGGGCGTGTAACGGGATTCTTTACCTTACCTTGCACAACATTTGTGCAGATAAATCCTGTAGACAACATACTGAAACTCTTGTAAACAGAGAGACGTGACAAAAGCACGCTTCATTCATAAAACTCTTTAGTAAGTAATTTTATGGTACACTAGATGCACTTTACGTATAAAGCGGAGTTTCTTAACTTTGGGGGTCAGTGAATGGGGTACAAGGGAGTTCGTGTACGTAAACAAACATTTAGGGGGTCGGATTGGCTAAGAGGAATAACGTCCGCCTCGAATTCGATAGATACTGGGTTCGATTCCAAGTGGAGGGAATATGATTTATGAAGCTTTTTTTCAGAACCAGTGGAACTACTGATATCATAATCCTCCCTGGTCTCCTGGGTAGTGAGATCGGATGACTAGCCTTCTCGGATAAGGGCGGAAAAATACGAGGTCCCGTGTGCAAGTTGCACACGTTAAAAATCCCTCGACAGTTGGAAATCGCCAAGAGAAGGCCAAAAGTCCGCTGGCCTTGCAAAATTTAAAAATTGGAAATCTGCCCACCACAAAAATATTTATAGAATGTGTGATTCCTATATACCAACGGGCTGATCACCCGTTTGCCAGTCACTTCGATTACGGAAACAACAGCAAATGGATTGATTTGCCGTTGCCCTAAAGACGCCAATAGGCGTGATGGGAAACAATGGCAAAGAAAACCTATCTGCTGTTGCCCTAAGACGCCACTAGGCGTAATGGCCACTGACTGCTTTGACGGTCGGTGGCTAAGGACGGAAGAAGAAGAAGAAGTGATTCCTATATACACACGTTACGATTTTGGCCGGTGCTACGGAGTTCGTGCACTGTGGTGAGATCTTCTTCCTGTGTGATCTAATGGAGGAGATCAGAGCACTGATGGAAGTGCCCGTGTGCAATGAAAATAGTAATTAAACCCAAACCAAACATTTCAAATGTAAGATTTTTTTTTTCCAAGAAGGGATCAATGCCTTCATCGGACAATCAAGGGGGTCCATAGCCCAGTGGCGTACTAAGGCGGTGAGAGGGGCTATTCGCCCGTGGTGACAGCAAGAAAAAGAGTGCCATCACTCTGTATTATAAGTACTCCCTGTTAAAAAGTTTCTTTATGGGAGGGGGTATTATCCGCCCCGGGTGGCAAACACTTTACATACGCCCCTGCCATTGCCTTCATCACGGATGTCGGTCCACGGCACCAAAAAGAGTAAGAATTTCTGGTATTAGAATATCTTGTGACAAATCACAGAAAAACAAAGAAATACAAGAGAGACAACGTTTACATTTGTTACATTGAATGTAGTTTTCACTGTTATGTCCCTTTGGTAAGAATATTTCGCTCATCAGTACTAAGTCTTAATGAAGACATTGTGGCCTAAAAGATTGAAAACTTTCTTGAACCGCGCCAGATAAACGTTTTTTGTTGTTGTGTTTTTAACAGTAGGACTTTTTGTAACCAAATACTGTCTTCTTAAAATAGCGAAGAACTCATTTACTTGTGGAAAAACGAAGAAAAAAAAAGATCAGTGGAGGCTACAAAGATGTGGTTTCTCAGAAGAATATCAAGTAAGGCACAACATGGATAACTTTTTAAATAAAAAATGCTTGAAAAAAGGCTAAGTTGAAAATTAGATAATAAAGATAATCATAAAAATAAGGAGAGGATAATCCACCTTCATTAGGTATGTGATGAGAAAAGGAGCATTCGAAAACATCGTGACCAATGGGAAGATGGAAAGATGAAAAAACGTAGAAGTAGTCATAGAGATAAGATAAAGTATTGCTTGACATGGAAAAATACCAACAACGGAACCTATTTTTTGGGCTTTAAATAGCAGTTTTGCCTTGGGTTCGCCTCATTCTACCAAGACACAAAGTCACTTGGTTATATTAGAGCGCATGTCTAAAAATAAAATACCTTATGATATTTTAAAGGAAAAGGTAGTCCTAACGTTGATACTGATGTATGAGAGTGAAGTGTTAGAGACTTCAATACACTAGGTCCAGCATCGAGAGATGGTAGTGACTAGTTCCCTTCCTCGTCGCCTTTTCCTTCCCTTACTCAAGAGCAAAGTCAGGTACCAATTTACATCTGGGTAGACTGGAGCTGCGAGAGTTGGCGTTCTTACCACTCTGTCAATTGGACGCTCTCTGGTCTAGTAAGCACATTAAAAAGTCGAGATCTTCAGAGCGACAAGGTCGCACACCCCTAGAGGCACCACACCTGACGTTATTTGACCCAATTTGACGTCCTAAAGCCAGCATTGTCTGAGATTCACTGTTAAACCATGCTCTGCATTTATAGTGATCAAAACACACGAGCGGGAATTTCCCGTTTGCAGAGATTGATGTGCAAGGTACATAATTCTCCATCGAGAATTATATTTTGCTTGTATGGGAGTTATTGCTATTTGTTGATCGCAATCGACATCATTATACTCCAGGCAAACCCATAGGTGATTAATCTCCCTCAGAACATGTCGAAATGTATGAATGCTAATTGTTCCTGTAGCGTGGTGGTTGTATGCACGACGGACGCATCATCTCATACGTCCATGCCTGCTAGTCTTACGTTAAAGTTTTACGTTGCTTGAGAGTTAGCATTAATAAGTGTCAACGGGCCTAGTTCTGGGACAGTACTACCATGGTGAAATGATACTAGCTATGACTGTAGGGGTGTTCAATGCCAACAAATGTAACGGCTAGTGAATAAAACCAGAGCTCAGTAACCAATACCAACGGGCTGATCACCCGTTTGCCAGTCACTTCGATTACGGAAACAACAGCAAATGGATTGATTTGCCGTTGCCCTAAAGACGCCAATAGGCGTGATGGGAAACAATGGCAAAGAAAACCTGTCTGCTGTTGCCCTAAGACGCCACTAGGCGTAATGGCCACTGACTGCTTTGACGGTCGGTGGCTAAGGACGGAAGAAGAAGAAGAAGTCAGTAACCAATGATATCAGAACTCGTCTGCAATTGTTGTTGACCCATTTTTGACGATAACGATCCATAATTTAACATGTAGCACAGATCAATTCATCCACTCACAACCATATCCTGAGACTGTACAGTTTCAATATTTCTCAACTATGCGTTATTTGCATACATTCGACTTACACAGAAGATAAGTGTTTTTTCACAGTATAATCCATAGTTCCATTCCGACTGACAAAGTGCGTTTTATTTGTTCAATATATCTTTCAGACGGTTACACATTTCATTATCCTCACGCATTTAAGTATTAATTCCAACTATTGAACATAAAGTATTATTTCACTGAGACCAATCCAATCGACCGCTGTTCGCATTCTATGTCTGTTCCACATAAAGGCTACATTCGAACATCACTAGAGTAAACAACCAAACGTCACATCCCCTATCAACGTGTGTCCCTAGCATTCCCGATGCATTTTAGAGCAACAGACTCAACAAAATGTAATTTCCAGTTTGCTACACTAAATGCATCCCTTAACAATAAAGATATATTTTTTTGTTTCCTTTGCGGTTTTTTTGCAATCTTGTGGCGAAGCTCATTTCTTTCAACCTAGAGTGAAAGTTCTTCGGTTATTATCAGATCGCTGTTGTAGCAGTGCCACTCGTTTTATGGTTTGATTGGTTTTCGTTACCTCCTTCAGTTCAAGCATAGGCACTTCGTTTACCGTCACTTCGATATACAAGCTTGAGTTGTTAAGATGGAAGGAAAATAGTTCTAGCTCGTGATCTAGTTGAGCACTGCTCCAAACTCAGGCTCTAGGTCAAGGCTTCTGGGCTGGATGCTGACCACTGATTTTCTTATTTTTATCTGTACAATCTTAAAGGTTCATTGCTGCAGTACCAACGAGGACATGTGTATGAACACAACGTACTAGAAGAATATGGTCGATTGAACAATCTAAAACGTTTATTCTGATATCTCTATTTTCTTAATCTTAGACTGATGGAATAACTGACTTGTACAAACTGAGGCAGTCCAATAATGGGTACAAATATACATATTAATGTTCCTTTAGATCGTGGCAACCTCGTCTTTGGCTTTGATATCAGCGTATAATTACCACTTTACGACAGTGAAGCAAAATGTTCAACTTACTGTGCGTGATGAATACACACACACAATGTTGTTGGAAAACCTTGACCAATACACCAAAGGGATAACTTGATGAGGTACAATAACAAAATCTGATAACATGCTGTAGATTATTCTGCTAAACGTTCTGACTTCGCCTTATCATACAAAACAGTTCCGTTGCAATTACAATTGTAATAATCTTCTCTGAGTTCTGCTCACTCCCAAGTTCGGTCAAACTTATTATCACAGTTCTACTTCGTGAATCGCTCACTATCTAGTTTCATCTTATCACTTCTGTTTCTAGGATAATAAAATTCTTTCTTAATTCTCCTAGAACAGAGACTCCGACGCCTAGATGAGCCACAATTGGATGAGGTTCAGTGCGGATTCCGAGCAAACCGAAGTACTCAAGACCTAATCTTCACACTCAGACAGCTGAGTGAAAAGGCCCTTTGAGTATAAGAGTGAGATCCATCTTTGTTTCATAGATCTGGTAAAGGCTTTTGACAGGGTCCCCTGGAGCAAACTTTGGGACTGTTTGGCAAGGAAGAACATTCCAGCACCTCTGATTCATGCTATACAGAGCTTCTACAAGTCTTGCAGAAATTATGTGAGGACAGCAAACCATAAGTCAGAAGAGTTCAGGACCACCACTGTTGTAAGACAAGGTGATATCCTGCCACCTTATTTTTTTCATATTCCTCATGGACGATGTTATCAAGGCATGTAAGGAGAGAACAAGAAAGTATTCAGTGGGGTACTGGAAGATGAGACAGGTATGTATTTCAGAGCTGGCATTTGCTGATGATGTTGCCCTGATTGCTAAATCAGAGGAACATCTCCAATCCAACCTGCAAGTCTGGAAGGAAGAGCTGGAGAAGAGAGGAATGGTCATAAGCAGCTCTAAAACAAAATCCATGGTGATATCACGAGAAGAAAGAAGACATCAGATTAAGCTGGGAGAACAGGTCCAGGAGCAGGTCGACCACTTTAAATATCTCGCAGCTATTATTGATCGAAAGGGAGGCATCAAAGAAGAGTTGGCCACTCGAAAAGCAGCAGCTGGGAGACTTTTTCAGGCCATAAATCGAGGATTCCTCAGCAAGAGAGAGGTTGGTAAGAAAACGAAGATGGCTGTATACCGCTCCACCTATGTCCCAGTCTTGACATATGTATGCGAGCCATGGGCAATGACTACAACCCACAAAAGCCAGATCCAAACCTCAGAAATGAGGTATCTGAGGAAGGTGGTTAAAGTAATAAGAAAAGACATGGTCCGCAACCAGACGATACGTCAAGGCCTAAAATCCCACCCCCTGCAGACCCAAGTAGAACGGTCCCAACTAAGATGGTTTGGCCATGTCTGCAGAATGGGAGAAGATCGGCTACCACGACAAGCATGGGAAACAAAGAGGCAGGGATCCAGACCCCAGGACGACCCAGAGTTCGCTGAGAGGACAACATTAGACAATCTTTGAAGGACCGAGGACTAGAATGGAACCAGGCCAGGAGGAAGACAGCCGATAGGATAGTCTGGCGCTCTCTCTTCCAATTCTCTACACCTCACGGTAGAAGGGGAACGACTAAGTAAGTAAGTCTTAACCCTCTTCACTATCTAAACTCTTTGTCCTGCAGATTAAATATGCTGCTCCACGAAAACCTCGGTGGCCAACCACGTCCTAACACTTCCTCGTTTGGTCAAGAACTGCCCGGGAAAAAGAAGTTAGCTTAGTATAACCTTTTAACCACTAACTGAATCACGCTTCTTGATTGGTTTGTCTTCTTACCCAAAATTCCGTCAGTTTTTACGTTTTATAATTACCCATACTTTTTGTAATACGCTCGATTGAGCTATGCGGCCAGTATCACGCCATGCTATTTTAAACTTGGCCTTGCATCATAATAGCTTTACTCGCTAGTCCACGAAGGTTCTCGATGTCATTCGAAACTTGAAATCGTCAATATCTTTTAACCACGTAAACGTACAATTTCCATTTGTATCTCATTCTTCTCGTTTCGTATTTACAAACAATAAAAGTCCAAACACGATGTTTGTACTCTGTTTAGTTTCAAAGCTACTCTTCCAACTACTGTACTGCGCCTGTGGCCTACAGTGAAGGTTCCTATACTCTTATCTACATTCCCGGCTACACTGTTGTCATTACAAAATAAGTGAACTCTGTCAACTTTAGTGCAAGGGAAAAAAAAAAATCAACGGTAGTCCCTTAGCAGATTAAAAGGGAGTAAAGTGTTAGAGACTTCACTATCCTAAGTCCAGCTTTATGATGTGAGGTGACCAGTTCCCATCCTCGCAGCCTTTGCCTTCCCTAATTCAAGAGCAGGATCAGGTACCCATTTACAGCGGGGTAGGCTGAAGGATGACGCTATCAGGTTACTGTCTTGGAGCCTAGTAACTTTGCCGCGAGATGCAATCGCTCTAACAGCTTAGCCTCTAGTATAGTACAGTTAAATACGAAGCTTCGATAAAGCATCAGCTAGCATGGCGGAGCCCTGAAAAAGGCTAGCCCTGAACAGGACTGCTAGCGTTGATAATTTGCAGCGTTGACAAACACTAAGCCCAGAAAAAGGCTAGCCCTGAACAGGACTGCTAGCGTTGATAATTTGCAGCGTTGACAAACTCTAAGCCCTGAAAAAGGCTAGCCCTGAACAGGACTGCTAGCGTTGATAATTTGCAGCGTTGACAAACTCTAAGCCCTGAAAAAGGCTAGCCCTGAACAGGACTGCTAGCGTTGATAATTTGCAGCGTTGACAAACTCTAAGCCCTGAAAAAGGCTAGCCCTGAACAGGACTGCTAGCGTTGATAATTTGCAGCTTTGACAAACACTAAGCCCTGAAAAAGGCTAGCCCTGAACAGGACTGCTAGCGTTGATAACACATAAGGAAGGGAAACCCGAGGCCTGTAAACAGTAAATTAATATTAGACAAACATAAAGGTATGTTTTCAGGCACTCGTAAGAAATAAAGAAGTAGAACACTTGGACAACAGAAAAACAACAGACGTGAGTGGCTTACCCAGGGTTCGAACCCCGTACCTTCCGTACGACAACTCCGCCTAGCTATACAAGCGAATCACACTGACCCCACGGCCAGCTAGGCATCCCCAAAAAAGGATGCTTTACTGACTAGTCATCAGTGTGAAATACAAGACAACACCGGAAGTATACAGTGGGCAACTCAGCCCATTAATGACGCAATCACTTCTGTTGTTCTTGTTCAGGGCTAGCCTTTTTCAGGGCTTAGAGTTTGTCAACGCTGCAAATTATCAACGCTAGCAGTCCTGTTCAGGGCTAGCCTTTTTCAGGGCTTAGAGTTTGTCAACGCTGCAAATTATCAACGCTAGCAGTTGTTCTGTTGTTTTTCTGTTGTTTTTCTGTTGTCCAAGTGTTCTACTTCTTTATTTCTTACGAGTGCCTGAAAACATACCTTTATGTTTGTCTAATATTAATTTACTGTTTACAGGCCTCGGGTTTCCCTTCCTTATGTGTTATTAATGTTTATACAATACCAGAAACCTACCCTCTGTTCTATACTACTGTCCTTAAGTCTTCTATCATTTACTGGACACAGTATCAAGGTCTTTGTCTTGTTTGGACTGACATATACTGCTGTATAGAGGAACAACAGAAGTGATTGCGTCATTAATGGGCTGAGTTGCCCACTGTATACTTCCGGTGTTGTCTTGTATTTCACACTGATGACTAGTCAATAAAGCATCCTTTTTGGGGGATGCCTAGCTGGCCGTGGGGTCAGTGTGATTCGCTTGTATAGCTAGGCGGAGTTGTCGTACGGAAGGTACGGGGTTCGAACCCTGGGTAAGCCACTCACGTCTGTTGTGTTGCTGTTGTCCAAGTGTTCTACTTCTTTATTTCTTACGAGTGCCTGAAAACATACCTTTATGTTTGTCTAATATTAATTTACTGTTTACAGGCCTCGGGTTTCCCTTCCTTATGTGTTATTAATGTTTATACAATACCAGAAACCTACCCTCTGTTCTATACTACTGTCCTTAAGTCTTCTATCATTTACTGGACACAGTATCAAGGTCTTTGTCTTGTTTGGACTGACATATACTGCTGTATAGAGGAACAACAGAAGTGATTGCGTCATTAATGGGCTGAGTTGCCCACTGTATACTTCCGGTGTTGTCTTGTATTTCACACTGATGACTAGTCAGTAAAGCATCCTTTTTGGGGGATGCCTAGCTGGCCGTGGGGTCAGTGTGATTCGCTTGTATAGCTAGGCGGAGTTGTCGTACGGAAGGTACGGGGTTCGAACCCTGGGTAAGCCACTCACGTCTGTTGTTTTTCTGTTGTCCAAGTGTTCTACTTCTTTATTTCTTACGAGTGCCTGAAAACATACCTTTATGTTTGTCTAATATTAATTTACTGCTAGCGTTGATAATTTGCAGCGTTGACAAACTCTAAGCCCTGAAAAAGGCTAGCCCTGAACAGGACTGCTAGCGTTGATAATTTGCAGCGTTGACAAACTCTAAGCCCTGAAAAAGGCTAGCCCTGAACAGGACTGCTAGCGTTGATAATTTGCAGCTTTGACAAACACTAAGCCCTGAAAAAGGCTAGCCCTGATCAGGACTGCTAGCGTTGATAATTTGCAGCGTTGACAAACTCTAAGCCCTGAAAAAGGCTAGCCCTGAACAGGACTGCTAGCGTTGATAATTTGCAGCGTTGACAAACTCTAAGCCCTGAAAAAGGCTAGCCCTGAACAGGACTGCTAGCGTTGATAATTTGCAGCGTTGACAAACACTAAGCCCTGAAAAAAAAAGACGAATATGGTCTAGTCCTTAGAATGATGAAGACCCCAACATAAGACTCGTCCTCGAAGGGACAACTATCTATAACGACGCGTACACTGCCCGGACTCGAACTGGTCACTGGATGGTGAGAACCGGTAAATGTATTCATACCAGCTCCAACATGGAAAACCACGCAAGGTTTTGTACGAAAAGCTTTCATGTCCTCTTGATTCGTTCTATTCAGTGTGCAGTTGGCTGGAAGTTGTTGTCTAATTAAGGCTGCTAAGGGACCTCAAGACGCAGCAATAGAGACCGCAGTCAGCGGCTCATAGCTTGACTGCCTGCGTCAGGACCAGCGAACCAGAGCTGGTCAAGACCGCACTCCACCTCCACGTGGTGGTCCTGGAAACAGTCTGCAGCTGTGCAGGCTGGCTGAGCGAGTGTGGATCGAAATGGGAAGGCAAACCCGGTCCTAAAAAATGCCGTGCAGAAGTCGGATGTGTCGACCGAAAGGTGCAGATATCACAGCTACGTTGTAAACAGACACAACGCAACCACCGTCCTTTTCAGGGCGAACGAAGAAGAAGAAGAAGAAGGCTGCTAAGCTTGTCGTTCTTTCGCTGTCAATGCCTAGTTGGAGAATCCGTGGCATTGCCTAGATTGTAGATCTAGGCCATTTCTGTGGCTTTTCTACAACTCTGAAACTAGTGAGCTTCGGTTTCTTTCCCCTTCTAGCCTTTACACAGAAATCGTGACACAAAGCCACTTCTCAGCTTCCGGAATCTGTCATCATTCAAACAGCTGTGAGATCTTGCTTGCAGCCAACCAGGTAAAAGCTAGAGTTACGTCTGGCTCGAGTGATTCCCCTGTAGTTAGTGTTGTGCAATGTTGGGTTCTCAACATCTTTTGACAAGTCATAGCTTTCAAGAAATCCAAAAGAGACAACCTTTATTTTTATTTAGCTGAATCCTGTTTTATACAGTTATGTCCCTTTGAATAGTGAAGTAGCGCTCGTGAGTACAGTACTTTAAGTCATACCACAGGCACTGTCGTCAAAAACGAAAACTTGCTTGAGTCGTGCAAGACTACAACTGTCGTGTCATGATGCTGTGCCATTCTGGTGTGGCTACTCTATCCCTTAGTGTTGGCTAGGCAACTCGAATGTTGCCTGTTTCCAGAATAAACCGTGCTGAGGTGTTTCAGGATCCTGGTTAGTAGTCTAACCGTAAAATTCACCCAGCAGCAACGTGAAATCCAATGCATATTTGGTTATTTCCCCATGTTTGATACAAGGAATTTTCTGTCCTTTTGAGTTTTCATATTGTGTTAAAGTTAGTTGGTTGGGTTGTTGATTGTTGGATGGATTGATTGACTGTTATGTTTTGGATTGATTGTTGGCTGCTTGACTGATTCTTGATTGTAAGTTGGTTGATTGATTGTTGGTTGGTTGACTGGTTGTTGTTTGGTAGTTGGTTGATTGATTGTTGGTTGGTTGACTGATTGTTGTTGGACTGACTGATGATTGGTTGACTGTTGGATGGATTGAGTGATTGTTGGTTGATTCGATTGATTGTTTGTTGATTGTTGGTTGGCTGATTGTTGTTGGATTGACCCACGGTTGGTTGACTGTTGGTTGGATTGAGTGATTGTTGGTTGGTTGATATGATTGGTTGTTGGGTGGTTGATTGTAGGTTGGTTGACTAATTGTTGCTGGATTGACTGACGGTTGGTTGACTATTGGTTGAAATGAGTGACTGCTGGTTGGGATTTGATTGGTTGTTGGTTGGTTGATTGTTGGTTGGATGGATTGTTATTGTTTTGTATTTTGAAAAGAATAGTAATGTTATAAAAATTGTGAAGGAAAATGAATGAGAATTAATAAAATATAAAACAAGAAGAAAACGAAACAAACAAACAAAAAAAACTTATTTCAAAGAAACATCCTGAGAGGCAATCTTCCGACTTGAGCGCCAAGTAAAGTCTGGCCCCAAACACAGGCCTCTCGTCCTTAACTCTTAAGAGTTAAGAGATGGGGGTGACCGGTTCTCTTCCTCGCTGCCTTCGCCTTGTCTAATAAACAGCAGAATCAGGCAGTGGCGTCACTAGGGTTGGTGTCACCCAGTGCGGTAACTCATGGTGTCACCCCCATGGACCTCCTCCCGTACCAGACCATACAGAATCCTCAGTAATGTTTTTTGCACTAATGTTACCCGTAAATCGTAATTCCCGTTTATCACTGAATGTAATGGCAATAGTAGTGACATAAACAATTAGCAAAATTAAAATTACACCTTTAAATTACAGTATCATACGCACAGCCTAAATGTATTTACATTTACATAGTTTCATGTGGTTAAAGTGAAAATTCGGTAAGAAAACAATAGAATTCGAAGTAAAAACGTGGTTATAACTAACTACAGGGATATTTTTTTTATAAAAAATAATAAATTTCTGCTGAAACACTGCACACAAATTTAAAGACAGTCATTTTGGTTTCACCCCCTCTGATAGTGTCACCCGGTGCGGTCCGCATCCCCCGCACTCCCTAATGTCGCCACTGGAATCATGTACCCATTTACAGCTGGGTAGACAATCCATAACCTGGTAACTGTACCACGAAAGACAATCGCTGGAATAGTAAGAATGCTGACACAAATTTCTACAGCATTGTCGATTTTTTTATTTAGATTTAATAATTACAGTAACAAGATAATACTGAAGGGATTTTCTTTGATATGACATAAACCGTTAAGAGTTAATGAACTAATCAAGGATTTATGGGGCAGAGGCGTTCCTAACATGTTTGGCGGATCCTGCCTTTGGAACGCCCCTGCTCATAAAGAAACACACTTGCAAGTACATTTTAGCAGTAAGTACTATCATAATAGTGTCCGACGGCACCCCCTTCGTGGCTGTCGCCCGTGGCAGACCACTCCCTCGCACCCCTCAGTACGCCACTGTTATAAGGTAGGGAGATTTCACAGTGGAGGCCAGGTAGTTTTTCCCTTCTGAACCATGTGGCAACACCTGCTGCGTAAAGTAGCTTCCCCTTGTTAGCGCTCTCTTCTGGAGGAGATTTGTTTTTCTGTTCGGGTCAGACAACAAAGGATCACTTCCGCTGCACGTCCGCGGACAGCTAGGCAACTAGCCACCTCCTGAAGTGACAGGCATCATGGGATACCGGGCAGTTTCCGTTGACTTGTGTGTCAACACATCACGTGAAATCTGGAGGGAGGGTAGAGTCAAGATTACAGTCAGGCATGTGGGAAGACTCGTTGGAAAGAACTTAAAAGAAAAATGTTTTAAGGAACATAAGACAACTATTGACATCTAAACAATTAACGCACAAATTAAAACTGAGAATCATCAAGTGTTATATATATTCTTCATTATTGTATGATGTAGAAACATGGACAATGTATAAGTAATTGGAAGAATAATTGAGGCTCTCAAGATGTGGATAGATAAAAGAATGGGGCTCATCTCGTGGAAAGAGTAGAAAACAAATAAAGAGGTCCTAGAAATCCTAGGTATGAAAATAGAATTAATGAAGGATATCACAATTAGACAACTAAAATATTTTGACCATGTAAAAAGACAAAACACCTTATAGAAGACCATAATAGAAAAATAAAATTAAAAAAAAAACACAGACACAAGAATAATTAAACAAAAAAATTTCAAAATTAAAAGTTATTTGCGTATATAAAACTAATAGTTTTCCTATGTCTATATTATTCTGTGATAGGGTGGGCGAGATGATGATGATGATTATATTGTGATGTGTGATCACTCTCTTGCTACACTCGCACCGACCCGAACAACAATAAAACTCTTGATTCTAGAGGCAGGGGCTATATTTATTTTTACAGCCCATTCAGTGACAAAGCAAACATTAAACAAATAAACTAGCGAACATAACACCAAACCAAACAAACACCCAACAGTGCCCGATGCTAATCTGAAGAAGCAAACAAAGCACAGAATAGTTAAAATCATAATATAATACTGAATGAGAAACACCACGCTCTCACCTGTCAAACTGTCCTACGCCGCCACCTGACACACTCAACTATCACACACACACACACACTCATGTGTGTCATCCAATGCGACTAGTAAGGTGTTGTGCGTGGGGCTGGCAATCTCACCATGTAACACAGGTTGCTACGGAAACCACTACTGCAAGAGCACACACTCAGCTATCACACACACACACACTCATGCATGTCGTCCAATGCGACTAGTATGGTGTTGTGCATGGGGCTGGCAACCTCACCATGTAACACAGATTGCTACCAAAACCACTACTGCAAGAGCACACACTCAGCTATCACACACACACACTCATGCATGTCGTCCAATGAGACTAGTAAGGTGTTGTGCGTGGGGCTGGCAATCTCACCATGTAACACAGATTGCTACCGAAACACTACTGCCCTAGCATATGAATACTTAATATGGAGGCAAACCACACTGTTGGCCCCATGCTCCCTCAGGAGCGGAGAAGAGAAATATTTACCTTGAAGTGAGCCCACGTGCTCTCACAACCATTCCTCACATAACCATAATTAAATAATCATAAAATGGACATAGAATAATATTCAACTGTATGTACAACAAATACTCTCAGTAATGAGAATAAGCTACTACCTCGTAACTGATCTATCTCAATATTCGTTACTGCATTCTGAAGCATGTCGTATGTGACGACTGGTGCGACTGAGAATCTCATCACACGAAACACATCGTTACCGAAACAAATCACTGCCATAGCATAAAAAATGCTTCTTGTCGGCTTGTGATAGACACCAGCCACATTGGTGTTTCCATGCTCCGCCGGGAGCAACCAGAGAAACACATGTCTCAACAAAGGAGTGGCCTCGCGCTCTCCAGAAATCTAAATACATATTCTCACCTCACAGTAACCCATTAAATATACAGTAGAATTATCAATAAACGTGAAATACACTAAATTACTCTTACATAAAGAATACAATATAATTATTCTCGACTTAAACCAAACTGGAACTAAATACACAACGTGTCACATGGCGTAACATTATAGGTTTACCACGCGGGGCGTGTTATTCGCCGCTTTTTATACAGTCCTCGCCACGTGGCTACAATCTTGCTATTGTTAATCTTATCTACATTCCCGTGAAATAGCTTCATACTATATCTGCCTTTCTGATAACATTTCTGTCCAGTTTCATGTATAAAATACTCTCCTACTAAATTTGTCCGGTCTGATGGATGAAATACTTGATACTAAATTCTCACATCTGGATTTAGGCTTTGCGTGCCTAATAAAACCTATCAAACATTATTTTCACTCATCTATCATTCTTCAAGACTAAATCATAATGTCCTAAAAAGACATTTCCTTTGGAAACACATCTATCTATTTCACTAAACATTAAAACAGACTCGTGCTGAATATAATTCTAGAATTATATAAAATTAATTCTAATTTAAATTAACTCACGTGCTCAATGCATTTACAGTTTGGCTCTGTCGTCTGTTCTCTCTGGCGGCTGATACTAGGAAAGGTCCGCTGGTAGCTCGCTATCTCTTTTTATAGGCACTAGGCTAATCACTCACTTTACTGCGCTAGGCGTATTAATCTTGACTACTTAAATATCACACGCGATTATCGCTTAGGAATAGCGAAAACACAAATAAAACCTACAGCTATTTAATATAACACAATTCTACACCACAACTTAAATTTAAAGGCATTATTGTGGCCTTTTCATCAATCTTCCTTATCTCGTCAGAATTTTTACATACTAGGCGCCCTTCTAAAATATGGGCGATAAATCTGCCTAGAAACAGGTAGGGGGCGGGCGTCTCCTTTTTGGCCCCATCACACATCTCCCTCCTGATTTTGTTGTCGTCCCGACAACATCACTCCCTCTGGCGCTTCAGTTGTAACCTCTCAGATCGTCTCGGGGCAGGACCCTCTATTGGCTGCAGGGCATACCAGCCTGGTTCGGGCATTAGACCATGCACGTCCTCCCCAGGATCTGTCTCATCTGGCGAAGCTGGTGCCTCAGGTAGGCCTAGTGTAGCATCTACCAGATTCGGAGAATCATCTTTGTCCTCACTTCGTCTTAGTTCGTGCGCCGCAACCCTCATCTTCAGATCTTCGTTGCTCGCTGGCCTTATCACATAAGGACCACCGCTTGCTTCTGGAATTGAAGATACAATGAATTCGTCGTTGGACCACACGTCTTGTATTTTGGCCCTGTCAGTGTAGTGCACTCTTTTCCGCACTCTTTCACCCACTCTCAATGGTGTGGGGCCTGGAAGCTGATTACTTCTCTCCCTCCTGTCAGCGGCCATTTTCTGCATTCTCTCTGCAGCTTTTTGGTGGGCTATGTGCAACCTCTCTAGGTGACCTTGCAGCCACTCGTCAGTTGTCTCCGGCTCTTCATCTGGGTGCGTGCCTATCATGAAGTCTAGAGGAAGCCTCGGTTCTCTGCCGAAGAGGAGGTAGTATGGTGAGTACCCTGTCGAAGAGTGGGGGGTAGAGTTGTAGACCATAACCACCTCCGCTAGATGCTCAGACCACCTTCGCTTCTGGTCGGCTGTCATGGGTCTCAGCAGATCATGCAACGTCTTGTTGAAGCGCTCGCACTGCCCGTTGCCTTTAGGATTGTAAGCTGTAGTGCGGCTCTTGTGGACTCCATATACCTTGCACAGCTCTGCGACTATCACTGACTCGAAGTTCCGGCCTTGATCAGAGTGTATCCTCTGAGGAGCTCCGAGATACTGGAACCAC
The DNA here is from genome assembly GCA_024509875.1 of Oreohelix idahoensis. Lineage (NCBI taxonomy): Eukaryota > Metazoa > Mollusca > Gastropoda > Stylommatophora > Oreohelicidae > Oreohelix > Oreohelix idahoensis. Next base: position 134,088 of record JAMPIV010001135.1, read on the forward strand.
TTTTCCACCAGGGCCTTGGTGACTGTTGTTGCTTTTTGGTCTCTTGTTGGTATAGCAATGGTGTACTTGCTGAACACATCTGTCAGCACTAATACATTCTCGAACCCTTTGGAATCCCGCTCTAGCAGGGTGAAATCCATTGCTACCACCTCAAGTGGTCTGGAGGCAATCAAGTTTCCCGATGGCCCATGAAACTTCAGTTGAGGTGCCTTGGCAACGTTACATCGGTTGCATCTGCGACAAAAGACGTCAACATCAGCTGTGATGCCTACCCAGAAGCACCTACTTCTCAGCAACTGCAGCATGCGCTCTCTTCCCTGATGGCCCACCCTGTGAGCAGAGTCTAGTATCCGTGGTTTCATGGACTCAGGTATTACCAGTTGTTTTATGTTGGATCCATCTGATCCCTTCACTGTCCGGTATAACAACCCATCTGTCACTTCGAGCCGGTTACTCTGATTAAGTAGTTTCCTTGCAGCCAAGGGGATCTTTCGAGCATCTTTTCCTGCAGGTCTGGTGCCATCCTTTACCATCTTCCTAACCATCGCTACCACATCATCCGCTCCCTGGAGATTTATCAATTCCTCACGCGAATAGGTGGGAAATGCTTGAGTGGTTGCTGGTGCTGTGGTTGATTCGGCCGGTACCCTTTCACTGATATCTTTCTGGCTTGTTGCTGTCATCAACCCTATCTCATATGGTATCTGGGTAAACTCTCCGATAACCTCAGCTGTTATGCCACTTATTGCAACATCTGCGTCATCCTCCAGTTCCTCGCCTGCGGTTTCAATAGGAAAACGGGACAAATAATCTGCATTTCCATTGGCTCTTGCTGCCCGATGTCGGATTGTGTAGTTAAACATCGCCATCTGGGCCATCCATCTCTGCTCTATAGCTCCTAGTTTAGCTTTCTCCCAGAAGGCCAGACCCCTATTGTCTGTAAATACCTCTACTTGTGATCCTAGCAGGTAACCTCTGAACTTCTCAGTCATGGCCCACTTAAGACCTAGCAGTTCCAGTCTCATACTGCTTTTTGAGTTTCTTTCAGAGGGTCGAAGTGTGCGACTTGCATATGCCAAGACTTTCTTTGTTCCATCTTGTACTTGCGAGAGAATTGCTCCCAATCCTTCAAATGATGCATCTACCTCCAGGATAAATGGTAGCGAGAAGTTAGGGAACCCTAGTAGCGGTGTGGAGGTTAGTGCCTTTTTCAGTGTCTCAAAGGCTACAGCACACTCTTCTGTCCACAACTCTCCTATAGGTGACTTACTTCGTCTTTTAGTCTGCATGCCTTGATTGAGCGCAGCTACTAAATCATGTAGCGGTTTGGCTATCTTTGCAAAGCCCGGCACAAATCTGCGGTAGTAACTGGCCAATCCCAGGAATGACCGTAACTCAGTCTGGGAACGTGGTACAGGGGCCTCTTGAACAGCCTTCACCTTGTCTTCCATAGCTCCTATTCCGTCTGCCGATATAGTATGCCCCAAGAATTCAATCGTCGTCCTAAACAGCTTACACTTTCCTCCATTCAACTTCAGCCCTAGCTGGCGTAGCTTAGAGAATACTTTCTCCAGTCGGCTCAAATGATTAGTGAAGTCAGCAGAGTACACCAAAATGTCATCAAGGTATACTAGTATCAGCTGGAACACTAAATCATGCATACTGCTCTGCATTAATCGTTGAAAGGTGCTGGCCGAGTTGGCTAAACCCATAGGCATCCTGGTGTATTCATAAAGTCCAAAAGGGGTAGTGAAGGCGGTTTTCTCTTGGTCTTTCTCATCCATTGCTACTTGATAGTAACCACTTGCCAGATCAAGCGATGAGAATATCTTTGCTCCTCCTAACGCATCCAGGTACTCATCTACTCGGGGTAGAGGGTATGCATCCCTCTTCGTCTTGCTGTTGAGTGCCCTGAAGTCTACGCAGAGTCTAAGCCGACCATCTTTCTTCCGGACCAAAACTATTGGGGAGGCCCAAGGACTGCAACTCTCCTTGATTATTTGTTTGTCAAGCAATCCTTGTAGGTGATCCTGTACCTCTTTATAGAAAGCAGGAGGTATTCTCCTGTAAGGCTGCTTAACTGGGGTGTCATCTGTTAAAGGGATGGTGTGCTTTACCCTGTCCGTGTACCCTACATCTGTCTCATCTGTGGCAAAAAGATCGGCATAGCGTCTCAACAATGCTCTTACTTCCTGCTCTTCAGTCTCACTGCCCTCAAACCCGGTCAGGTCAATTGGGCACATCTCTTGCTCTGGATTCGTGTATGGTGGACTTGCTGACATTTCTACCTCTTGAGCTCCTACAACTCTGAAATATGTGCTATAGTCCACCCCAGCTTCTGTCAGTATTCCTACTTGTGTCCCGGGAGCTAAAAACAAGTCCTCATCTCCCAAATTTATGGCCTGAATATCACAAGACCCACTTCTAAGAACAGTCAATGTATGACTCATAATCAGCCCTCTGTGTTCTAAGTCTCTGTTTGGCTCAAAGAGAAAAGTACTTTCTGACTGGCCTCTTCCCCTGCATTTGACTGTTATGGCCCTGATCGATCGAGCAGGTATGTGGGTTTGCTTTCTCCCAGCTACCCATACTTTTATAGAGTCTGATTTCTGCGTTATCTCCTGATCCCTTGGAGGGTTCCATTTTAGTATGTTCTGTATGTTTGGGATTTCCACAAGGACATTAGTACCTATAATCCCTGGTGTTTTCTTCTGGTTTCTAGGTCCTTGTACTTCCTTGACAACATAAACCCCACAGTTTTTCACTACTGTGCACCCAACTTGTATGTCCACCACTAAGTGACCAATATATGGAATGGTGGCACCATTTGCTGCTGTCAGGCGCACCCATCTACCCTCATCCAAGGGGAGCCCTCCAAACATCTCCCTGAAACATTGCTCTGTGATGGTAGACACCTGTGAACCTATGTCAAACACACAATTTACCTCTTTTCCTTCCATCAGCACTACTCCTTCAGGCCGACCTCCTACCATCTTGATCCGGTTTTCATGGTGCTCTCCCTTCACGTTTCTTTCTTCAAGCTCCTGGGGATTTGGTCCGCTGCTGGTCGACATTTCCTGCGATGGTTGAATCTCTAACCTTCCTTCTGAGTGGCGGTCCTTCTGCCTGCGCTCCACTTTGTGTGATGCCCTAGCCGCAGAGTTACCAAACGGACAGCTCGCCACTAAATGTTGTGCTGACTTGCATTGGAAACATCTTCTAGGTAGAGGACCACATGGACACCTGGCAGCTATATGATTCCCAAAATCAGCGCAGTATTATAGCACCTGATTCTCTGGCTGCCATTCCACAAATGACGTTTTCTTTCTACTTCTGTACCTGCGGCTGTTCCCGTGGCGTCTAGAGATGGTCCTCCTGTTAATGACCCCCACTTGTCGCACCAACATCTCAGTCTCCCTATTATTTGGAGAAACAGGCCCTTCCCTTTCATTTACATTCTTCCTCATGCCAACCTGTGATTGTCTGCCCCCCCCTCTACCTGTACTCTTTCTATTCGAGTCACAAAGCTCCCCTTCCACAGCCTGACTCCCAGCCACAGAGGGGTCTAGTTTAGTGCCTGTTGTGGGCATTCCCTCTGGACGTGCCCTAACTTTTTGCACCGAAAGCATCGGATGGCCCTCGCCGGCCGCCTCTGCCTGTCTTGCATTTCAGCCATCTGGCGCTTCAGCTGTGCGACCTCTGCTCTGAGTTGCTCCACTAGGGCGTTTCCTTCATGTGACCAGGGTGCCATTTCTTCGTCGGATGCTGTGACTGTGGCTATCCCAGCTCTTGCTGTTTGACCACTCCCAGTCCATCTCAGAGCATCATCTCTTATGGACACAAATGATACTGCAGGGTCGTGCCGGACCCTGTCCTCCATCATTCTCCGCGTCAAGTCGTCCCTTAGACTGGCAACAAACTGGTCCCTTAGCACTGTTTCGTCAAGCTTGACACCACTGGCTTTCTCCTGCGCCCCTGCTGCCTGCTCAAATATCTCATGCAGCCTATAGGCAAACTCACTCACCGATTCCCGTGGCCCTTGGTACGCTGAATAGAATAGTGCCATTAGTTCTTGGGTGCTCCTCGATTCTCCATACACCCTGAGTATGGCCTGAAGCATTGCCTCCGGGTCATTGTCTCTTACTTGTATCCGCAGCTCCCTGCGGACAACTGGGGTCACACTGTCGAGTATCACATCGGTTTGATCCTCCTTACTCATGTAGCCGGACCTCCACGCAGCTCTAACCTCCCTTGCATAGTCCTCCGCGTTTGGCCCTGTGCGTTCTCCAAAAGTCCTCACTTTCACAGTAACCCATTAAATATACAGTAGAATTATCAATAAACGTGAAATACACTAAATTACTCTTACATAAAGAATACAATATAATTATTCTCGACTTAAACCAAACTGGAACTAAATACACAACGTGTCACATGGCGTAACATTATAGGTTTACCACGCGGGGCGTGTTATTCGCCGCTTTTTATACAGTCCTCGCCACGTGGCTACAATCTTGCTATTGTTAATCTTATCTACATTCCCGTGAAATAGCTTCATACTATATCTGCCTTTCTGATAACATTTCTGTCCAGTTTCATGTATAAAATACTCTCCTACTAAATTTGTCCGGTCTGATGGATGAAATACTTGATACTAAATTCTCACATCTGGATTTAGGCTTTGCGTGCCTAATAAAACCTATCAAACATTATTTTCACTCATCTATCATTCTTCAAGACTAAATCATAATGTCCTAAAAAGACATTTCCTTTGGAAACACATCTATCTATTTCACTAAACATTAAAACAGACTCGTGCTGAATATAATTCTAGAATTATATAAAATTAATTCTAATTTAAATTAACTCACGTGCTCAATGCATTTACAGTTTGGCTCTGTCGTCTGTTCTCTCTGGCGGCTGATACTAGGAAAGGTCCGCTGGTAGCTCGCTATCTCTTTTTATAGGCACTAGGCTAATCACTCACTTTACTGCGCTAGGCGTATTAATCTTGACTACTTAAATATCACACGCGATTATCGCTTAGGAATAGCGAAAACACAAATAAAACCTACAGCTATTTAATATAACACAATTCTACACCACAACTTAAATTTAAAGGCATTATTGTGGCCTTTTCATCAATCTTCCTTATCTCGTCAGAATTTTTACATACTAGGCGCCCTTCTAAAATATGGGCGATAAATCTGCCTAGAAACAGGTAGGGGGCGGGCGTCTCCTTTTTGGCCCCATCACAATTCCTTAAAAAAAAAAAAAAAAGAAACAACAACAACGCAGGAATAAGGAAAAAAGTATTTACAATAAGATTTTAAAAGCATGAAAAAAACGTAATATATTTATGTTTTTAAAATATTAGTGTAAGTACTTTGAAATGCTACATTTAGCATCACTTGCCGAAATAACAGTGGCCCAACTCAATAGCATGAAATTGAGCCTCGTTTAGAGTACTGTACATAAAACGTCGTATTATTGACTTGTACAAAAAAATAAGATGTTCTCGTTTGGCGAGGCGCGCCCCGTTAAACCTAGACACAGGGTCAGTCGGTTATATTAGGACGCATGTTCAAATATAAATGACCTTGTGGTCTGTTTCAATATCGTCCTGTTAATTAAGTGGGTAGAGCGTTTGCCTCACGCGATATAGTTATCAGGCTCTAGGTTCGAAATCTAGTAGCGTCACTCCAATCACCCAGATGTAAATGGATACATGACTATTGCTATTCAGTAAGGGAGGGCAAAGGTAGCGAGGAAGGGAGACGGCCACCTCACCTCATTAAAAAAGCTGGATCTATTATGGTGACTCACATTTCACTCCCCAAACATAGTTTCTGTTAGGCTGCTTCCTTTACCTTTAAGAGTGCAAACAGTATTGTAGCGTGAGGGAATGTGGGGCGCCATCACGAAATCTCGCACCACCTTAAACAATCCCAAGGGCCGACTCTGCGTGGTGATAGCGATAGTCAGAGGCGTAACCGCTGATCATCTGTGGGACTAGAACATTAATTTCGGTGGAGAACATCCGCGTATCAAGATAAAAGCTCAGAGCTTTATGATTGGAAGTCATCGCGAACACGCACGTGCGACGTAGACACGCGACAGAAGCAGACAATGACAAGACTAAACAAATCTCTCCAGTGAAAGTGTTGATTTAGCAAATTATCTCCCCTTCATTGAAAGATTTGGGCCAATTGATATTTTGGGTTTCGTGACCCGAACAAAGTGTCCAAAATTGTTTCAATTCTGCGAGCTTCAATTACCCTTCATGATAAGCGAGAAGCTGAAAAAACTTGTGTGTGCCTCAAAAGCTCAAAATTTCTGACTTGAGTGACGCTAGACCGGGCGAATGAAGTATTAGATTAACAGTCTTCTTCTCAAAGTGCTATACCTAGTGACGTAGGTAATCATGTATGTCCAAAACTTCCTGTTTCCAGTACAATTTATCAGTTCTGCTGTTGACATATTTCCATGCCATGATGTCAGACTATCCAGTATTTGTTCTCTTTGTCTTCCACTATATCTCTTTCCTTCAATCTTTCCTGTTGTTACGATAAATTCCAGCTTTCTTCTTCTCATAACATGCCCAAAGAAAGTAAATTGCTTCTTTCTAACATGAGGAATAAACTTCCTTTGCGCATTGGCCTCTTTCAGGACATCCTCATTACTCTTTTAAGCTGTTAATATATTTTTTAACATTCTTTCATAAAACCACATCACTGTGGCAAGAAGTGCTTTTCCGACTTGTTTTGTAATTGTTCATGACTTACTCCCGTATGTCAGGATTGGTTCTATATTACACTGAAGAACTCCCCTTCCATTGACAAAGAATTGATGCATAAAATACTTTTCATTTTATAGAATGCTGCTTTTTGTCTGGGCTATTCTGCCCTTCACTTCTCAGATGTATTTTTTATTCGACGTTTTTAGCGTGCTCAGGTATATGAATCTATTGACTTGTTTTAAAACTATTCCATTTACTTTGATAGTGCATTCTGGGGAAGTCATTTTCATTGAAGCGACTATTACTTCTGTCTTTTTGCTATTAAGGCTGAGGCCATTATTTTCAATTTCTGTCACTATTGTATCAATAATTTCACGCAGCTCATTTTCACTTTATGCTATTAAGACTGTATCATCAGCGTATCTCAAGCTGTTTATATTATGTCCACCGAACGACATTCCTGGCATGTCCTCGAGGGATAGATTAACAATATAAGAAGCAAAAACAGGGCTACACACAGTTTACAAGATGAGAATGAATAACCGCCAAAATATCCCGTAAAGGTCAATGATTGAAGAGGTACACACAGTTTTTGTTACTTGGGAAGCACCACTTTCTTCCTCTTCTGCGATCAGGTCCTTGGACATGCTAGATCTGGAAGCCTATGGCTAGGACAAAGTCCACAGTCCTCTTCAGGTCCAGCAGCAGCTCTATAGCTTCGGTCTTAGCTCTACATCATCTGGCCTGGTCTGACATTCACCAACAAATGCTTCAGTCGCATCTTCCCTATGACAGTGCCAGATGTAACATCAAATGCAGACCCGTGGAAAAGAACGAAACTACAACCAGTGCATCTGGATTTATTATAGCAAGAAAGTGAAGAGGACATTGCATCCCTTAAGAAATATCCAATCAGTATAACCAACATTCGCTTGAGTGGAAACCACAGGGGAAGAAAAGACGAGAGAGCAGAGAGAGAGAGAGAAGAACATGAAGAGGATAAGTGAAAGTCACGGTAGCGAGGATTGTCGCGGGAAGAGCTGAATGAAAAGAGCCCTAAAATAGAAATCTGCAAGTGAGCAAACGTTGCAGCCTTGTCTTCTATTTGGATCAAAAATGAGTGATGATTATAGGGCCGACACTGCTTAAATTAACAACAGAAACTGTCAGTCAAATTAATTCATTCATTATTCTTCAGTTCCCCCCCTCCCCCCAGCATTTACCCTCAACAAATATATGCCATGTTCTGCTGCCCTTGCCATCCGCTCAAGGTCTTTCTGTGCCTTCTTTACTTCTTTCATTTCTGTTTCCAATTCTCTTTTCCATGTGTTTTTCCATGGATGAAACTGCGTAGTCGTCATTAGTTCAATTTTTGCTCCTTCTAGATCATGGGGACAAAACCTACAGCTGATCCACCCTGTAGGAAACCAGTACCCAAGCTTCCATGTGTTCCAACGATAGTAGTTTTTGTAGCAATTACTTTTACATGATTAAATTTTCAGTCCCACGCACAACTTCAAATTAGTCGTGTTTTACTACATGCCAGATGGACTAGTCGCCTTGTTCATGTTTTATCTCTCAGATGGAGTTCCCACTTGGAAGACGGGGAACGCGCAGTATGCCACGCGCTTCTTACTCCTAGCTTGTGACCAGATGTGACGATCCTTTAAATGCAAGCCATGCTGGAGAAACTGGAGCTCATGACCTAACTCAGCACGTTTCGGAATGGCAGAAAAGCCACAGGAAAAGCCTAGATCTACAGTGTAGATAATACCAAGGAGTCTTCAACTTGGTATTGGCTGCTAAAGAGTGAGAAGTTCGGCAGCCCTAGTTAAACAACACCAACAACAACAACAATCTCTCAGAGACACACGGGAAGTAAACGGGCCGTGCTCAGTGTATATTTTCATGAGGTAAAACTAGGTCACAAACATTCCGAGAACCTCTTTGTGAGAATATATAAATGATTGATGTAGCATGTAGCAACCATACTTCACAAGAATGTATGAACATTACTTCGTCCTGTATGCGTTGATACCACGTGACATTACATCCAGGAATCTGAATGAACTGGGAAGTAGAAGTAAACAGTTTACGCCAAGGGAGAGTGGCATAGTGTCACGTGAACACAGCTTGAACGCATGGCTGTGGACTTTTACCCTTGTACGCGCTGAGACAAACATCCAACAGCAAAAAATCAAAAGCTGAAAAATTCCTGCTCATTCCGACCTGCCGAGAAATAAAATTACATAAAAATACGTCTTAGTCGAAGTATTTATCTCAATCTAACCAGGAAAAGGTCAAATGTGGGGAATGAAACAAATTTCTGAAGGTTTGTCCTTCACATTTCGCTCTTTTCTTCAGTTTGGCGAGAAGTTATTCAGGTCGCCATTACTGCAGGAAAACACTGGCAAACAGAAATACGCCACTGGCCTAATTGGCACTTGTTATTTCGGGTTTTTCAGTACCCGCTTGATACACATGTTTCTAAAGGAGTTCAAAGAAATTGGCATGTTTTGCTTGTTAAGCACTGGCCAACTAAGCCGTAGTGGTTTTTGACTTATGTAAATCAAGTTGGATGGTCATAGTTGGTTCATAGATTCCATTGCATGTTTTCTAGTAACGGAGACAGAAGATCTTAGAAAGAAAAGTTGTCAGTCAAAATGAAGGACCAGGTTCTGAGACTTTAGGTATTTTTTTGTTTTTTAGAAATACCTTCGGCCATGGGAAAAATGCTACCGATACTTAACGGATTCTACTGTCTTTGTCTGACTCTGCTCTTGAGTTAGTGAAGGCAAAGGCAAGGAGGAAGGGAATGGGTCACCTCACCTGTCGAAACTGGGTCTGGTATAGCTTCACAGCCCTCGACGTAATCTGCTATAGGCCTGCGTTTTACCAGTTTACTGCCATATCTTCTCCTCTTACGCGTTCCCACGGTGATCTATCTATCTATCTATCTATCTATCTATCTATCTATCTATCTATCTATCTATCTATCTATCTATCTATCTATCTATCTGTCTGTCTGTCTGTCTGTCTGTCTGTCTGTCTGTCTGTCTGTCTGTCTGTCTGTCTGTCTGTCTGTCTGTCTGTCTGTCTATCTATCTATCTATCTATCTATCTATCCATCCATCCATCCATCCATCCATCCATCCATCCATCCATCCATCCATCCATCCATCCATCCATCCATCCATCTATCTATCTATCTATCTATCTATCTATCTATCTATCTATCTATCTGATACCTGCCCCAGGCACCTACTTGCTCGCTCGTCTATTTAGCGGTCAGTAAGAAGGAACGGGGAGAGAGAGATAACCTGCGAGACAGGTCAGCACTGACCAGCAGTATGGGCCACTTGGAATGGGAGTGGTTGTAATAAGTTAATCTGTACCTGTTTATGCAAATGTTGTTTTTTCGATGTTGTAACATTTATGTTTGCTAGGTGATCATAGATTTTTGAATGTGATTTCATTTCAGCGAGAACCGGTTAACTCCGACTGAGCTAAGGGACCTCTGAGCCATCGGCCGGATTTGCCTTCCAGGAAATGCAGGAAAAATCTTCAAGCCATTTACATTGGGATTTTCCCACCAACTACAGTTGTTTATTTTCCCGACACCCTACTACGTGTACACTCAGGTGATTTCTCTGGGTGGGAATTTTTACGCCAATCCCACCTAATACGTGGAGCGCCCATGCTGCACCGGCCTCAAAGTCAAAGAGCTACGCTTTATCGCCAGCTCTATCACCTTGTAGCCATCGTCAGCTCTAGTGCATCCATAGTGCTACGCGCCGTCACAGGTTTGAAGGGCTTGCGTCAAATAGTGGATTTAAAGCCTCCATCGCCTTTAATCTTGAGTGCATTCATCGCCACTCCTTTAGACTCTGGATTTAAAGCACACCTGTACATCTAGAGGACTTAAAATTTGTCCTGAAAATTCTTTTCCGTTGTGAAGTTATAGTTTTGGGGTTTTTTCTTCCCACTTCAGGAGAGGAAAGGGTCATCATATCTCCGTTGGCGATCCGCCGACAGCTGTAACACCAAGCGGAATATAAACACAAGTGTGCCGACGAAGAAGGACTTTGGGAGGTTGACTCAGATAAATGTTGGTGAGGGGGAGATTGAAGTAACTGCAGGCTAGGGTCATTAATTTGGATTGAACAGCTGTGTTGCTGACCAGAAGAAGTCAGCGGGGTATTGTGTATGTGTAGGGACTTCTTTATTTCAGGGTTCCCTGCAGAAGGAGTAACAGAATATCTAGCCCAATAATAGTGGAAGTTTGAATTACCGAGACGTGAGAACCAAGCTCATTGGTACCAGTCTAGTTTTATTATTCTTATGATTCTTATTATCACTAACAGTGTTCTCTGTCGATTTTGTAAACGCATTTTTATGATTTGATGGTTTGTGATTGGGCATTTTTCTGTTTTGCCATAGTTTTTCCCTTAATAAATTAGATCACAAATCGCGGATCAGGCGTCTTTCCTATATGTACTTGTACTTGATTGTTTGTGGAGTCACTAATGTGTACATGTCCTTACTCCTAGAAGGAAGAGGCGGAGTGAATGTAGTTTCTTTTTAAACATAGTCACTGAGTGGTAGGAGGTGAGAGTCATCATCTGACCTTTTACTCCTGTGACATATTATGAAAATATAGCCTACCGTATCCGACAGCCTTCCGTGACCACGCTGTAATTTTATGATTCGTTCGCAAAGTCAAACATTTGACAGACTGCATTACCCACTTTTAATCCACGCCTTTTTCCTTGAGATGTAAACAAACAGACATATTACCAACCTCCGTGACCTGCCAGCATAACAGGAAGCGAAATCCGATTTGTTTACCTGAGTTTCCCTCGCGAGCGGATCTGTCAATCATCAGATATCAGACCGATGCACGAGGAAAACACCGAACCTCTGTGTAGTGAATCGCGCAGGCAAATATTTGCCCGAGGGAACCTTTGATGTTCATACATTCAGGGGCAGACAAACGTTTGATCTCCAGAAACGGCGAAAACATCAGAAGGAAGCCCGTTACACGGTTTAAGCCTTTGTTGTCGGTTAGCAACGCCGAACAGAGAGACCGTGGAAACCCTTTATTGGGGGAAACGTAGTTTCTGATTTCTTTGCTAGGAAACAGAGTGTGAAAATTAACATCCTCTAGAGATCATAATAACATAATGGTATGTAAACTGCGTCTTTCCAAAATCTGCTATCAGTGTCGCTCAGAATTTTTCAGAGAGTCTCAACCCGGTATCTAGAACCATTGGGAATAGATGCGTTAACGGTTCCGTGGTGATTTCATTTCTGGATTTCTGGTAATATAAATTTGTGCTTAGCGTATTAAAGTGTTAAAGGTTTATCATCTTAACTTCACTGTGATTTTCTTGGTGTTAGAATCACCGGAAATTAACGCGTAGCTAGTTGTGTACCAGTTGTTCAGTAATGATAAATTTTTCCACCCGCTATCATACCGAAAGAGACGGTTTAGTTGACTAATTAAGACACTAGGCGCGACGGATAATTGACGGACTAGAATTCACGTTTATATTGCATTTTGTGTAATCTTAGAAAATGACTTGTTTAAATAGCATGCGACTTAACAAACAGACGCTGACAATCTAATAGTTATTAATGACAGGCGATATTTGTTAAAGTGCGCGTATGGAAATTAAATGATAACTGACCAGATAGAAATAGGCTAGAGACACCGTTTGCTTATATGTAGATATTTTATTAGTAGTAATTTCTTCATAATGTTTCTCTATCCTTAGGCATGACCTGATCAAACGGCGACCAGCGGTTTCTTTAATTGGCATTATTTTGGTCTATATTTTGGTCCATTGTGGTCTATGTTGGCCTTTTCTCCATTTACTGATTGGATTAAAGTTGTATTCCTTTGGCTTACGCGTCTCCAGGTTCAGTTGTGAACAGGACCGGCTACAGAGACTAATGAACATTTTAATAGTAAATGTTAACTGGACTTTAAACACCAGAAGTTATTTATTCAATTTTATCAGCCTACTGGGGTGTGAAAGATACAATTATCCCGACTTCTGATAGTCGCATCCAAGTGGATTTTTTATCCAGAAGAGTTACGCTATTTCAGAATTGACACTCACCAGAGCCAGCCGATAGGATTTACCATCATCATCAAGTAACAATAATTAACAGTTTTAGCAATCAGATGTTTTCCTACAGTTTACTATGAACACCAGATCTCAGAAAGTCTCGGCATTAACTATTCAAGTTGACATTGTTTATCCAGGAATCAACCACCAAATTAGGCGTCCCTCTTATAAAATTTTATTATTAGTGGTGGGACTGGGGCCCAATTCGGAAGATAAATACTCTGGACCTTATATACATATTCATGGATTTTACGTCCAACAGATTGTTCCATCAAGAATAGGGTAAGAAGCGAGATTGTGTGGCCACGTATGACAGAGAGAGAGTGAAATATTTTCTTTAGTACAGGAAACATTGTATCATCTGCACTCTGTTGACTATTGTTTAATTTTATTGGATAACGTTTAGTGGGAACTGTGTTCTTTCTTTACTGTCTATACCGTAACCTAGTCCTAAACTTTTAACCGTTGGGTTATTAACTTGTTGGGTTCTTATCTTCTCAATGAGGGGAGGGCACCGGTATTCTGTTATTTTTCTATATATGTAATTCTGATTTTATTTGATCTTTTCTCTTTTAGATATTCGATGTTGTAAAGTTTAATGATAATAATCAACAAAACAAGTAAACTTTGTGTGTTGGTCAGACCCATACCCATTTAACCATAGTTTTTTCACGTTTGTGGTTCTTGTTGTCACATAGATGTCTGTAAGTGGGTTTAGTGTAACTTATATTTCTACATATAGAGAGGTGCAAGATTGTCTTATACTAAATTATAGTCATATAGATAGGCTGGACTAGAGAAACTATTCAGTCCAGAGACAGATCTTCTCCTTAAACTATTCACTCAAAAATCTATTTCTTACACCTTTTCTTCTCACGTATTATAACCTTCTCCTATACTCAGGCGGGACCGTAAATAACTCTAAAACCTATCTAAACGCGACAAATCCTGATAGCTATCTCCATCCACATTAAACACCATAACTAATCTATCTTCTCAGTCCTCACTCAGATTTTGTTTGTCTTGTCTCAGACTGTACTCAGACTATTTGTCTTGTCTCGTACAGACTCTGTAAACCACTCGTGACACAGACTTAAAGTATAATATTATCAGAATTTAAGTGCAATTTTACCAGAATTAAAGTACAATGTTACCAGCATTAAAGTACAATGTTACCAAAATTGAAGTTCAATATTCCCAGAATTAAAGTTCAATATTCCCAGAATTAAAGTTCAATATTCCCAGAATTAAAGCACAATGTTACCAGAATTAAAGTCCGACGTTCCCAGAATTAAAGTACGATCGTAGAATTAACACCAAGCAATGGACAGGAAGGAGCTTATCAGAGAGCAGCATCAAGACAAGAGACATACTGTGTTAGAGATCCATTGCAGTCGATCTTCGTTGCAGAGCTGGCAGCTGATAATGAATATGTTCCCAGAATTAAAGGTACTTTTTCACGCGTTCCCAGAGAAAACTGTTAAAGAAGATATTAATGTAAGTTACATGTTGACCACACTTAGTTTTGTTAGCAGTTTAATACACGCGGTAACAGTTCTGTTTGGGGACAACATGATATATTTATGCACTTATATGAATGGTAATTGTACGCGATATAGATATGACGTCACTAGATGATGATGACGTGTTAGGTGCTGCGCTAATTTATGCAGACCGTTAGTCGAGGCCTTCTGTTAGAATCTTTCGTCCTAGTCAGACGTGGTTTATGAGCTCCCGTTATTCGGTGGAGAATTCAAGTATTTTGTCAAGTGGCTTGTATGTTGGAGGCCGCAACTTTGTTTATGATGACTCCGGATTTGTGAAGAAGTTCCGTGGATATTGTAGAAGTAAGTCTACAATGAAATTTTAAGCATCGTCACTTTCTCGTCCACATTACTTGAACATAACCTGTTCTAAGGCATTCCTAGATGTGTACAGATGGACTTACTGACTGAGATGTTCTATGCCTTATAGATGTTTTACCCATGCATGTAATTCAATGAAGAACTGTTGTATCGTCAAAATTAAACATGCCATGTTTCGTGGACCCAGCCACGAAGATCGTTCTCACATTTATGAAAGTTCACTAACTGCCTTGACACCCACTACATTCAATGTCGTGTCAGCACAGCTATAACAATCTCTCTTACGCACACAAACCACAACGTAACAGAGAGGAAATGGTGATCCAGTGATGGGGATTTCGTTTGTCAAGAACATTCATTAACGGTTGTATCATGAAAGTGGACAGTGACTGGAAAAAACTTTTTCAAGACCTCAAACGAATTTTACACCGTTTGCTCAATTTGCATACTTTGAGCTGCAATGCGCATGTCAGCCGGTTGGCGATGAAAATGACAGCATACTATCAAAACATCAGCTGCGCAAGTTGTTCTGAAATCTACAATCAAAATGTCGAATTACAAGTCTGCTGTGGCGTTACATTGATCAAAGGGACTGCTGTTTGTTACGCCTGATGCCAGTTTCAAGCCACCAGTCTGCCTCCTGACTTAGATTTATGGTGCATACTAGTATTTGGCGGAGATGGTTTCAGATGTTTAAGATAAGTACCTATCTGTGCTTGAAACAAAACATTTTTCCAGGTTCTTGTTAGCAGTCCCTAGCGTAATCTCTATCTTTTTATGTATGTTATATGTATCTATCTGTATGTTTAGTATGTTATCTATGTGGGCGGATGGTGGGAACTTCGAATTTGCAATGCCTCTTTGGATGACCGCAGGTTCGAAGTCGTTCTAATAGGGCCATTTTGAAGATTTTCGGTGAGCAGACGTTCTGACTTGAGATTACTCGTAGAATATTCTGTCTGCTATCGAATTTTATTCAATAATATATGTTTAGCTGTAACGTTTTGTTTATATATATATTGTATTTTCATTTTCTTCAGTTTCCTTTTTCTTAGTTGTGTCATCGGTTGCTTGTAATTTGTAGATCTAATCTTGCTTTCGCTTAGTTTTTTTTAAAATCATTGTATTGGTTCCTGTATATGTCTATTTTTAGATTTCTTGTTGTAGATTGACCTAGTTTACTGTTTTCGTAATTGTCTCACTAGTAAATTTGATTTAGTTATTACAAACGTTTTGCTCGTGTGTGTTTCGATCTTGTGGCGTGATATTGTTTGTAATACACTTTTGTTTTACTGTTCCTGTTGTCTTTTTCCTTCATGACACTTTATTAATATGCTTGCATATTGATTTATGCAAATATTGCATGACAGTAATAATTATTGCTTGCAGTACGTTACTAGGCCATTTGCCACTATTTGTTTAGCCTGAGTAAGGCACAACATTATAATATTAGCCACAAATTTAGTGCTTACTTTGGATTGTAAAGCGACTTGTAAGTGTTATAGTTGACTAAGTGAGTCACAATAATAATTAAATATGGCTACTCTAGAATCTTTTATGAAGATTGGAAAGGAATTTGGCTATAAAGGTGAGGCTTTGAAAGATTTTGCCATGGCTGAGTTAGCTAAAGCAAAACAAGAATTGGCAGAACAAGAAGCTAAAGAAGAGAAGAGAAAAGCTGAAATAAAGCGTGTATTAGCAGACCAAGAAGCCTAAGAAGACAAGAGGAAAGCTGAAATAAAGCGTGAATTAGCAGAACAGGAAGCTAAAGAAGAACAAAAGGCAGAGAAAAAACGTGTCGAAGAAGAGAAAAGACTAGTTGCAGAAAGGAAAAAAATGCAACATGATAAGGAAATGGAGGAGAGGAAAGCCTCTACATTGGCACATGAAGAGAGGTTAATGCTTCTTCGTTTAGAAGAATTAAAATTAAGAATTCAAACTGGAAATAATAGCAATAATGGTGATTCAAATACTGCTACTTCCACATGTAATAATAAGGGAAATGATAAATTTAAATTACCTATATTTAACCCAACTTGTGATGACGTGTCATGCTACCTTGCACGCTATGAAGTTGTATGCATTGCACATAAACTAGATAAGTCATTATGGGTTACCAAACTGCTGCAATTTTTGACTGGAGAACCTATGCCTGCCATTACAACAATGGATGAGTCACTTAGGAACGATTATGAAGCTGCTAGAAAGGTACTTTTACAACGTGTCCAACTTAATGAGGAAGGATATCGGGTTAAATTTAAAACTATGATTTCTGAGTCAAGGAAAGACTTCTCTGAATATGTCGCTGCCATACGACTTAATAGATGGGTTCAACTATCAGGAATTGAGAAATCTTATGATACACTTGTGGATCTTTTGTTAAAGGATAAGGTGTTGTCCTCGGTAAGCAAGCCATTTTGGTCTTTCTTACAGGAACGCAAGCCATCAGATCTATCGTCTATGGAAATACTAGCAAGACAATACTGCATTGCTCATCCGAATGCATGTATTAGTAATAGCCAAGTTAAGGATTCTCTCCCTGTTGCTTCAGATACAAATTATAATAATAATATCATAACCAGATCTCAGAGCCTAGACAGGAATTTCATGCCTAGGAAATATAATGACAACAACTATGCTAGAAATAGTAACTTCAAGAGGAATGATAACTATAATAGAGGTCGATAACAATGTCGTAACCAGTCACCTCAGTATAGATATAATAACAATTTTCAATTTTCAACAAAGTCCTAATTGGAGAAAACCAAACAATTGTTTCTCTCAAAATGATAATAGGTCTAATAACAATCAACATTATCGAAATAGAAATAACAGTCAAACCTGTAGAAATCAGGGTAATTCTGTTGATCGCCAGAGGCAGCGATCTTGTTCACGTGGACCACAGAGGTCTGAACATAATGCAGGGGCGGCACTGACTAGCAATGTACCCATGGGTAATCAGGACTTTAATAACCAGGTTGGGACCCCAAGATGCAGCAATAGTGAATGCAGTCAGCGACCCATAGCTGTACTGCTTGCATCAGGACCAGCGAACCAGAGCTGGTCAAGACCGCACTCCACCTCCACGTGGTGGTCCTGGAAACAGTCTGCAGCAGTGCAGTCTGGCTGAGCGAGTGCGGATCGCAATGGGAAGGCAAACCCGGTCCCTAAAAATTGCCGTGCTGAAGTCGGATGTGTCGACCTAAAGGTGCAGATATCACAGCTTAGGCGTAAACAGACACAACGCAACCACCGTCCTTTTCAGGGCGAACGAGGAAGAAGAAGAAGAATAACCAGGTTCATTCTTCTGCATGTTACTCATTTGACTTTGATGTTGCGAATCGTTGCCAGGAATGTCTAACTTTATTTCAGAAAGACAGTACTACAGGTCTGAAGGGCGGACATCCTTTTTCTGCGGTTAGTCTCTTGGCCCATGACGGCACTGGTACTCTTGTATTCAACAGAGGATTTGTAAATGGTACCCAAGTATCAGTATTCGGGGATTCAGGGTCAACAACTATTGGGATTAGAAAATCGCTTGTACACCCTTCTTGTTCTACTGGAAAGTGTGTAAAATGCATTACTTTTAGGGGCACAATTGAATTTTACCCCACTGCTATTGTTGATATTCATACACCATTCTTTTCAGGGAAAGTTAAAGTATATTTATTAAATAATCCAGTCGCAGATATCACGGTCGGTCGCATCCATGGGAGCAAGGACTGCTCGCCAGAGGAAATTGAAGAGTGGGAGAAAAATAATTTGTGGACTGCCAGTGCAGTTACTACACGTGCCCAGGCACAGGCACTAGAACCTGATAACAGTTCAGAGCTGGATATGACTGCTCAGGATGACACTGAAGTACACTCAGTTATAGACAGAGTGTCTTTTGCCAAACTCCAAAGAGAGGTTGACTCATTAAAACGTTTTTTGCTCTTGTCAAAAAGGATGGTGATGTTAACTTAAATAAAAGTCTTAAACATTGGTTCACTATCCAAAATGAAATATTAGTGAGAAACTTTACTGATAATTTGAAGATCAGACACCAAGTGATGGTGCCTTCTAAACTTCGCTCATATATCTTACGACATGCACATGACTCACATTGTGCGGGTCATATGGGATACACTCGAACACGTACCAGAGTGTTATCTTCTTTCTTTTGGCCGGGTGTGTCCAGGGACGTTTCATTATATGTACGTTCATGCATTACCTGCTAAGAAGTTAAATCTCGAGGTGCTTTCCATGTTGCTCCGATTCAGGCATGTGATATATCTATTAGACCTTATGATAAGATGACCGTTGATATTATCGGTCCTTTATCTGTTCCTTCTGCCAGAGGTCACGAGTATATCCTCACGTGCATTGATCTGTGCACTCGTTGGCCTGAGGCCATTCCTCTCAAACATACGACTACATCTGATGTAGCCGATGCACTTTTATTAATTTTCTCAAGATTAGGTTTTCCTCGTAAACTTCTGTTTGATCATGGTTCACATATTGTCTCTGAAACCATGACATCTGTCATGAAGACACTTAATAGAGACAGATCCTTAAGTAGCATATATCACCATATGAGTAATGGTTCTGTGGAGCGGCTCAACAGGACTCTAAAGCAAATGTTACATAAGGTAACTGAAAATTATCCTCAGGATTGGGACAGAGTCTTGCCAGCCGTACTTTTGCCTATCAAGAAATGCCGCACGAGCAGACCGGCTTTTTCCCATTTCAGTTGGTGTTTGGAGCTCCCCCACGAGGTCCTATGGGTTTGATCAAGGATCTTCTTACTGACTCTGAGATGATTCAGGACACTCAGTCATCTTATGAGTACGTGATCAATCTTCGTCGCAAGATTGTCGACGCATGTCAGTTGGCTACAGCTTCGTCAGAGGCTGCCAAACATAGATCACGTCTCTTTCAAAATAAGAATAGACGTTTACGTCAACTTTTTCCGGGTGATGAAGCTTTTGTATTGCTTCCTCGGAAGGATAATAGATTACTTATTGCTTGGAATTGTCCATTTAAAGTAATTTCTCGTATTTCAGATGTTGATTACGTAGTCGAAAAATATTTCACATTAATATGCTCAAAGAATTTCATACAAGACCTGAGCATTTACAATCTCTTTTCCATGACAAGGACGACAATGTCGGTAGTTTTTGTCATTATTCTAACTTAGCAGTGATTTAGGAGGAGGAATCTTCCTTCCTTGACATTCACATGTCTCTACCAATACCTGCTTTGAATTCTACGGAATCTTGGCGAGATGTTGATTGTGGTGGATTTTGATGTTATGAAATGTTGTTGATATGTTTCCTTATTGTACTGAATGAGGCCAGCTGTGAAGGTCCCTGATGCTAACAAAATTAGGGTTGAGTTATCAGGGTCCCTTGCTGCTACCACCTTATGGCCTCAAGCAGACTTATTCTTGACTAGTATGAATGATAGCTACGTCTAATGTCTAGGGATATGCACGTGTGGTGTGATGGTACTTTAACAATAATACACATCTATACAAACAAGTATTAAGGTCTATGATTCAAGGAAATAACACCTGGGATAAATTTGTACAATTATTAATTTTCTGTATGATTTATTTGGTCCTGAACCTAGTATTCTTCTGGTCAGGACTTTAAAATGAAAAGAATTCAAGATATATACAAAACTGTAAATTTTAGACCCAAAGGGACAATTGTCCAAACAAATACTGTTTATCTATACTAAGAGTGTTACTAAAATTTGTCTATTACTGGTTTCTAACACTGGATGGCTGTTTGGGATTCTATTGTCACTCCCAGTCTCTTTAATATACAATGTCACTGTTAAGTTCTCTGGGGAAATAGTTTATTCTTGTTATACAGGGGTGTGCTGGTCTTAAAGCTGATGTAGAGTTAGGGTGCCAGATATTTTACATATCTGGGCACACTTGAACAGTCTGTAAACTTGGTGTCACAATATTTCGCTATGATAATGGCCAAAAGTAACAGGGTAGACTCTGCAGGTCCCTGTCACTACTGTGCATGAAACGACTTCTCACTGCTTCTCATAGACATCTGGCACCGGACTAGTGCCAGTTAAAAACCCTGTAACAATGAAATAATGTCTCCTTGTTGATATCTTACTTAAACTGTGTTTTATATATACAAAAGAGAATACATAAGAAATAAAGAGCTGGGTCATATCTAATGGACCAATCCAGCACATCCATTCCACAGTGTACCAGTGTTGTTCACATGTCTCTCCTACAAAGGCGGTACTGCATCTGCAATAATATTATTACTCTTTCTTTTCTGCTATACAATAGGATAGGTGAGCTGTGTCCCTCTGGTCACCTAAGAAAACCTTTTTATTTCACAAAACATGTGCATTTACAAAACTGGCAATGTGTTATAGCCTAATTATACCTTCAGGCCCTGCCTAAATCAACTTGGGACCTGATTACTTACAGTCGTGATGGCAGCATCTCTCACTCACATTTTTAAACAAAATATATATGAATAATGTCGGTCTTACCAGAAATTCAATGAAAAAACACAGGTACGTTGAATAGCAGACTCCAGATATACCGCTGGCTGAACTGTGATGCCTATTACTTTAATATATATTTGCTTTAATAAGGCTAATCACTTTTCCAGAAATACACAACGTCCTGCTCTAGTTACTATCTTCTACAAATGGCGTCAAGCCTTTGAATGTACTCAATAATATGAAATGTTTTGACCAATGGGATCTACTACTAAGATTTTCCATTCAAATTTTTAAATCTAAGGTCCAATTTCGGTCCAATGTTAGTGTTCTTCTGTCGGTCTGTCTGTCCGAACTTGGCATTTACCAAAAATAAACTTGGTTTTGGCCTAACACTACCAAAAAAAACATATTCAGTTTGAGCCATCCCATAATTTTTTCCTCCCCTTGTCTACCCCTTTCTACATGTACCCTTTCTTGCCTTTTTCAAGGACGCGTAAAAAAATGTTACCGTTAGTGCAAGCCCAAACGAGCATGTGTTGGTCTGTCTGTACGAACAAATGCAGTCTTTTGTCCATAACTTTATTTCTATCTGTCGGATTTTTTATTCGAAAGCATTTTACCCATCAGGACAAGACCAGCTCTAAGACTATCTAACTTAAAGAATTCAATATATTTTCCATTGTGGTGTTCGTTGTTTTCTAAGTCTCAACTACTTGAATGTTATAAAAATCATCGCAAATCTTCCCGGCAGGAAGTAATTATGCGTGTGTGTATATATGATTCTACAGTGTGCCTTTTGTTAGAAAATGTATTGGACTTGGCGGTTTATTTTTAAATTTTAAAGCTCGCGACATCGTTTTCGACACAAGCTAACGGCATCGTTTCGCACTGTCGGCCTGAGTAGCTAATTCAAACTTCTAACACTTGACAAGCCGGCAGCATGTGTCCGCTCTCTCAATCTTATGCGTTCGTGTGTTTTATTCTTACTATCTTTCCTGGAACCACTACGCTAGTATTTTTTTTTCTTCAAATTTTTATCGTTAACCCTTGACGGGCGCGTTATAAAGTCCAATACTACTAGCGCTGCAATAAGGCTTTTCCCTATGTTCTGTCCTACTTAAATCAATGCGTTTTCTGGCGCAGGGAAGAAGACGCGTTACAACTTTACTAATTCTATACATATTACTTTATTACATATAATTAATGATTTTATCGCTGTATCAATGTACTTCATCACATTGATATCTCATCTTCTTTAACATCTCAACAACATTGCCAAGTATCCAATCTTTTAGAATCCTTTTCTGATGTTCTTACTGACCTACCTGGTCGAACATCCATTATCACTCATGATATCATACTTACTGATGATATTCCTATCCATCTACGTCCATATCCTGTACCACTCCATTATCAAAATAAAACAGAACTCGAACTAAATCAGATGTTGAGTTTAGGAATTACTGAAACTAGTAATTCTCCTTATTCTTCTCCATTAGTGATTGTCCGGAAAAAGGATAATAATATTAGGTTATGCGTAGATTACACTGACAAACAACATTTTTCTTTCTTATATAAGAATAAGTGTTCTTAGGTCAGTTTCTTGCGCTGATTTCAAATCTGAAATCCGTTTATTCACTAAAATAGATTAACTTAAGGTTTTGTGAATAAATATACCGAAAATGGGAAACCTCTTACTGCGTTCCGTTTCATTTTTACCATATAATTATTGCCTTTAAAATGGGCTCAAAATAATTCCACATTTTTTACTGAATGATGCGAAATTTGTCTCATAGGTCTATTTTTTCAAATAACTTACTGATATTTTGAAATTATTCTGAGCGAAATATGGCTTTTGAAGAATTTTGTAGAAATTCGGCTGATCGTTCTGTTACGTATGGATACTTTAGGATCGTGTTCACATAAAAAACTTCAAGATTACAAAAATCCAGATTGCATTTAAGGAACTTATTTAAGGAAAGCATATGAACGTTTTCTTCGATTCTAAAGTTGATGATGCAAATAAATCTTGGAAGCCAAAATGCAAGTTTTTTCTATCCCTGTACAAATACATTCGCAGGTTGGTTACGAAAAACGCCAAAGCATAAGTCCATGCCTTTTGGATTCATTCCAGTAATATGGCGTGTCGACAAATCACAGCTACTGATTGTTCATCCCTTCTGCGAAAGGGAAATATCCAAGGTTCACTTTCAAAAATTAGAAAGTCTGTGGTTTAATCCAAATATTTGAATCGGTATCGAAAACATTTTCCTCATGATGCCAAATCTACGTGTCCGATCCCAGTTCCACCATAACAATATCCGTTGGACGTGAATGAACCATCAGAAAGTGATAGTTTACCTGCTTTAGAAACTAATTCTGACTCGGATTATATACCGGTGAATGATGGTGTTCACTTAATTAACCATTCAGAACTTTCAGTGTTATCTACGTGATCTCGCTCTTTATTGTCCAAGGACAAGCGGAATTACTCGGTTCGCGACTCAAAGAATGGAATCTTTTAGCGCCCAATACTCCGATATCTAAATTTCGTCATAGACACAGAGAACTTGTTCAATACTTGAGATGGATGATGGCATTTGCTATTGCAAAGCCTGTAAACTGATCGTTACTATGGATTGGCACCTCGGTCATGAGCACATAGTTGGTAACGTCACAAATGGCGAGTTTTTCATCGACTCTTCCAAGACTAGTCTAAAAGCCGTGTTATTGCATAACGAGGAAAATTTATTTTCATGGAGATCAATTCCAGTCGCCATTTATCTGTTCATAATTCAGTGGGAAAAAACTTATTACAATGTATGGGATATACTTTTGGCACTCGAATTATAAAGTACAATGACTTACCTGAATGGCGGATTTTTTGAGACCTAAAAGGTCATTTATTTGCAATACTCACGGGATGCAGACTGTGTATACTAAATTTTGTTGCTTCCTATGTGAATTGAAACAGCCGCAACAGACAGGAACATTATGCAAGAAAGGTGTGGCCTATCATTATTCTTTCATGGGATAGCTGAGACAGGATGTTCTTTCATGCACATTTTAAATTTGAATATTTAGTTAATTAATTAAACTTAATAGTATTAGTAGATAGTATGCAGCTCGGACATAAAAATGTAATACATGAGCCATTCTATGTTAACTTTATTTTTTCTCAAAAGACGGCATGAAAGATAATTTATTTTACCATCTTGTTACATTATAAATGTTGGTTTTCCGAGAGAATTTTGTATTTTCGTTTCTTTATAAACGAGCAAAGCTTTTCACTTCTCAACCCCACCCGAGGTTGTTTACGCTGGCCAGTTGCGGTCAGATAACGCTAGAGGTATCTTTGTTACGTAGATTAGGAACCTGTATTGCAGAGAAACATTTCTCGGGAACTTTTACAGTGTTAGTGAACTTCGCGCATGGTTTCTGTGCATTCAAACGGTTCGTTAGCGTCGATACTTTCTGGGGTCCCAACTGGGGAATTTCTCTGGTCGCTTTAAAAGTTGCATACAGAGCGGCGGTACATGTCCCTCAAAATCCATTTTGATTCGGCCTGGGAACTTTCGCATCAAGACGATTTCTTTTGTCTTACTCTAGATTACGTCTTTCGCCGAACTTCTGTAGAAATACGCACGCCAGGTGTTCAAGGGGGGGAGCTGTACCCTTCTTGATCTATAATGAGTAAGACTGTATGTTTTAATAGACAAAGACATTCGTGAATTTCCGCCCGAGATAGACCATGATGGAAAATAAGGCAAACATTTAACACAGAACTAAATGTTTTTCGCCTATTTCATTGGCATTTTTCGGGGTGAGTTGAAATATCTTATAATTTTTTTTTTGTTAGTCTTTTATATTATCTGCAAATTAGGAAAGTGAAAACAGTTTCTGAGGACTTCGGAACCTAGTAAATTTACAGACGATAAGGTAGCGCTGTCTATCCTAGTAATGGTGCTAAAACTGTTACGGTTTATTGGGATTAAATGTTAAACTTAAAATAACAAATATTAGGCGTAGAATCAGTCCACGAATGCTTACCATTGGGTTAAGAGTCAGCAAAATTAACTGTCATTTCTGTAAGATAATGTCAGGTGTGGATTGTTCCACTTTAAAACTGAATAGTGAAGATGCAGGTAATAACTCTGGATTATAGGTCTGATATCATAATTACAGTCACTTATTCCTTTTGAATAGATCATTTTTAGTGGCAAGGGACGGACCATTTTATGCTTACTTCGTGTGGCTGGCACTTTAGTCTATAACTTTCACTGAAAGCAAACCAGGCATAGATATAATTATATCTTATCATCTAGCCACAACTGTATCATTATAGCAAGACATTGCCTTGTCTATGTACTCATTGTGGAATGCTAATATATTTCCCTACAAGGGGACATACGATTTATTTGTGTAATGTCAAATGCTGTAATCTGTTTTGTAAATTCATTTAATGTTGTAAGATGAATAAGCATATTCATTTAACTGTAAACTACAGGTTAAATTTCCTGTATGTTAGATTGGGAGAAGAGGATTAGATTGTTGCTGTCAGAACAGTTACTGACAGGTACCTGGATGTGCAAAAGATATTAAGCCTATGCGGGCGCGTGTTGATAATTGATATTTTTAAGGAACAGGAGACATGGTTAAAGACAGCCCTAAACTATCATAGCAATAACTACAATAAATTTAATCCCATAGTGGAGCGAAACTTTCTGTATAAGTTAGTGTGATTTATTATTTGCTTGATGTTAAAGGGTGTCTCTTTTTGGGTCTCAGTTTCAGGGAGACCGACTACTCGGGAGCAGGATCTTTCCAGTCAGGCGAAGAACGAGAATATTGCTCTTCGTACATCTAGAGGGTTTCTGAATACATCTAGCAACGAATCGAAAGCTCCCGTTCCTGAATCAAAACCCCTTTTTGTCAACGCCAAGTTAAGCTCACGAGTGCAACGGAGCCAACGCTAAATCTGGAATGCCAACGCAGTAGTAGTTCTCTACTCGCCTATTGGATTAAAGCCAGAGCATTGCGGCTTCCAGAATATCAAACCCGCTCACTATGATGATTATAGCAGAATTCCATAGTCACCCGCCTTTTTTTTGTGCCTAAACTAGAAAGGGCACTCAGCAAACCACAGCCAAACCAGTTTAAACAGGATTTACAGCCAAGCGGACATGCGCCGTTTATCAAGCGCGCTGGGTCTCATAGTGTTGTCCTGCATGGAGATCTTTTCTTGTATTTCAGGATAAAAAGTGCATGTCACGCACATTTATGGCCCACAGACTATTTGTCAATGACTGTCGAATTCAGTGGGATCTACCTGCACACAGAGATCGAATTTTCAATGTTCAGAAGTGTTGCATGGAGATATGCTTTGTTTGTACTCGAATTACTTGCCAGGATTTGTTGCTGATGAACTTAAACGCTGATTTTTATGATATCCATTATCAATATTGACTTGTAGGAGAAAAACATTTATTCTGTACTACTTGGAGTTGTGGGGTCACCACGATGCCTATACAGTGATGTTATTCAGGTTAATTCCATCACCGATGGAGGATATATACGAAAACACCACTTACTGGAGTTACTTCATAATGGTCCAAAACCGAAGGACTGTCATCGATTATTTATTCTTTGTGTTCTACATTTTATGAATGGTGAATCTGTGTGTTAATTTAAACTTAATAGTATTAGTAGATAGAGTAATTAATTCATTTATATCATTCTTTCTTTAAATTGTTAGACTTTTAGATAGATAACTCATGATTTATTTTTTCCTTCTATGCCATTATGTCTTACTTCCCTTTATTTTTTCTCAAGTCAACTTTTTCTTACTAAACATCTTCTGTACAATTGTGCTTATTAAGTAATTTCTGTTGTATATGATTTTCACAATTAACTAGCAATTTTATCTCACTAACTTTCTGATTTCCTACATAACAATAATTTAATAATTTTGCATGGTCCTCTATATGTTCCATGCTTTCTTTCTACATTTCTTCTTTAACATTACATAATACTTTAGTATAATATAACTATGCTTAGTATTGATTTACATTACTTGCTTCTTTAGTATTTTAGCACATCTTACTTTAATTTTATTGACAGTTGACGATATTCGCTAATTAGTAACACTATGTATACTTAACTTTGTATTGACTTGCTTTTGACTTACAATTCTTTTTGACAACGCCTAGACATTGTTAATTGTAAACACATCTAGCCGTTTGTTCATAAATTTTGTGCGATTTTTCCGTAATCCTCAGTTCGATTTTTTTCATTTAAATTTTTTGGTCATATTGTTGAAAAAAAAATAAATTCTTAATTTTTTTTTAACTCCGCCGGGGGAGGAAACTGTTAAAGAAGATATTAATGTAATTTACATGTTGGCCACACTTAGTTTTGTTAGCAGTTTAATACACGCGGTAACAGTTCTATCTGGGGACAACATGATATATTTATGCACTTATATGAATTGTAATTAAACGCGATATAGATATGACGTCACTAGGTGATGATGACGTGTTAGGTGCTGCGCTAATTTATGCAGACCGTTAGTCGAGGCCTTCTGTTAGAATCTTTCGTCCTAGTCAGACGTGGTTTATGAGCTCCCGTTATTCGGTGGAGAATTCAAGTATTTTGTCAAGTGGCTTGTATGTTGGAGGCCGCCACTTTGTTTATGATGACTCCGGACTTGTGAAGAAGTTCCGTGGATATTGTAGAAGTAAGTCTACTATGAAATTTTAAGCATCGTCACTTTCTCGTCCACATTACTTGAATAATAACCTGTTCTTATGCATTCCTAGTACAGCGGCGAGATGTGTAGAGATGGACTGACTAACTGAGATGTTCTATGCCTTATAGACCTTAGGGACCCAAAGATGCAGCAATATAGAATGCAGTCAGCGACCCATAGCTTGACTGCTTGCATCAGGGTCAGCGAACCAGAGCTGACCAAGACCCTACTCCACCTCCACGTGGTGGTCCTGGAAACAGGCTGCATCACTGCAGTCTGGCTGAGAGAGTAGGGATCGAAGAGGGAAGGCAAACCCAGTCCCAAAAAATGCCGTGCTGAAGTCGGACGTGTCGGCCGAAAGGCGCAGATATCACAGCTCTGGTGTAAACAGACACAACGCAACCAACGTCCTTTTCAGGACGAATGAGGAAGAAGAAGAAGATGTTTTACCCATGCATGTAATTCAATGAAGAACTGTTGTATCGGCAATATTAAACATGCCATGTTTCGTGGACCCAGCCACGAAGATCGTTCTCACATTTATGAAACTTCACTAACCGCCTTGACACCCACTACATTCAATGTCGTGTCAGCACAGCTATAACAATCTCTCTTACGCACACAAACCACAAACGTAACAAAATCTCATAAGCTAGAGTACAAAAATTCACTTGATTCACGAACTGTCTAAGGTAGCAAAGCGATCTTTTCTAGGAAGTGAAGTTATCATTCGGTTAAAAGTCATATAGATTCAATTTTCCAATGGATTTGTAACGGGTGTGCAAGAAAAAGATCGTTCGTCAAAGACAAAAGTTACAATTATGCTGTACTTATTCTAATTTCCATATACTCCGAAGCCTAAATAATAGTAGTAGCGCCATCAAGTCATATACTGACTACGAGAATGCGCACGAGAAGTGATAGTCTTTTGCTGCTTTTTTTTGTGCTTGGTGTTCTTTTTGGTGTGTTATTTTCTCTTCTGCTTGTAGTGATAGCTTCTTTTCGCCCAATCTGAGGCGGCGCTGTAGGAAGCATCGATACTTGGTGCGATCAGCAGCTTCATCCTTCCAGGCTGCTAGTTTTATATCCAATGCCTTCATGTCTCTCTTGCACACATATTTGAGCCTCAGCTGCGGTTGCCCTTCTGTTCTTTTGCCATCTGCCAGTTGTCCGTAGAAGATATCTTTCGGGATGCGACCATCTTCCATGCGGCGGACATAGCCAAGCCAGCGTGGTCTGACCTTTTAAGCGGTGTATACATGCTTTGAAGGCCAGCACGCGATAGCACCTCGACATTTGTCACTTTGTACTTCCACGACATACCAAGGATGTGGCGTAGACACCGTAGAAGGAAGGTACTGAGCTTTCTTTCTTGCTTAGCATAGGTTTTAAAGCCTGGAAACAGGCATAATTGTATCAAGGTAGATCGTTAGACAGCTTAGTGTTTGTGAAACAGGCATAATTGTATCAAAGTAGATCGTTAGACAGCTTAGTGTTTGTGAAACAGACCCTCACCAGTGTTGCCACCCTGAATTTTGATAAAAAGCTAGATCATACCTTAAAAAACACCTAGATACATCCAGATTTTGAATTTTGTGCTAGTTGTGGGAACTAGGGCTACTGTAGGCTTTTTTTAAAGCTACTTTTGGCTATATTTGGGCTAATTCGGGGGAAAAACCGAAAGTAGATCTAGGTGGCTTTCTTTAAATAATGATGGAAAATGACACTTAGACGGGACCAAAATAACCTCATCATCATCATCATCATCAGCTGCCATCTCTAAAACGACTGCTGGCTGTAATGAATCTTTAACGTTTTCTGTCTCTGTCTTGGGATGCAAAAAAAAACAAACACACAAAAAAAAAAACCCTGGATCTAAGTGAATACACCTAGGAGTGGAAATGCTGATCCCCACAGCTCTTTGATTGCCTCAGATTATCCCTGTTCGAGAGGGGCAGAAACTGTTACATTTCTGTCCCAAGATTGGGCATCTTACTTAAGTTTCTTACGGTTTTCGCGGCTGAAGCTTACACCCAGAGAGTTTCAAACACCCACTGTGAGGTCATACATAAATAATGACCGACCTTTCCCAGGCCGACCAATGGTTCCTTAGCCAGGTAACTCAGTGGGCGGGAGTCAACGGTGACTGTCGACGGTTACTTCCTCAAATCTATTGTCCGTGAGTTCATACTCGTGGAGAAATCAAAACAACCTTGTCCAGGATCGATGGTAACATGTATGCAATTTTCTGCCTCTGCCAAAGTCGCTTGGCCGTACAACTGTAAGAAAGAGAACCCAGGTAGGCTACAAACTTTCATGCTTTATTACTACAGGTCTGTATCCTTTAATCTGAAATCCTTGGTTACAGCTTTTTTCAGTTTCCCAAATCGCGTTCGAAAATTAGCCCAGACCTGGCCCAAAGAAACTTTCGATTTTCAGAATATTTCAGTTTTTGAGTGTTCGGATAATAGGAGAATAGACCTGTACCACTACTGCCACCAGTGGCGGCTTTCTTTAATGAGCTGTTGAGCTGCAGCACTCCCTAAGAAAAGGACTGCATACTGCTGTCTCTACTACATTATAATACATAATACGGACAGACCAAAAAATTGAGGTTACACCGGAAGGGTTAAATACAAAAAAAAAAAAAAATTATCTAACACCGTATTGGGGAAAAGTGCTGCAAAAGGTGCAGCTCAAGTGACCTTGACCTCTTATAAGCGAATGCTTGTCATACACACAGCTAGAGGCGAACTACGATTGGTTTGAATTTTTTAACTAGAGCTGCAGCCATCCACAGCTCAAGTGCAATGAGCAAATTAAAGGGAAGTTATAATGACAATTTTAAACACGAGAAATAGTAGCATACATGTCCGTGTAACCGGTTTGAGACTCGGGAAGCTGCTACGACTGACAATGATTACTCCTAGTTGCAGTAAACTTTTAAAATAACTTTTCAGAACTTCTTGACAGATTTTAGATGAGATAAGACACTAATCATTTGTGTCTGGGTTGATATTTTACATGGTGGTCACAATTTGTGAGTGTTACGTATAGTATTTTAAATGAATGAACAATGCAGCACCCCCAATGACAACCCCCTGGAACCGCCACTGACTGCCACCATCATCATCTCCGTTTCCGGTCCTTATAAAGCACGGAGCCATCACTGCCTCAGGAAGCCTACGCCAAATTCCAAACTTTTCTAACTGTGGTTTCTGTAGCAACTTGTTTTACGTCATGAATTTGTCAGCCCCACTCACAACCTCATATTAGTGGACTGAGAGAGAGGATCCTGTTCTTTCTTTGTCTCCTCAGAGACCCCAGGAATTACATGGGGCATATTCAACCAATCAATCAACCAATCAGTCAGTCAATAGGTCAATCAATAAATACCCTTTAGTTCTTAGTTCCCCAAGGATCACAGGCCATCAACAAACAAATGCCTAATTCTCCTGTCACGTGCCATCAGCTCAAGTTCTTTCCACGTCTTCCTCGTGATTTTCACTTCTATCTCCAGCACTCTTCTCCAAGTGTTTCTGTGTGTGTGTGTGTGTGTGTGTGTGTGTGTGTGTGTGTGGTGTCTACCACAGCCTCTCTTGCCCTAGGGAATTTCAGAGCAAGGACTGTCTTATAATGATATTAACATGCTTCCTCAATGTGTGTCCTATCCATCGCCAGCGTCGTCTTCTCATCTGACGCCGTCTTCTCATCCCACTGGCACTTGTCTGGTTCTTGTCATCAGTTCCACATTGGTGACCTTGTCATACAGTTTCAATCCTTGCATTCTACGCAAGCACCCATTTATGAAAGTCTGTAGATTTTTTGTTGTTGTTTTGGTTGTTCTCTATGTTTCCGAGCCATACAATAAGATTGACTTGACACTTGAGTTGAAAATTCGTATTTTGGTGTTGGACTTGATTTCTCTATATCTCCATTTGTTTTCCAATACAATGAAAGTTTCCTCTTGCTTTTTGTATTCTTATTTTGATACCCGCGTATGCCCCACCTACATTGTCTATAATGCCGTCAAGATATGTAGCCTATATGATTCTACATCTACCCCTAAGAAACTGTTGACCACCACCTCTTGGAGTTCCCAGCCCTCGATGATTTTAGGAAAATGCCCCTTCCTTCCAGGCCAGATGAGTGGAACACCTAATATGGACTTAAAGAAAAACTTGCAAACACGTGACTACGTGACATTGGGCTGAAGGGCGAGAGCCCTAACACCGCTGGATAAATAACAACAACAACATTCTACGTCTTGTAGTTGGTGTTTCTTCAACATGAACCTTGTTATCATTTCATGCATTTATTCTCATTATCTTTGTCTTTTCCCTGTGCATTTTCAGACCCAGTTGCTGTGACCTCTCAAAGAGTATATTCATTTAGTTGGGACCCAAAGATGCAGCAATAGAGAATGCAGTCAGCGACCCATAGCTTGACTGCTTGCGTCAGGGTCAGCGAACCAGAGCTGACCAAGACCCTACTCCACCTCCACGTGGTGGTCCTGGAAACAGGCTGCATCACTGCAGTCTGGCTGAGAGAGTAGGGATGGAAGAGGGAAGGCAAACCCGGTCCCAAAAAATGCCGTGCTGAAGTCGGACGTGTCGGCCGAAAGGTGCAGATATCGCAGCGTTGCTGTAAACAGACACAACGCAACCAACGTCCTTTTCAGGGCGAACGAGGAAGAAGAAGAAGAATTTCGTCTTGCACCGGATTATGGTTATAGGACAGAACAGCCAAGTCGTCGACAAAATCTAGATCATCAAGCCGTTTAGTGAGTGTGGCAGAGATATTATGATTAATAGATTTCAGATATCTATTCTTTATTCTACACTTGTCTTTTATCTTTCTTTCGCTCCTTTACCTTTCTTTCGCATACGCTAGATTCTTAGCAATTCAAACCTTTGTCATTTCCTTTCTATTTAGCAACGCATTTTATTGCAGTTAGATAAGTTCTTTGATGAGAGATCGAATCGTGTTAATTAGTTCTCGACAGGGATAATAAGGAGTCTATCACTTTTCCCTGATCTGTTCGTCTATAAGTTAATTATTCACGGTGAAAGATTTGAGATCAAAGACGAGCTCCTCATATTGCGTTTATGACCATAGTCTGCAGGCAGTAATAGGGTGATCTGGTAAGACGAGGAAATCTCGCACGAGTCGGGTCTATTACGTTACGTCGGATCTCAAATGAGTCCGTACGCAACAGAGAGAGTCTGGTTTCGGCACTGGTGCGAAGAAATTCGTTTGATTCGCAGAATGAGAAGGAAATATGTAAATCTGGACGTAGGTGCTAAATGTATTAAGTCTGGGCTAATTTCTTTCTTTCCTATATTTAAACCCCATCAGTTTAGACTTCATGCATTCAGACTCCGCAGTTTCTCTAGAAATATCTAGCTGCGTTTCTAGATTACTTTATTAAGTAAAATCTCAGTTTGCGTTGGAGAATAGTCTTAAGTAGTTCTGTGTGAGGTAAATATAGTGACTAGTATTGTCGAGTGATTAATTGTTCGAATTATATCTTCACTAGATTTTTGTGCAGAGTGTTTTGCCAGTTAGGCCAGTCATTCTAATTTCTCTAAGTTTACGTGTTACAGTGGATAGCAAAATAAATTATAATTTCTAGCTAAAACTCATTCAGCTATAAATAAATTTAATTAAATTGCTAGTAACCAGTCAGTGAATATTTTAGCTAACTGGTAAAGGCACTGATTCATCATTGAGTATTGACAGAATATGTACGTATTTCTAATTCATGATGATTGATTTTTTTTTAATGACTAGAATTTATTTCACGGAAGTTTTAAACGATGAGACAAGCGCTAAGCTTATAGTTTCTGATTTAAGTTATATAACCGAAGTGAATATTATATTTTACGCGAGGGTAGGGTAGGAGGTGTGTATAATATTATGATTTAATATTCTGTATGTTTCTTTTTCTTTTATACAGCATTTGGGTCAAGCCCAAAATCTACCAGCGGTTTCAGTATATATGAGAATAACCTAGAAGAAACATATTGTACTTAAATACGTGGGTTTCCAAGTTACAACCTGTCTGGCATTGTGTTTGCATCCAGAAAGAGGCAGAGTACCCATCTCACGAACTTTAAGACTAAATGATGTAACTGGGCTTATCGAGCCAGATTATATTTCTTCCCTAAATCTCATGTACATTCAGCCCCTGTGGCGAAATTACAAACAGTAACATTTCCGACGTTTGACCAATTGTGGTGTGACCAATAATTTTATATTGAGAGAAGTTACCCACCTGTCATTTCCTAAGTACTTGAAACCTCGATATTCTGACATTGTGAGCCCATTTAAAATTTCTTACCTAAGCTGATTCAAGTGACATAAACAGTAATCCTAAAATATAGTTGTAAAGTGAAGGTGCAAGACATCAAGTTTGTAGGTAAGAAAGAAGGTCAGTGGCCACTGGTGAAGGAACAGAGAGAAAGCTGGACTGAGTGATTCCCTTATGGCATAATTTATGCACCCACTTTGTGTTTTCTTTATGCAAGTTTGTTGCTAATGATGTTTTTCTCTTGGAATAGATTAATATATCAACTCTGTTTTTAACTGTAGAGGGAAATCCTAGACCATAGCGTATAAATCTATGACTCTTTGGGGGCTATAACATTTCTGCTAACGGGATCGTGGGCTCAACAGAGGGGGAAAGGATTACACCTATGGGTCTATTTTTTTTAGTGATTCTTTAACCTATGTGTATTTATATGTGATTGATATTCAAATTTATGGTTGTGGTGAAATTCTTATGATAAATAAAATTTACATAAACGTATTCAAGTGTGTCGGTCAGCTCGTCCAAAAATATCTATATTCCATTGTTATAGTTTTCACGTCTGTGCGTCTAACTGTCGTCATTTATGTGTGTGGGTATGTGAGTGATATATATATATATATATATATATATATATATATATATATATATATATATATATATATATATATATATATATATATATATATTACTATATATATATATCTATATTCTAGTAGACTGTCTGACTAATCTAGATCTGCTGTAGAGATAGGCTGACCGAGAGAAGCTTCTCGAGTTTCAGGGACAGACTATTATTTTCCACCATCTCACTCGTGAAAATCTATTTCTATTATTATCTTCCACTGAGCTATCACCTGTTCTATTTCTATTCAGAAGGGACCAATCTATGTCTTAATTCCCCTATCCCAAATCTACGAAAGTGAGAGTCCGCTGGATTCCATTTCTGTCGTCTCGTCGATGCTTTCATAACGCATTCTACTGCTAGTAAGAAACGAAATGATGACAAGATGCATCATTATCGTACACCAGTTCTCATCTCAAACGGTTCTGCAAATTGTCTTTCATCGAAGAACTCCGCATGTCATGTCTTCATAAGTTTTAAGTTAATGATCTTCAGGATTGCTGTCTGAGATTCTGCACTGGGATTCACCACAGCAACTTCTGCGTTTCCCATTTACGGCGCTTTGCATGTTGTGTTCATTTTTGATGTGACAAGTCCGGACGCAGCGCCGCTGCAGCTAGCAGTCCTTTTGAGACTTAGCCCGTATCAGGGGTTTATCGTGCTAGCTAATGGATATGGTAGTCCTTTTCCGAGCTTAGTATTTATCAACGCTGCAACTGTTAGCAGTTCTTTTCAGGGTTAGCCGTTTTCAGAGCTTCGCAATTCTAGCGGATAGATACTAGTAGTCCTTTTCAGGACTTAGTATTTATCAACACTGTAGGCCTAGTAGAGTTTGATAGAGCCCAATTATTTTTGAATGCATTACGTTCTGTGAAAATCAAAGGCCTTCAGACTTGGTTCAAAGAGAATGCTTCGCCGCAAGAAGGCAAAATCCATAAACAAAAAACAAACAAACTAACTTACGGCTCGTTTCATTTCCATTGATTACTTTTGTATGCATTTAGCGTAGCCGTCACTTTCTATTCTGTACTTTTTTTCTTCTTAAAAAACTGTTTATTTGGCCACGATCTTGTGAATGCAACGCAGGTTTTTTTTTTTTTTTTTAAAATGTACTATTATGACACTGGCCTACATTACTTATTTTTCGTTAACCCTTCGCCCCAATGATTTAGTCAACAAATTTATATAAACCATATCTGGAGCTCGTGTACCAAGCAGAGCTGTGAAGAAACAAATCCGTTAAAAGTACTGCAAATCCTAAGGTCCGAACCGGTTCCGATTTAAGCACTGATCTGTACTAACTTTACACTGCCACAGTATTCGTGACCAAAGCGACTCACAAAAGGCACGACTCATTCACAGGGGAACAACACTGTAACACTGTCGACTCCCTCCTAAGACAGGCTCACAATTGGCAGCCCTGCCCTAACATCTTGTTTCCCCCCCTCCCCCCCGCCATAATCGCGATAAGGCTGAAGGTCAATGGTGATGGTGAAGATATCTGTATCCTATTTGTCAGCTTTCAAATTGTTATACATGTTGAGAGTCCGATTGACAGAGTGGTTAGAGCGCTGGTCTCTCGCAGCAAAAGTGCCGTCGATTCACGGTATCGACGCGCTCCAGTCTTCCAATCTGTAAATGGGTACCTGACTTTGCTCTTGAGTTAGGGAAGGAAAAGGCAGCGAGGAAGGGAACGGGTTACCCCCACCTCTCGATGCTGGACCTGGTATTGTGAAGTCTCTAACACTTCACGCCCCTAAGTTAGTATCTGCTATGTGACTTACACATATTGAGGAAACCAGTTGATAGCTTTGCAAGACTAGTCCTTGTTCTGCAATCCCGAAGAGTGAAAGAAAAAAGAGGGAGAAACAAACACTATAAATAAATAATACACAAAGGTATGTTACAGGCACTTGTGAGAAATAAAGAAGTAGAAGGAACAGAAAAACAACAGAAGAGATAGGCCAACCGGGAATCCGGAACCCAAGACCTTCCGAACGACATCACTGCCTAGCTAGGGGAGCGAATCGTTACTATCTCCTCTGCCAACTAGGCACCACAAAAATAGTGCTTCGGGGACAGAGGTCATTAGCACGATCTCTCCACGTAACCAGAATATGTACCTAGGGATTACCCAGACTAATTATAGACGAAATCATTTCTGCAGTTTTTCCTATTTAACAGTATAGGCCAGACCACAGGACAAAGACCTTAATACTGTGTCTAGTAAATGATAGAAGAATGAGAATAGCACAGGATAGAGGGTAGATTTTGGTATTGAAATATGGAGGGGAAACCCAAGGCCTGTAAACAGTTAATAAGAAATACACAAAGATATGTTTTGCGACATGGTCTTAAGAGACCTTGATTGGACCGCTTCGGACATTGTCGTAAAAGACCAAGATATGACTACTTTTTATTTCGGACATTGTCGTAGTAGACTGTGGACATTGTCACGACATTACACGCAACTGTAGAATATAGGACCAGGAAACGATCCTTTTGTCGGACATAGGACTGTTGCTTTTTTTAAAGACCTTGTCACAGGAAGCCATGATCTATCTATCTATCTATCTATCTATCTATCTATCTATCTATCTATCTATCTATCTATCTATCTATCTATCTATCTATCTATCTATCTATCTATCTATCTATCTATCTATCTATCTATCTATCTATCTATCTATCTATCTATCTATCTATCTATCTATCTATCTATCTATCTATCTATCTATCTATCTATGTCTGTCTGTCTGTCGTTTTCTGATGGACATGGTCTTAAGAGATCTTGATTGGACCGCTTCGGACATTGTCGTAAAAGACCAAGATATGACCACTTTTTATAATTCGTTATTGTCGGACGTTCTCTTAGCAGCCAACGGTAACCCATTTTTGTCGAGTATTGTCTTAGGACAGTGCTCCGCAACCAGTGTCCCACGGCTCACTGGTGTGCCGCCGGGGTCTGCCTAGTGTGCTGTAACACCCGGCAGAATACACCATATAACTGTATACAAAATTATATGTTAGAGTAAAATATTACAAAAGAATCGCTCATGTACGATTTTACAAACAATAAGTTCAATTATCATCATTAACCAGTCAATCACAGAAAATTAGGTTGCGTTGTCTTTTGATAGCATCGAATGTTTAAATATTTACCGTAGACACTTATTTATCTATTATAGCGTGTCGCGGATTTTGAAGGGCACTTTAAGTGTGCCACGAAGTAAAAAAAAAGATTTCTGAGCACTGTCATTGAGGAGACCATGATCGGACTGGTTTCGTTGGGCATTGTCAGAGAAATCTATGACAGGACCGTATGGATTGGACTTTGTCACATGTAGCGAAATCTGCGAGAATAAACGCTCAATTCAGTACGATTTTAGGCATAAAACGATAATAAATACATTTGCCCGCATGTGTCTGACGGTTGGCATCTTCGACGCCAGCAGCGCTGCTTTTTGCACAGTGCTAAGCCTATAGCCGATTTCACGGTAATAGTCTGACACGCTTTTAAGTTTCGTTTTCGAGAAACACTACTAATATTTAACTTTTGCCCAATCTGCCGCATACACTTTGTAGTCTAGCCTTATAATTAACTATTGGCGGAAGCGTGCCGCAATATAACTATCTGAAGTAACGCTTTCTGTCAACTGTAACGCAAAAATTTAGTAGTAATCTTACATTGTTTGGTAGTATTACACGATACAATACTAATTATTACGCCTATTCTTAACCCGCCCCGTCTACACCCCGCTTCGCTGACACAGTCTGCAACGCATATACTCACACTGCGGAAAAGCCAGCCAAGGCATAACCACGCAGACAATTTTAATTTCCTCCTAGTGGTAGCATTTCTGACGTAACTAAAACAAGTTAGTTATTTGAAAAATACATGCTAGCAAGATGAAGGAGAGGAAAGATGGCGGACTTGTGCAAAATTTTATTTGACGATTGACGATGACATAAATTGGAAATTTTAAACCATTATGTAGTTCACCATAAAATTATATGATAGTATGACGTAGAGTTAGCTGAGTAAGAATGTACTTTAAATAATATGATAGTCCCAGAATTAGAGAAGTTATTGAAGAAATACTAATATCTAAGGAAACTCGACCAGACGGACTGGCGTTCCTGCTTATGTTTTTTGTAACGTTAGGGGGGCGCGAGCTTGGAAAAGCGGCAGGGAGGTACATTCAAATTCGCTTGGTTAAAAAGAGTATGAATGGAAAAGGGGAGCGGTAGGAAAAATGTAATCCTAAACGTAATATTTTTTTGCATTGGGCATGACTAAAGCAGACTGGCCAATCGACCACCAGACGCAGAAATTATTCGAAATTATTTTGGTTTTTCATTCAAACTGCTTTTGAATTCAAGTAGTCGAACGGTTCGATTGGCCAGTGCTAGTAAATATTAGCAAAAGGCTTTGACTATTCATTGCCAGTTGAACTAAAAATTTTCTTCTTCTTCTTCTTCTTCCTCGTTCGTCCTGAAAAGGACGTTGGTTGCGTTGTGTCCGTTTACTGCGAAGCTGCGGTATTTTCGCCTTTCGGCCGACACATCCGACTTCCGCACAGCATTTTTTGGGACCGGGTTTGCCTTCCGTCTTCGATCCCTACTCCTCAGCCAGACTGCAGTAATACAGCCTGTTTCCAGGACCACCACGGGGAGGTGGAGTAGGGTCTTGGTCAGCTCTTAAATTCACAGTCTGTGTAGTTCGGAGGAAGCTGAGGCCATTTCTTCACACAGTCAGCGTCATTTGTTTATATATTTCTTGATTGTGGTAAGGATATTTTATGAAATTTAATATGTTTGGTCCAACTACAAAGTTAGATACTGCTATTGGGGACAAAGTGAAGGACATGTCGGAAGCAGACATTGTTGAGTCCTCACAGTAAACGGTATCTAACTGATGTATGTTGTTATTATGTTGTCATATTATTGTATTAGATTAGATTAGTAAGCCTCTGTGTTCAATGAACACTGTTTACATGCCTGAAGCAAATATAATTGAAAATAAAAGAAGAGAATATCATATCAAAGGAAATGTGGTTACTCCACATTATTGTATTGAGGAAAAGTGTGTGAACGTACAGTGGCGTATCTACTATAAGGACCTGAGGTGTTGTCACAACAAGGTGGGAGTCCTGTACAATTCGGGGCAAGTGCATTTGTAAGGCACGCGAGGCTGACCCCATTGTCACGGGACGCGAGTAAGTCGGCATTTCAATTCCTAAGACCGATTCCCAATATTTTGTCGGTAAATTTCTCACTGAATGAGAAGGCAGTCGGTTGTCTATACTCATTGTCTGCACAGACATCGTTTGTCAATAGTCATGTGAAATTGACCAATTTTACAGGGAATGTTTACCTAACAATAGACAGCGCTGGGCGTAAGCTTTGGAAAGGCAACAACATTCACCTGGCATGTCGCACAACAAGGTGGCATTAGGTCAACAGACTATCGCGGTAATCGACACTAAGTCGCGGGTGTGTTTACACAAAGCTAGTAATACCCAAGTATTATTTTGGTTAGTAATAGAGCACAATGTGCAGTCGGCGACAGAAGGCCAAGTAATTTTACAATGCGTCTGGTGGTCAGTCGGACTTCACGGAAAATATTGAAGTAACGGAGACCCAAAGTCGGGGCGAAAGTAAATAGGAAA
Organism: Oreohelix idahoensis; assembly: GCA_024509875.1. Classification (NCBI taxonomy): domain Eukaryota; kingdom Metazoa; phylum Mollusca; class Gastropoda; order Stylommatophora; family Oreohelicidae; genus Oreohelix; species Oreohelix idahoensis. Next base: position 174,649 of record JAMPIV010001135.1, read on the forward strand.
GAATAAATAACAACATGAAAGGAGTGGGAATACGAAATTATAACGAGACGATAACAACACTGCACATGCCCCCAGAAGACGAACGCAGACAAAGTGTCTCGGATAAGCAAAATATGAGAGCGACCATAGCAAAATATTACAGGAAATTTTACACAGTATGAGAACGGAATGTCTGACTTAAGGAAAACAAACGAAATTTCACATGACACAAGAAGCGAACCCGAAAAATCGCCAACGGCGATTCGGACGATATAAAATCAAACGCAATGTATCGCTCGGCATTGGTAAGAGAAACCATTCCGCCAACAGACTTGGGGCTTCTAGATTTCACGAGAAAGAATCAAGACGTGTGTCAGTGAAATTCTTATATGGAAACCAAGGTTAGTGTAATATAGTTTGTACATTATTATTATACATCTATCTTAACTTCAGTCAGATAATATATACAAATTTTCCATAAATATAACACTGTAAATACTATTTTACGTTTATTATAATATTATATTTTATACTCATAAGTACAGGTTGCAATAAACACCATGCAGAGAATTAGTCTATTATAATTATAAGATAGCACAGTTTCCAGTAACTATAACGAAGTAAATACAAGACACTTTTATTTTGCCTTTTACATTACCTGTTAACCGGGCAGTAAACACCGCGCAACCATTTCTTATAGTGACAAGAGTTCACATACCAGACACTACAGGCGTAGCATAGTTTACGGGATACTTACAAAGGGTTCGTTATTTTTATCCATCACAGTGGTAGAGACAGGGACCATCTGAGATAATTCAGCCTTTGTCTACTACGTTGTTGGCGTTAATCACAGGACAAGCTTTAGAGTAGGGCCGACCGAGATACTGCGACGACACGCATCTCACACGTAATTAACGGCAACAACCTACCAATACTCCACGGGGGTCAGAAAGGAATTTACCAGGCGGTGAAGGGTCTTTCTATCATCGACTACCCACACAGAAAAAAGTAAGCAGAAAATACCCAGAAGGATTGCTGCATTACTAATAGCTGTCCACGTGAATTTAATGATCAGAAGTTGCAGGGGCAAACGGACGATTGTTACAACTAGTGCCTTTGAGAAACCATGATCAAAAGCTGCAAAAGCAGATGGGAGATCTTGTAAACCCAGTGCCTACAAAAATTATTGAGATCCTGAATTACCAGCAGTAATGGACAGATTCTCCCAGTAAAAATTGATGCGCCGACAAATACGAATATACAACATATTTCCATCATCATCACCACATGAGCAGACTATCAGCACAACGAAAGGACATCTGCATATCAGACGAAGTCTCACCCGCCTAACATTGCGTTAAACCTCACACATGAACAAGACACCTTGGACGCTCGGGACAATGTCAACACTCGCATTGTGAAGGACAAAAGAACAAGCCGTGGACACCTGACGAAATCAAGTGGACCGTCCAGAGTTATTGCAGGCAGACAAAGACTTGTCCATTGTGTACAAACAACCAGAGTTTATTGACAGTCAGTCAGAGACCCGAAACAAGATATCCTTTTTTGGTAGTAGTTAAGATAACTTAAATTCATCATCATCACATAGGGTAGATTTAAGATTCATTTGTGTATTTTGCACTAATATCTTTCTTCACAGGTGTAGTTAATGTCAGTCTTAAGATGCATTTGCATTATTGTAATTGAATGTTATTATATTTCAGTAAGATAATAAATGTTGTATTTGAGTTTACTTTCCCAACACACGTTATTGCATATATAGAGAAGGAACGAAAGTGTGCGAAAGAGACATACTGTTCTTCCTTTCTTCCTCTTCTGTTCACTCAGTGTAATAGGGGAGGTGGGGGCTCGTTAGCATTATAATATAGAGAGGGGGATAGAGTGGTAGGAGTTATAGTGTCACGAGATACAGAATCACTGGGACTGTCTGCGGGGAATTCATCCCAGAGTCTTACATTCGCCTTCTTTACTCCTGCTGTCTATTTCCAACCGGTTGCCAGGCAAATCTGAGCCATTGACAAAGCCGGCACCACACAGATAACTCTCTCTGGTTAATCTTCGGGTTAACCCTGTGACACCCATACCCACGTAGGAAATTAAGTGTTAGAATAAGTGATCAGAGATAAAAGGTCAGGGTGTCCTTTTGTTGCAGAGGGTCTATGTTCCTGTTGCCGGCTGGTGACAGGAAACCTGCTGAGTACTAATAAACGCCAACCAGTCTCCAACCAGACTTATATGCTGTCGAAGATAACAGTAGGAGCTTGGCGAGTGGTGAAATTGAACTTTCTGCAACTACACATTGAAATATTTTACAACAAGGACTCCCAGGTGATGAGTTAGACATCTGGTGCATCTCTGACAGTTTCTTGTGTTTCAAAATATTACACAGGACGTTTATGGGGGTAGGATGAACTACAGCCCTCATATACAATGACTCTCCCTTTAGCTGAATAAAGTGAACTCTTTTAATATTTCCTACAGGAAAGACATATATAAATACATAATAACTTTTAGTTATTGGGCAAATTGTCCCAAAATTTTAATTGTTCTTTTCTGTAAACTATCTTGTCCTTATTTTCAAAGACCACAAGCTATGAATGGACAGGCAAAATAAATTGTAAAAATTTGTTCAAAGAAAAACTTAACTGCTAGTTTTATTATCTTCTTTATAGAAACTTAAAGTGTTTGACTGTTGTGTACCATCATTTCATTTCTCCCCTAGACACTAGGTACACCATACACCATACACTAGAGCCAGCATAGTGACCGTGTGAGACCTAGGGAGGTAGCTGTAGGTTCTCTGCACATAATTCATCATCATCATTTATAGAGTCAGAGGCCTACATGTGCTTGACCTCACACGGTTGAAGCAGACACCTTTTCATTCTTTTAGGATACCACCATAACCTCCCCAGCAAAATCAACTTTGCTACATCACAGAAGACTTTGATAGGACAGTTTGTATCGGACTTTGTCACAAAAGACTATGATAGGGCCGTTTGTATCGGACTTTGTCACAGAAGACTTTGATAGGACTGTTTTCATTGGACATTGACACAGAAGACTTTGATAGGACAGTTTTTATCGGACTTTGTCACAGAAAACTTTGATAGGACTGTTTTCATTGGACATTGTCACAGAAGACTTTGATAGGGCTGTTTGTATCGGTCTTTGCCACAGGAGACTTTGATAGGGCCGTTTGTAACGTACGTTGTCACAGGAGACTTTGATAGGACTGTTTTCATTAGACATTGTCACAGAAGACTTTGATAGGACCGTTCGTATCGGTCTTTGTCACTGGAGACTTTGATAAGACCGTTTGTATCGTACTTTGTCACAGGAGACTTTGATAGGACTGTTTTCATTCGACATTGTCACAGAAGACTTTGATAGGGCCGTTTGTATCGGTCTTTCGTCACAGGAGACTTTGATAGGACCGTTTGTATCGTACGTTGTCACAGGAGACTTTGATAGGACTGTTTTCATTAGACATTGTCACAGAAGACTCTGATAGGACCGTTCGTATCGGTCTTTGTCACTGGAGACTTTGATAGGGCCGTTTGTATCGTTTTTTGTCACAGGAGACCATGATGGGTGTCATAGGAGACCATGGTCGGACTGTTTTCATTGTACACTGTCACAGAAGACTTTGATAGGACCGTTTGTATCGGACTTTGTCACAGGAGACCATGATCAATGTCAAAGGAGACCATGATCGGTGTCAAAAGAGACCATGATATATCCGTTTGTACCTGGTATTGCCATAATAGACATGTTAGTGCTGTGTTTGTTTGCCTGTGTCATAAAAGCTCATGCATTGACAGCTTCGGACATAGTCATAAGAGACCATGATAGGATTGTTTTCTTCGGACATTGTCATGAGAGATCATGATGGAACTGTTTTCTTCGGACATTGTCATTAGAGGTCATGATAAAACTGTTTTCTTCGGACATTGTCATAAGAGATCATGACAAGACTGTTTTCTTCAGACATTGTCATAAGAGATCGTGATAGGACTGTTTTCTTCAGACATTGTCATAAGAGATCATGATAAAACTGTTTTCTTCGGACATTGTCATAAGAGATCATGATGGGACTGTTTTCTTTAGATATTGTCATAAGAGATCATGTTGGGGCTGTTTTCTTCAGACATTGTCATAAGAGATCATGATAAAACTGTTTTCTTCGGACATTGTCATAAGAGATCATGATGGAACTGTTTTCTTTAGATATTGTCATAAGAGATCATGATGGGACTGTTTTCTTCAGACATTGTCATAAGAGGTCTTGATAGGACTGTTTTCTTCAGACATTGTCACAAGAGATCATGATAAAACTGTTTTCTTCAGACATTGTCAAATGAGATCATGATAGGACTGTTTTCTTTGGATATTGTCATAAGAGATCATGATGGGACAGTTTTCTTCAGACATTGTCATAAAAGATCGTGATAGGACTGTTTTCTTCAGACATTGTCGTATGAGATCATGATAAGATTGTTTTCTTCAGACATTGTCTTAAGAGTTCATGATGGGACTGTTTTCTTCAGATATTGTCATAAGAGATCATGATGGGACTGTTTTCTTCAGACATTGTCATAAGAGATCGTGATAGGACTGTTTTCTTCAGACATTGTCATATGAGATCATGATAAGATTGTTTTCTTCAGACATCGTCATAAGAGATCATGATAGGACTGTTTTCTTCAGACATTGTCATATGAGATCATGATAAGACTGTTTTCTTCGGACATTGTCCCAGGAGACTATGATATGATTTTTTCTTTCTTCGGACATTGTCACAAGAGCATGATAGGGCAGCTTCTGCCAAATACTGGCATAGAAGACGATGACTGGATCGTTTTTATGGGACATTTTCATAAAAGACCATGAAAGGACCACTACAAACATTGTCAGAGAGGACAAAGATCAGTTCGTTCTTACTGTCAGGTCTTACGGATACGAAAAAATTAAGTAGAAGATATGAGCGATAACTTCTGGTGTGGTCACAGACCTAGCAGTAAGAGTTTTGTACCCAGCTGTGGCTGATAATAACCCATCTTAAGGATAGAGTGTTCTGTCTAGAGAGCACACTTTATGATACTATGTAGCCACGTCTGATTGTTTCACGTCTTCCCCCTCCAATATTCAAATCCGCACCTGCTGTCACTTCTTTCTCCTTCCCCGTGGCAATTTTATACTTCAACATCGAGGGGAATAAAATAACAGATTAGTAACAAATCTTTCAAAGACGGTTTGGTTTCCCTCGAGCGCTGCTGGAAAATCTAAACCGCTCAGCAGCTACCTTCATCATACTTGCAATATCCGTCCTCCCCCGTGGTCAGGAATGGGAACTCCCTCTTGATGATCCCCGAATTCCATCTGAGTGCTCACGCAGGGCGGGTCATTACCACTCAGGAGGTGGTGCAGATTTTTCGGCGGATTACTCGCTCGGCGAATGTCGGAAAGCCATCAAGCGAGCACATTCACGAGTTTCGTAGTATGTCTTCAGACAACATAACGGAATATTGACTTCGAGAACGAGGATCACCCGAGGGATTTTATCTGCTCATTTTATAGTGTTGCACCTAAGTTGACCATTTCTTCAAACTTGGCGGGGTCAACGTTGAGGGTTTAACCGCCTATCTTGACGTTATATTGATGCGTTCTGTCTTTCTGTAAGATTTAATCGATCATATTGCTCTAGAAACCACCTTAAGCGTGTGTGGGAGTTGTAGGGATGTCCCAGTACTCAAGTTAGTTAATGAAACATTATGAGGAGTACGTTAAACGTATTAAATCGCTTTAACAGAGCAGTCGTGTTGTTCAAAATGCATGCTGGAAATCGCCCTGTTATAGAAACGTGCTAAAAGTCGCGCTGTTATAAAACCCGAGCTATAAGTCGTGCTGTTATAAATGTGTGCAATAAGTCGTGCTGTTACATACACGTGCTATAAGTCGCGCTGTTATAAACACGTGCTATAAGTCACGCTGTTATAATCACGTGCTACAAGTCGCGCTGTTATAAACACGTGCTATAAGTCGCGCTGTTGTAAATGCGTGCTATAATTGGCACTGACTTTCTGTTATGTAGATTGCCCACCACGATCCTTGCATTCAAAGATGGCTGACATTTGACGAGGCCCTTATAAAATATCTATTGCCTGCAATTTTAAGTATGGACTCCATCATTAAATATAAGATAAGAAGTAAAAGTCATCATCATCATGTTGCTACTCGCTTCTTATGGAGCATGGAGTCACCACTGTAGGCGGCCCCCTTATAGTCTGTTTGTCTGTCCGTACGTCCGTTCGCCTATCTACGTACCTACCTACCTACCTACCTACATACCTACTTATCTGTCTGTCTATCTATCTATCTGTTTGTCTGTCTGCCCGTCCGTCCGTCCACCTGCCTACCTACCTACCTACCTACCTACCTACCTACCTACCTACCTACCTACCTACCTACCTATCTATCTATCTATCTATCTATCTATCTATCTATCTATCTATCTATCTATCTATCTATCTATCTATCTATCTATCTATCTATCTATCTATCTATCTATCTATCTATCTATCTATCATTGTCTGTCTACGAACATGTGTATATAGTTTACGTTTTTCACACAGCTTCACAATTCTCTCCCACGGGTACTTGTGACGTTCTTTTCAAGAAAGTGCCAAAAGTAATCCAACTGATCCTGAGCAACCCCTCGGTAATCTTGCAGTCATCTCATATTTTCAGTTTAGCGAATTTTGTAAAGGGGGACAATTCACACTGCATCTTATTTTCATGGTTATGAATGATAATAGTGTTATTTCAAATTTCACTATCTTTTGTTATATTAAATAAAACATTAAAACTTTATTTCCACTACACGGCAAATGGTGATTTAATTTGTATTTTGAATTAGCAAGTTGCATAAGAAAGCATACATTTAGATATAAATATTATAACCTAGATATTTATTTAGAGGCATTTTATTAATTGAAATATTCGAACGTTTATGTTGCTGCAAAATGACGGTATTTGTTGCTGTACAATTGGATGACTTGTGGTAGAAAAGACCAAAGAGGTCTGTATTCAGTTATTGCCAGTAGTATTCAGACTGTTCATGGTAACACTAACACAAAAACAGCAGAAATTAAAGAATTCCATAGATTTTTTTTTCCAATCTTCGTTCGTTATGGGGCATGGAACCATGACTGTCGTGTGTCATCTTGCAGGTAGCCTCCAATAAAGCAATCGTAAGATCTCGCAGCGGCGGGTTATAAAGCACATGTTATAGATTGACTGCCCTGTTTTCTGCTTCTTCTTATTTAGTGGATTCTTGAGCACTTAACGACAAAGCCGTAAGTTCCAGTGGATTCTGTGAGCTTGGAGTATAAAAATGAAGTTCTGCAAGTTACTTATAGAAGAATGATGATTTCAGGGAGTTTACGTCAGTTTGTAAATTTCTTAATGTGGGAAGAGATTTCCTCCAATGACAGCATGCACAGGAATAACTTATAGAAAGCACTAAAGGCTTACGGGATCCCTAAGTGTGTTGTTTCCATTCTAAAAAGTCTCAGTGCTAACTTTATATGCAGTGTTGGGATGGGCAATCTTACTTTCAAAGTTAAAACAGGTGTACAACAGGGTTGCCCCTTGTCAATCATTCTATTTTTAATTGTCATAGACTGGGTGATGCGCCAGACAACAGAAGATACACCTAGAGGAATAAGATGGACAACTTTCACCACACTGGAAGATCCAGAATATGCAGATGTCACTGCACTACTTTCACATTCACATCAATATATTAAAGAAAAAACAGATAGACTGAATAAATATAGCCAACAAGTGGGACTAACATCAACCTGAAGAAGAGGTCATGACACTCAGTGTAATAAATTCTGAACCCATTAAAATAAGGTACCAAAATCTGGAACACACACATACATTTACATATCTTGGAAGCATAGTAACATCCGACGCGGAACAAGCAAAGATATCAGTAACAGAATGAGTAAAGCTAGACTAGCCTTTGTAAATCTAAACAACAATTTGAAATCTTCTCATTACAACACAAACGCCAAATTAAGATTATACAAGAGTTGCGTACTTTCTGTACATTTGTTTGGTGCAGAGAGCTGGAGCGGAACAGAAAAGGAAATATCCAAATTATCCTCTTTCCACACAACCTGCCTAAGGAAAATTATTTAAATTATTTGGCCGAATACCATCTCCAACCAGGAAATGCTTACACAATGCAGTCAAAAAGGCATGCACACCATTATTGCAGGCAGACGCTGGAACTGGGTTGGCCATGTCATCAGAAGGGACCCTGGCACCACCAGAACTGCTTTGTTATGGACCCCAGAACGACGGCGAAAGAAAGGTGGACCAAAGACAAACTTGCGGAGAATAGTGAATGCTGAGATGCAAAGCATAAACTAGAGTTCGGGCAAGGCATGAAGGATGGCCGATCGAGCAAAATGGGGACAGTTTGTTGTTGCCCAACAAGATGCCACTAGACGGGATGGCTACTGATTGCGTTGTCAGTCAGGGGCTAAGGATCTAATAATAAGAAGAAGCCTAACAACTGAGATCATCTAACTGTCATTAACTTCTTATCTTCTCACGCCTTCTGTGAGGAAAAAGAAATTTGCTCGTATTTTATTTCAGCCCTCAACTGAAATGATTCAGTAAAATATTACTTTAGTATCTCTGGACGGTTATGTATTTAAATTAACTGAGTCATGTGGGTGCAATTCACTCAATAATGATTAAATCAACTATCAATTTATATTTACATATAACAAATTTAATAATCAGTTATAGTTAACAAAGTTAAAATAGCGTTTTATCCAACAAACAAACAATGACGTTTTCATCACTGGTAGTGACTTTAAAGTGGCTATCGTTAAAAATAGTTCTTTTGATGAGCCTGACAGCTATATGCTAAAGTTGCCAGCCTCGTAAGAGCCTGTACCTCCACAAGCAACTTACACATATTTAATGCAAAAATATAAAAGGATAAAACTTACATATTACAACTTATCCCGATTATCGGGAATGAATATACAGACTTTTGGCACAGAAAAAACTTCCGAATATTGTCGAGCCACTGGTTTTAAGATTGTCGGGATATTACTTTAGTTATAATCCCAATGTTATTCTGTATGTAGGTTCCTAGGAATCGTGGTTTCCAATACTATGGTCGAGTTTTCTTTGTGTCTAACATCATAAGATCCTCTTAATACTTGGTTCTGTCCTTATGTTGGAATCCTGTTTCTATTCGTTATCCTGGCTGTCTGAAATATCTTCTTGACGAGATAGAAATCCAGTGACGTAGTCTTAAAATGTTGCATATTATAAGCGACATTTTTACTCACCCGCCCATGTGGTTTCTATGGAAAAAGCTCCAATGAGAAGTGATTTATTTTAGCACTCCATTCCAATACAATCACATGTTAGCGTTATGGTGGATTTGGTGTTATATATGTTATTATTTAATTTAATTTTTCTTCCAAGTGAGGTCAGCTGTGTAGGCCCCTGAGTTTAGTAGTTGATGGTTAAGTATTTTCAGGGTACCTAGCTGCTACCACCCTATGATCTCACTTGGCTCTATATTTTTATTTATTAGTTATGTGACTACGTCTAAGTGTCTAGGGTAATGAAGATATAATGCAGTGTAAGACAAATCAATACAAATACACTTTAATTCTATCACATAAATAGGACTGGGTTAATACAACAACCACATACAGACTAACATTCTATGATATATCTTATAGAAGTCTGTGGCTGAATATTATGTAATAGGCTTTATTACAATTTTATTTGCCCTGATTCAGAATTTTCTGAGTCAGGACCAACAACAAAATGAAAATTATGGTTTTATTTACATAAATTAAATACCACAATGGATCTTTTGTCCATAAAAAGAAATATTACAATCTAATTATATTTATGTATTACTATAGACTAAGTTAACAACACTGGTAATTAATGGTGGGTTGGGGTATTTTCATCATACCCTCTCTTTTCTCTATCTCTTGTGGAATGTTTATTCAACAGTCAATTATTTTATTTATTATGTTTTAATACAAGTGGATGAACTCTTAGTGCCGACACAATGGCACTTATCTTTCTGTTGGTAGTAGTTATGATGCTGACAATCTCCTATATTTTATGGGTTGATTCGTGGTAGACAGCGTGTACCAGCAAAAATTTCAACCGAATGACCAATCTGACACAGTTCCTGGTGTAGTGTGGTAGACAGCGTATACTAGCAAAAATTTCAATTTCTCTCTCGAAGATAAATACACCAGGGTTCTGGCACTAGCTTAGTACCAGAACAAAAACCCTGAAACAAGGTTATGATTCTTTATAACACAGCTACAATATCATTCCACAAGTAATACATGGTATAATTCAATAAAAAGAAAAGTGTCAGATCCCTCTGACCAACCCATTTCAAACATTTTCATCTGAGATAACAACTCATACCAGTGCTCATATTTTTCTCCCTAATGGCTACAACGCCTCTGACACTTCAACAATGATTCTCTCCCATAGGATAATGTGGGTTAGCCTTCCCACTGGTAACTGTGGAAATCATTTTAAGTTATACAACTCATGTAAGTTTTACAGCGTGTGAGCAACACCATAGGCCCTGCATAAGTCTGCTAGGGGACCTATGTACTTAGTCGCAAAACATTCCCAATAAAGCAGTATCTCATACACTAAATTTTTGTAATAACAAGGTTAATAAATTCGTTCTTACCACAATTCAATGAAAATATCACAAACATACGTTGACTGGCGTTAGCATTAATATATAAGTTCAGCTTTGCCCTCGTCCAGACTGCCAAGGCTTTTTTCATTTCACTCTTAGCACTGCTGTTCTCAACGCAGCTTGCATACTAACAATTTTGTATCAAATGGCGACAAACCTTGGAAGCTTTTTGCCAATATCACTAGACTGGCCCAATCACAGCGAGGTCTAGCTATTCAATTCAAATTTGAAAAAAAAAAAAAAACTCCAAACATACTAGGAGTGAGTCTGCAAAATATATTTAGCTTTTTGGGCCAACCAATACCCTCCTTCCTATACTCCTATACTAACCAATCGGATTTGAATCACTCTAATGCCTCTTTTTTAAACTTGCGTCCCCAAATAATGTTATAAATAGAATGAGCAAAAACAACAGTCTTACCGTTCGTAGATATATAGTATTATTTCAATATCTTGGTTAATAATTGGGCTACTATGTATATTAAAACATATTATTGCTCAGGAGACTCTAAGCTATCCATATATATGATTTTTATGGCCATATTATTTGTCGTTTGGATTTTCATATTCGTCACTGTTAGTCGTCAATTATATACTTTTCCATAAGTCGGCCATCTTTCCCCCCTTCTCTATCATTTTTATTCAAAATAAAACAACTTGTTTGGGTTACGTCAGAAATACACTACTAGGCAGGAAATGAGAGCTGACTGTGTGTGTGTATACATTTCAACTGCGAGAATATAGTACGAGGCATGCATGGGGCTTTGCGTCTTGTTTTTCAAAACTGCTAAAGGCAATACTGTCGCGCTCTCATTACAATTTGGCGTTTCAAAACCCAAACGCGTGACAATGGTAGCATTTCTTCTGTCGCTCCTTCATCCACCTCCCTTCTTCTCTCTCTCGGTCTTGGAACAAATACTCCTTGACCCTGCAAAAATGTTATTTTTAATTCTCAAGGACGAACTAGGAAAGCGTGTAAGATTTGACGGCGAGATCATTTTCTAAGCATTACCACTGTACAAAATTCAGCGCTCTACTGGCGTAGAAGACGACGATAGGCAACCACACACGGGCGGGTTTATTTATTTTCATAGGAGTAAAATCTTACTGAATTTAGCGATTATCTCACAGATTTCGCTACAAGCGTCAACCTCTCATCGGTGTAACATTCTGCATGAATCACAATATTTTTTTTTTACATATCATTTGCAAGTTTATCTGCGTGTCTTTCATGACCATATAAGGTCTTAACACTGCCGTGTTATTTATCATGTCATGTTTGAGACCTCGTACCTTATCATGCGGCAGCCTGGTAGCGTATATCTTCCTAGTCAATAAGTCGGAGTTTACAAAAGGAGTGTCGCTCAGTGTAGACTCTTACTCTGTCTGGAGCTAACGGTAAACAAAGAATTGATGTAGCCAGTCCTTCGCTACGCGTCGCCGACAACAAAGGAGAAAATAACCAGGAGAGAGGGGTGGGTGAAAGGTGTGTCAAGATGTAATAAGATAACCTTGAACGAGGAAATCAAAAAACGACGACGAGGTGCGGGTGAGTAAAAAAGGAATGGCACAGGTGAGAAATGTATGAGGTCACAGGAAAAAGTAACGATCGGATATTTGACTTGTCACACCATCCTTTGTGCGACGCCTCAACTCCGGTTCATGCTTTGCATTTCAGCACTGTGTTTTTGGTCGGCCTCTCTACAGCCTTCCTTCTAGGGACCCATTTGCCAGTCCATTGCTCAACCTTAAATGCATTGCTACTTTACGACATGCATCAGGTAGCAGTAGCCTTGTTCTTTCCTTGTCTCCTTCTAAACCCTCTGGATGACACGTGGTAAAAGTAGTCTTATAGCAGATTGTGCTGTAGGGGAGTGAAGTGTTAGAGACTACACTATATTAGGTCCAGCATCAAGAGGTTTGGTGACCAGCTCCCTTCCTCACTGCCTTTTCCTTTCCTAACTCAAGAGCAAAGTCACGTACCAATTTACAGCTGGGTAGACGTGAATCGAACACGCAACACATTAAGGGTTTTCTTATGAACGAAGTGAAATGTAGCGAACAATGACACATTCCCGCCAACTTTTCAGAAAAAGGCGTGCATTGCACTTTGAAAACTAACTTGAACACTCATTGACAGAACTCGCAGGACCCACCGTTTTTTGTTTGTTCTTTTTGTTGCAGTATTCACATTACGCAGATTCCCTCGCAAAAATTATCTTAGATTTGTACGTAACTGTTGAGACCGAATAGAGTTCATGAACATTTGTATAGGTACCAATACAATACAATATGGCTTGCTGTAGGTCAGAACTCATCACAAATAATAGTTTTAAGAGATTTAAATGAATTAGGGTGATTGGAGAGCTGGCCGGGGGTGAATGGGTATAATTCGATAAACCCCAGAAGGTAGATTAAACTTTTGGGGTCGAAAGTTGACAATCACATACGAAATTAAAATGCCTGCTGTCACTCAGTTTAACATTTGGAAATACTGCTACAAAATACCCCAAGCTGTGTGCAGCAGTTAGGCCGTTTCTACTTACATTTCCTAGCTTGTACATGGCTGAAGCCAGTGTTGTGGAGTCGGAAATTTTTCTAGTGGAGTCAGTAAAAAAAAGTCCCCACTCAGACTCCGAATTTTACGAGACTTAAGTCAATGCAGATCCATGTAAATTAAAAAAGTTGAAATAACGTTTTAAAATAGTAGAACTCCTAAAACCACTTTGTGTTAAAGTAATTCTAATTTTACATAATGTAGGAAAATTTCAGTTGCTTCTGATCTTAAATAAAATATTTATCACAATTGGAAATTAGTTGGCACATTTAGAAAAAGCACACAAGAAATGAAAATAAACTATATACACTGTCAATTTTCCCGTCATTGTTAAAATGAAACTATTTTGCCTCGTAGTGTTTGGCAAAGAAGTCATTTGTGTGCAGGTGTGGATGATTTGTTATTTTATATTACTGTATGAATGAATGAATAGTTTAAAATGTAGTCTACGAAAGCCGCGTATTAATTTATTCTCACACATATTGATACTTGAACATATAACTCCATATAAATGCATAATTTTATGCCATGTCACTAGTTTAAGGAAAAAAAACTGTAGTCGAAGTCGGACTTCTAAAATTTCCAGAGTCCGGAGTCGGGAACTTTTTGGTCGACTTCACAACCCTGTTTGAAGCTGGCTTTAGCCACGCAAATGCAGTTTATCAAATCACAGGATTAGACCAAACCTTGAAGAGCGCAGTGACTTACGACTAAAACTCACAAATCCCCAACCAAATTTCAGTGCCTTGCTAATGCTCATCAGTCACGTCATTCCGATCAATAAAAAAAAAGATAATGTTAATTTATTATGCCAGTGTCATCACTTCATTATTTCGATTAAAGATCAAGGATTCCATGTAGGGGTCGAGACTAAAATAAAGCTTGGGGGCCCCTGGTGTAGATGTTAAACAGGCAAGGGAAATCATATATTGGCCTCATTTCTCGTAACTGTCGACTACACTTTGTGCCTTTGAACTACTTACGTATCATGGCGTCACAATTGCAGTTGGGCCCCTTGCAGGAAGCCCGCGCCAAGCAGTCACATGATCTTGCACCAGTAGTTTTCTGTGGCAATTTGGTTTGCAAGTTGAGGTTGCCAGCCCCAAATCATCATCATGTGACGTATTATCTCCAGAACGTTGCCTCCATTGCGGCTGCTCAGAATTCATCAGGATTCTGGGCAAGTCGACCTGCATCATCCAAAGACAAGTTCAGACTCTCTGTGATGTCCTGGATCCACCGTCGTCAAGGTCGTCCCCTTTCCATTTTTTCCAAGGACCATGCCTTCGATTACTAATTTTTCCAGGATATTATGTCTTTTTATATGACCGAAAAATTGCAGCTCCCTTATTGTGATGGTATTTAGGAGCCAATTTTCCTCTACGTTTAGTGAGTGCAGTACTACTCTGTTGGTCTTTTTTTCTGTCCAGGGTATTCTCAACCTCCTTCGGTAGCATTTAATTTCGAATGATATAATCTTTTATGTAACTGTTTTATTGAGTGTCCATGTCTCGCAGCCGTATGTTGCTACTGTGAATATACATGCTCTGATCACTTGTAACTTTGTTTCTTTGCTTGTGCCTTGCCATAGGTTTTTCAGTCCCACGTACCTCATATTAATCGCCTTGTATGACAAGCCCGAAGGAGCGTTTAGCTTATTTTTTCTTTGTTCTAATCAGTGGCACACCAGGAACTACACATCAAAAATTGTTTATGACAATATGCAATTTAAAATTTACGGACTTTCGGTCAGAATTAACACAACCTGTGCGCAATCTTTGCCAATGGAAGTAAAGAAAGATCATTCTTTAGTACTATATAGAGCCCTTCAGTGTTGTATAGAGCCCTTCAGAGTTATATAGAGCCCTTCAGGGTTGTTAAGAGCCCGTCCGTTTTGTATAGAGCCCTTCAGTGTCGTATAGAATCCTTCAGTTTTATATACAGCTTTTCAGTGATATATAGAGCCCATTTGTGTTGTATAGAGCCATTTTGCGTTTTACAGAACACCTCAGCGTCATATAGAGATCTTCAGTGTTGTATAGAGCCCTTCTGTGTTGTATAGAACTTCAGTTTTATATATAGCCCTTTAGTGTCGTATAGAACCCTTTAGTGTCGTATAGAACCCTTCAGTATTGTATAGAGTCATTCAGTGCTGCATAAAGCCTTTCAGTGTTGTATAGAGCACTTCAGTGTCGTATAGGGCATTTCAGTGTTATATAGAGCCATTCAGTGTTATATATAGCCCTTCAGTGTTATATATAGCCCTTCAGTGTTGTATAGAGCTCTTCAGTGTTATATAGTGCTCTTTAAGGATGTATAAAGGCCTTCAGTGTTGTATAGAGCCATTCAGTGTTATAAAGAGCTCTTCAGTGTTGTATAGAGCTCTTTAGTGTTATATAAAACCCTTTAGTGTTATGTGTTTAGAGTCAATCCTGACGTACAGATGTCAGTTGTGGACTATTAGTAAACAAGCAGGAAAATCCCTGGAGGGCACAGGGATGTGTCTTTAGAAGAATGTTGAGAAAACCATGGACTACTAAAAGAAGTAAAGAGGATATTCTTAAAGAACCAAGTGAGCAATGGAAACTTATGACCCGCATTACGAGGAAACAGTCTACAGTTTGATTGAAAAATCGCACGTTATTTTTACTTTTTTATATCGGCTCGTGTATCTGTTATCACAAATGTGGAACTGAATACAAGAACCAGACAAGTAACCAGTGAAACAAGAGATGAGAAAAAGACAATGGTGATAGATAGGGCAAACAGTGAGGAAACATGTGTATAGCATTACAAAGCAGTTTTCATTCTGGAATCCCCATGGTAAGAGAGGGAGAGGTAGACCAAGAAACACACGGAGAAGAGAACTGGAGACAGAGGTGAAAATGATGAGGAAAATGTGGAAAGAACTCGAGCTGATGGTATGTGGCAGGAGGACTTGGCATGTGTTTGTTGAAGGCCTATGTTTTTTAAGGAGCTAAAAGGTATTGATAGACATGTATCTATTGGAAATATATGAACCATTGTGGCCGCCTGTAAATAACAGGTGGTTAATTCACATGGCCGTTGTTTATCCAGGTTTTTTGCCTCAGTAGATAGCGATGACTGATGATGAAGGATGTGTACAACAACAAACAGAGTGGTCATACAATACGACGTAGTACTTCTATATAAAACTTGAGGAACACGGCTTGAACACTGTATATTTACACTGTACAACAGTAATACAGTTGGACCTCCAACAATTTGGTCTTGTCGACATACTTTCATACAGCTCAATTGCCAATGATAGTAGACTCTGTATTACGTTGCTCTATCTAGCTCTCTTTAGATGTCACTGCTGCTTATCTTGTTTCTTCTTGAACTGCTTTGCCTATTTAACTATTACTGTTTACGTTCAGGTTATTGGAGTGAAATTACCGGACTACTCCGGGGAATGATTCTTTCCCTGAACCTAGCTGACTTCTATACTGGCCCCGAATAACCGGCCTATTGCACTATCTTAACTACTGCACTCTACGTACCACATTAACGAATGAGAGCATAACACGCTCTTCCATTCTTCCACTCCTTGTCAAGTTACCATAATGTATATGTTAAAGACTTGTACTGCACAAATCTGCCACCGCAGACCTACGAATTCACATAGAATCTCGAGCAAGTCACTGTCGCCTCAACATGGCTACCCTCGAGTGAGTACTGGGGTACGTACGACCTGCACTGCTTCACTCACGCTTGTGACTGAGCTGCTGAAAAGCGTGACTAACCGGTTTTTGTTAACCTCTGTTCGGATTATCTGAGAATCTGTCTCATGCACATTGTTTTCGCGGATCCCCTTTTTCTACTATTTCTAGACTATCCTATGTTTGATTCTCACTATTCGTTCTCCTTATCTGCCACACTGCCCAAGAGTCGCTCAAGCTGAGGGAGGTAATCGGATACAAACAGACGAATAGACGGGGATCTGGCCATGGTGACATCCGCTGGTGGTCCAAGGCATCAAACGGGTAACGCAGAGACATGGTAATTCAGGAGATACGAGGAGCTGAGAATGAGAAGAGGATGCAAAAAGCGGTGCAGCAGGCCCAACAAGGCCAATAGACTACATGGGAAGGAGCCGTGCAAAGGTCCTTGACATGGAATGATACATGGTATATGGTATATGGCACCTTTTAGACTCAGCTTCATTATTAGATCTGTGTATGACCTCCTGCCATCGTACGCAAACCTTGTGAGATGGGGAAAGTCTGATGATGCTCAGTGCCCCTTTGTGCCATGAGAGGCAGACACTTGAACACGTGCTCTCAACTTGCAAGGTGGCATTAGGGCAAGGGCGATACATACGGCGCCACAACAAAGTACTAAATGAGCTGGCTGCTACAATAGACCTGGCAAGGGTGAAGGCGAACAGCAATGTCAGACCGAGCACCGCAAATACATGCTTTCTGAGAGCAGGAAAGTAAATCAAGTAGCAGATTACCATCCCTTCTTGACTGTGCAAATGACTGGGAGATGGCAGTAGACCTATCTCGGCTAGGGGCATATCTAGAGAACATCAGACAATCTCGAAGACGGCCGGATATAGTGCTACATTCCTCATCATCGCACAAGATTATAATGATTGAGTTAACCGTGCCATTTCATTCCAGATTGGACGAGCAACACTCGTTCAAAGTGGCCAAGTATAATGATCTGGCCACGGACTTGAGACACGATGGGTTCACTGCAAGGGTCATGGCTGTTGAGGTGGGTGCAAGAAGTCTCGTGTCGGCCTCAGTGTATGATCTACTGAAACTGTTGGAGTTGAGGGGACAGTCAAGAATAAGGGCACTCAAGAGGCACGGCGAAACTGCGGAAAAGGCATCGTGCTGGCTGTGGAACAACCGCAACGGGCTATGGAACTCGGAACAGTAATTTGGTTTCAACATAGGAGTTACTTTCACAATTGCCTCCAGCTGGTAGAAAATAGGAATTTGAAAGCTGCTACCAAGGTGGAGTGGGTTCAATTCACCGCACAAGACAACAGGAGGCTGACACTTAGGAGTCATGACCCAAGTGGGCCCGCCCCCCTTAGAATGTAAAGGAGATCAAGGGGCCGAAACACTTGATCGATGGGGGGACTGCTTCTGATGATCAGATTGCCTCCTGTTGTATCGCTATGTATAGAGTTTCCTATCATCATAGAGCCCTTCAGTGTTATATGAAACCCTTTGGCTTTGTATAGAGCCCTTTGGCTTTGTATAGAGCTCTTTAGCCTTGTATAGAACCCTTCAGTGTTGTATAGAGAGCCCTTCAGTGTTACAAAGAGCCATTCAGTGTTTATAGAGCCTTTCAGTGATGTATAGAGCCCTTCAGAGAGGTATAGAGCCCTTCAGTGTTGTATAGAGCCCTTCAGTGTTGTATAAAGCCATTCAGTGTTGTATAAAGCTTTTCAGTGCTGTATAGAGTTCTTCAGTTTTATATGGAGTCCTTCAATGTTGTATAGAGCCCTTCGGTGTTGTATAGAGCCATTCAGTGTTATATAGAGCCCTTTAATGGTGTGTAGAGCCATTCAGTGTTATAAATTACCCTTCAAGAATGTATAGAGCCCTTCAGTGTTGATTAGGGCCATGGTCATTCAGTGTTATAAGGAGCCCTTGAGTGTTGTATAGAGCTCTTTAGTGTTATATAGCGTTGATGACGCCCAATTTATATTATGATTGAGTAATTGGCCGCCAAATGACGCGTGCACCATGAGGTGAGTGATGGTGCCCGTGGTCTGGTTTTGTGAAGTGTGTAGATGATGTACAGTCAAACAATGATCATACAAAAACAGGGCAATCCATACAAAGACGTCAGTTAACTCACGACGTATAAAGTCAATGATGCTTGTAACAGCTAGTGACGTTTTTCTGTATCATTTATTGTGGACGCCACAGTGACAAAATGTATACGCGAATATGTAGGTACATTTTTTTTTTTTTTTTTTCCTTAACCAGCGGCACTTGGGCTTTCAGCCCTTCGGCCCAATGACATGTCATTGCGAGGCTGGGGAACCTGAGGACTTTCCTTCCAACCCGGTCAGGAGCTTCGCTCCATCCCATCCACAGAGGGTTTATCACAGGAGCCGTTCAGGCTATTCAGTCAAAAAAAAAAAAAAAAACATTTAAAAAACGCCGCCACCACCCGGGTTTGAACCATGAACACCTGGTCGCCAGTACAACGCCGAAGCCATTACACCAGCGCGGCTCCCATGTAGGTACATCAGACAGTCATTATCACAGCAACAATGTCAGTATAGCAATGGACGGTAGACAGCATCATAATAAATGTGATTCACAGGCATGTCAATACATTATAAGGCTGTAATGTAGTCGGGAAAATTCTCCATCCCTTTCTATCTTAGCCAGAAGATAACCAGATGTATGAGATCAGTTCACTCTCCTTAATCTGACTTCAGCAAGACAGGCACGTCTGCCGAAGTATAAATAATGTCCTCAAAAAATATCCTCTAGATAACAAAGGTTTTCCAAACCTAGTTCATGTAACAAAGTAGCAAGTAATGGTCCTTGGGACATGCATCAACCGATGCAGTACAATACAGCGACATGTGAGCTGGGAAAACATCTCGTGACGACGCCTTTCGAAGACAGGCTATGAATCAAAAATCGCTCACGACCAAAATCGATAGAGTTAATGAAAAGTTAATTTACCTTGCCTTCAGGAAATACACATAAATATTACGCCTCCCGGCATGTGGAAATACACTAGAGGTATTATCTCGAATAAACGAAATATCCATTAAGAGGACTTCACATTCCTGACAGAACAAAAAAATAGCGGAGATCCCCTCTCAGCGAGGCATCTTTCTAGCTATTCAAAATCGCTCACTGACTGGTGGGCGGAAATCGATCGACCAAGAAGCAAGACCAGTCATGCGCAGTCCAGCGCAAAATGACCACAGCTCAGAACTTAAGACGCAAGGACCTTTACTACGAACCAGCGTAAGAATGATTACCTTAAAAGGATAACCCAACAGGTTGCCAACCGTTTTCTGAGAAAACGGCCTAGCATAGCAAACTTAACTGCATTCAATACCAACGCGAGGAGACAACTGCTTACCGAGAAAAGTGACTATAAATTTCAAGCAGTTGTTGCCCTTGCGTTATAAAATATATATTGTAATAAAACGATGTTGCGAGAATTTCTCACGCAACATATCACCACCTCCTCCCGATAAAAAAAAAAATGTGGAACATATTTTTTTTTTTTTAAATATCAAAGAGCATGCGATAAGCGGCTCAAAACGCACGAATTATGCGCTGATAATTAATTAAATTGCCTAACATGAGGCTAAATATAGAATGTCTGGTGAGGATATACCTCAACAGAAAAATAAATATGTCTCAAAAAATATTCACATCGGGGAGGTGTCGCCAACACACATCACGTTAGCATGTAAACACAATATACGTATGCAAGTTACCATAGACATCAATAAATAGCATAATCTAATATTGTCTTTAAAAATGGATGTACAAATCTGATAGAAAAATTTAATTAGTACATTATTTGACATGTAATGACATAAGTACATAGTAAAGTTAAACTACATGACGATCCAGGGTATATCCTCTGGCATTCCGAGGGTAAGTACACAATCTAGAACTCGTCATGCTTGATAATAGTAAGGTAAGTCCTCAGCTCATCAATGACATTCTGAGAAATTACAAGCAATATAATGCTAATTAATAACTAATATGCTTCATAAGGTACAATACATTATTAATAATTGTGGCTGTTTAGTAAACTAACGGCCCTTATATTAACCACTCAGTCTTCCTCTATCATCTTAAAAAACGAACAGAAGAAGATGATAACAAAGCACGATAGTGTGTACATATAAAGTGAGTACAGATGTGCTAATCTATTGTAGTAATATAGGTGTGTTATGACTCTGTAATATATGGAAATATAGGACAGAAGTATTAGTTGGAGTCATGTGGGCATCTAGACAAAATGTCAGCCATCACATTATCCGCACCACGGATAGCTCGTACCGTGAAGTGAAAAGGTTGAAGAGCTATAGCATATCGAGTGGATCTCGAACTCTTCAAATTCTTAGTCTGAATAGCTGTAACAGCTTTCTGATCAGTCTCTAGAATGAAATGTGCGCCCAGGAGGAATCTTTGTAGTTTTAGAATTGACCAAACCATCGCTAACAACTCACGGTCTAAAACCGAGTAGTTCCTCTCTGCCGCATTTAGTTTTCTAGAAATGTACATAACAGGATGCAGAGTATTTGCATATTCTTGCATCAGTGCTGCTCCAATCCCAGTGGATGAAGCATCACTCCGAAGAACAAAAGTCCTATCAAGAGTAGGTAATCTTAAGATGGGAGGAGAAGAAAATATATTCTTGATTTGGTCTAGTGAAGATTGGCATTCTTCAGACCAACGGACCAGATTAGGCGAACCTTTCTTCAACAATGTTGAGAGAGGTGCCATGATCGAAGATAAATTTGGAATAAATCTCCCATAAAATTGAATTAAACCTAAGAGACTCCTAACTTGTTTTCTTCGTTTTAGGAACAGAGATGTTCAGTATTTTGGAAGTATTGTGGTCTTCTGTCTTCAAGAGACCATGACCAACACGATGACCCAGGAAAGAGATTTCACCAAAACCAACAAAAGCTTTAGAAGGTTTTGCTGTCAAATTATTCTCACGTAGAGTGGACAGTAAGTCATATAACCCTAAATAGTGATCTTCCCAGGTATCACTGAAGAGACAGATGTCATCTAAGTATGCGATGACATCCGAACGATGTGACAGAATTCGACGCATCATGCGAACGAAAATGGCAGGGGCGTTCATGAGACCAAAAGGCATAACATTCCATTGAAATAGACCCCTAGGTGTAGAAAAAGCAGTAAGAGGTTTGGCATGCTCTGCTAAAGGCACTTGCCAATAACCTTTAGACAAGTCAAGTTTAGTGAAGAATCTAGAATTAGAAAGTCTAATCAGTAGATCTTCTAACAAAGGCATCGGTTCAGCATCGAACTTTGTGACCTGATTCAATTTGCGATAATCAACGCAAATTCGTATGTTCTTATCCTTCTTCCGGACAATAACCATGGAAGAAGAATATGGTGAAGTCGATGGTTCAATTATATTTAATTGAATCATTTCATCCAATTCCTTTTCCACTTGCGACTGAAAGTGTATAGGGATAGGATAAGGCCTAACCCTAATTGGATTATTGTCGGTAAGAATTATGTCATGTTCTATGACATCTGTGTGTCCAGGAATGTCAGTGAGAACATCCTGAAATGTTTGTAACATCGACGAGACTTGTCGATGTTCGTCACCAGAAAGATTAGGAGAAACAGAAACGTTTTTCCAAGATTCCGTGGAATGTAATGGAACCACTGGAAGGGGAAGATTGACATCAGAGAAGGTAGATTCCTCATCCTGTATGACAGACAGGGATGAATAATGACCGTGAGGTGCAGGAGCATCATCCGTTGCCTGGAAAATAGGCCGCAAATAGTCCGGACGTTCGTGAAATTCCGAAAGCATGTTTATGTGGAAAGTTTTATGCTTTCCATCAATATCGACCACATAGTCAACATCGGAAATCCGAGAGACTATTGCATACGGACCTTTCCATGCAATAAGAAGTCTATTTTCCCTACTGGGGAGTAGGACGAATGCTTTGTCACCTGGACAAAGTTGTCGTAGACATCTATTCTTGTTAGCAAACTGCCTTGCCTTCTCTTTAGCAATTTCTGATGAAGCAGTTGCTAGCTTACATGCCTCAATGATCTTTTGTCTAAGAGCAATGACATACTCATATGAGGATTGAGTTTCATCGCTAATATCATCGGCAGTGATGAGATCGTGTAATAAAGACATAGGGCCGCGCGGACGCGCGCCAAAGACAAGTTCGAAGGGAGAAAATCCTGTGTGTTCATTAGGGACTTCTCTATAGGCAAAGAGAGCCGCGGGTAAAACCCTGTCCCAATCTTGAGGATGATCTTCAGTTATCTTACCAAGCAAAGTCTTGAGCGTTCTATTCAGACGCTCAACTAACCCATTAGACATAGGATGGTAGATACTACTGAGAGATCGTTCAATATGTAAGGTAGACATTACCTGTGACATAGTGTCCGATATGAGTTGAGTGCCATGGTCTGACAATATTTCTCTGGGGAACCCCAAGCGAGAAAATATCAACCAAAGAGCATCTGCGATATCTGTAGTAGATATGCTCTTAAGAGGGATAGCCTCTGGCCAACGTGTGCACATATCGACACATGTAAGGATGAACTGATGTCCTCTGGCCGACTTGACCTTAAAAGGGCCAATAATATCTATGGCCATTTTCTGAAACGGCCGAATAGGAATGTCAGCAGCCTGGATAGGCGCAGCATGTCGTGGTCCTCTAGATTTGACCTACTGACATACCTTGCATGATCGGCAGTAAATACGAATGTCCTTATTGACAAAAGGCCAAAAGAAAGCCGCAAGGACTCTCGACTTCGTACGGGCAAAACCCATATGTCCAGCACATTGCGAGTCATGAGCATGTTGCAATATTTGCACTCTCATGCTCTTGGGAACAAGAATTTGCGAATGCGCCGACGTAGTCGAATCTTGTACCATACGTACAAGTACGCCGTTTCTCATTGCAATCCAAGATTTTCTATTTGTATCCTGATTCGGATCACCTTTCTTCGCAAGAATGAAGAATTTTTTTAAAGAAGGATCTTCTTCTTGCAATTTTATGAAAGAGTCACGAGTGATTACTAAGTGACTATCTTGGCTATCAACTTCATTATCACTATTCAGTGAAGTTTCGGGTGTTTGTAGAGCTTGTGCTCTTGTAACCACTGCATTTGTAGCTTGCATGTTATTATCTTCCCAAGCAGCAATCTGCTGTGGGGTACACTCCCTAACTCCGTGAATACGACCAATAATAAGGTCCGCAATAGGATTAGGTAAGAGACAAGCATGCACATCTCCAGTAAAGAAAGGAGTGGCAATGCGAATTACAGCAGAAGGATATTTTTCTAGAGTGCCGCCAAATGTGACACATTTAATAACCCTTCCTGTAGCACAAGATGGATCTACAAGCGATTGTCTAACACCAATAGTGGTGCATCCGGAATCGAAAAGTAGTGAGACCGGAGTATCATTAACAAGACCCTTATGTAGGATTAAAGAACCCCTCCCGTCATGCGCAACAGCAGCAGGAAGAGCGGGAAGAGGGTGACCACAACTCAAAGTAGTTATGGTACCCGGTTCGAATAAAGTACTGCATTGGGGGCATTTGTTTGCTCTCTCAAAGTCAAAAGCAGAACCAGTGACAGCGTCAAAGTTTTTATTATCAACAACATGATTACAGGCTCCCTCAGTTTCCTGTTGTACAGAATTAGCCTGCTGATATCTCTTTTTTTTGTGTTGAGACCTACCGCGACTATTATTACCTCTGAAGTTATCAGAGTTATTATTATCTCTGCAGTTATTATTGTCTCTATTGTAATTGTTATCATGATTCGAATTCCAGTTTCCACGATTACTATCATGTTCACATTGATGCGAACATCTATTTGTTTGGTTTTGAGGTCTTCGGCAGGAATAACCTCTATTACCATATCCTCTTTTGAAATGCCATTAATTATTAGGGTGATAGTAACGAGTACTATCAGGTTGTCTCCAATTCTTCGAAGAAGAATCACCATGAAATTGATTTCCATGATTTTGACAGAAATTACCGCTGCCCTTTCTATCAAAATTTTGTTGGGATCTACGAGCAAAGTTTTGACCATACGGTGCTGCCGAAGCAACTGGTAAACCTTCTTTCACCTTAGAGTTACCCATGGTTATGTGTGGGTGCGCAGTTACATATTGGCAACAGAAATCTTCCATTTCTTTTATTGTTTTAGGTTTACGTTCATGAAGGAAAGCAAGGAAAGACTCATTGACAGACGACATGACTTTGTCTCTAAGTATTAAGTCCATAAGTCCTTCATAAGTTTTTTCCGTCTTAGATAGTTCAACCCATCGTGAGAAAGTAATGCGTATTCTTGCAATAAACTCGGAGAATTCAACTCCATTTTCAGGTACCATGTTTTTAAATTGTAGACGATAGCCGTCTTCGTTAAGCTGATATTTCTTTAACAAAGTGGCCCTGACAACCTCATAATTGTTCTTGTCAGGTTCATCCACCATATTTAATATACTTAGAGCTTTACCTGTCAGTATCCCTGATAACTGATAAACATATTTTGCTTTGTCTATGTTATGAGCTGTACATGCTTGTTCAAATCTGTCCAGATAGAACATTATGTCATCACTGGAAGGACTAAATGTTGGTAACTTAATCTTAAAAGTATCATTATTAGCCTTACCAGAAGATGAACCCTTGTTTGAATCATTACCATTACTCATGTTCATCAATTTCAATTTTTCCAACTCTAAAGCTAAGACCTTTTCTTCATGTTCCATTTTTGCTTTCTCTTTCCTCTCATCAGACTCTCTCTGTAATCTTCTTTCCTCAGCCTGAGCCTCTATTTGAAGTCTTTCAGCTTCTTTCTCAAGTCTTTTATTCTCAGCCTCTTTTTCAAGTCTTTTATTCTCAGCTTCTTTTTCAAGTCTTTTATTCTCAGCTTCTTTTTCAAGTCTTTTATTCTCAGCTTCTTTTTCAAGTCTTTTATTTTCAGCCTCTAGCTGGAGTTTTCTTTCCTCAGCTTCTGATTCCCTTTTTTGTTTTTCCATTTCCATTTGGAATCTTTTTTCATCCACCTGCATCTGCAGTTTCTTTTGTTCAGCTTCCATTGCTTTATCATATCGAGCAGTTGCAAATTCTTCTAACTTATCACCAGTCTTCCCAAGCAATTTACCCTGCTCAATAAAGTGCTCAAATGTAGACATGATGAGTAATAATATGAGTTCAAAAACCTGAAATAATTAACTAATTTATTTCAAACCTAAGTGTAACAAGTCTTAATTAAGCACTTGTATATTCACATCACATTATATTATCCCAGTCTCTGTGGGAAACAAGTCTCCAATCAAAGAACTTGTATATGAAATATCAACACTCAATTCTTGATCATAAGTGCACTTCTCATTCAATAGTGCACGACACTATTCATCATTCATTTATCATCAGTGTAGTAGTAACAGTGCATTAGCATAGCCCATTAACTAATTACTATAACTGTAAACAATGACTATGTAAACACATGCAGAATGTAAACATTGAAAATGTAAACAATGCAAACAATGTAAACAATAACAATGTAAACAATAACAAAGATCAGCAACAATACAAAAACGTTCGCAGAAATCAACTAAAAATAAAGCAGAAATTAATGAAATATCACAAAAAATGTGACGATATCTGCGATAGAATTAAACAAAATACATGACACCACAGTGTATAAACAAAAATGTTGTATGAAACTAAACTATTAGTCAAGAGTAGGCTAACAAATACAAACAAATCAAAACAAAACTAAAGAATGCGAAATAATAACGAAAACAATATTAATACATGTCATCACAACTAACATAAATAGCAACAGAAGTCGCTTAGCAAATTCCAGTATCGGAAATTTGCTCACCCTACAGAAAACGCTCACAATAGACGACCTCTATGACGTGGCATGATCTAAGGGAGACACCACCCAACCGAGAACCCGCTGAAATATAAACATATAAATATACGAATAACATATAACAATAGAATGAGATGATACACAGAAGACTCAGCAGAAGTATAAGGGCACAGTTTACGTACAAACAGGCCACTTAACTTATAGGCTTCCAATCGTAGAACAGCAGAAAAAACGGATGTCAATCAACGTCCTAAAGAGCGAAGCTCCAACGATGATGGCACATCTGAACTGCTTCCACTGCTAACACGATGGTACTAGAGCTTCTGAAATACTGTATGTTGAGTTGTTTCGGCACTTGACCCTCTTATCCAAAAGTAAGTTGATGGAAATCGGTACTTGGCCTTCTTCAGAAAACAACCCGTTTCAACCGGCACTTGACCTTCACAAAAAACGACAGCACTGGAACCTTGACAGCAGCAACTTGCTTGACTTGCGTAAAAGAAAACAGCAGTCCGAGTTATCCGGCAACATGTAACAACGCCGGGTACTGTCAAATTTCTGTTTCAGTCAAAAATTGCAATTTTGACATTTACCGGGCAACGCCGAGTACTTTGAAAATTTTGAAGATGTTGACTGTCTTGAAGAATGTTAATTTCTTGAAGGATGCTGATGAATTCTTGTTGAAAATGAAGTGGGTAAGGGACCCCGTGTTTGCTGGTACCAGATCAAACCAGCTTATGGCCACCAAATGATGACGCCCAATTTATATTATGATTGAGTAATTGGCCGCCAAATGACGCGTGCACCATGAGGTGAGTGATGGTGCCCGTGGTCTGGTTTTGTGAAGTGTGTAGATGATGTACAGTCAAACAATGATCATACAAAAACAGGGCAATCCATACAAAGACGTCAGTTAACTCACGACGTATAAAGTCAATGATGCTTGTAACAGCTAGTGACGTTTTTCTGTATCATTTATTGTGGACGCCACAGTGACAAAATGTATACGCGAATATGTAGGTACATCAGACAGTCATTATCACAGCAACAATGTCAGTATAGCAATGGACGGTAGACAGCATCATAATAAATGTGATTCACAGGCATGTCAATACATTATAAGGCTGTAATGTAGTCGGGAAAATTCTCCATCCCTTTTTATCTTAGCCAGAAGATAACCAGATGTATGAGATCAGTTCACTCTCCTTAATCTGACTTCAGCAAGACAGGCACGTCTGCCGAAGTATAAATAATGTCCTCAAAAATATCCTCTAGATAACAAAGGTTTTCCAAACCTAGTTCATGTAACAAAGTAGCAAGTAATGGTCCTTGGGACATGCATCAACCGATGCAGTACAATACAGCGACATGTGAGCTGGGAAAACATCTCGTGACGACGCCTTTCGAAGACAGGCTATGAATCAAAAATCGCTCACGACCAAAAATCGATAGAGTTAATGAAAAGTTAATTTACCTTGCCTTCAGGAAATACACAGAAATATTACGCCTCCCGGCATGTGGAAATACACTAGAGGTATTATCTCGAATAAACGAAATATCCATTAAGAGGACTTCACATTCCTGACAGAACAAAAAAATAGCGGAGATCCCCTCTCAGCGAGGCATCTTTCTAGCTATTCAAAATCGCTCACTGACTGGTGGGCGGAAATCGATCGACCAAGAAGCAAGACCAGTCATGCGCAGTCCAGCGCAAAATGACCACAGCTCAGAACTTAAGACGCAAGGACCTTTACTACGAACCAGCGTAAGAATGATTACCTTAAAAGGATAACCCAACAGGTTGCCAACCGTTTTCTGAGAAAACGGCCTAGCATAGCAAACTTAACTGCATTCAATACCAACGCGAGGAGACAACTGCTTACCGAGAAAAGTGACTATAAATTTCAAGCAGTTGTTGCCCTTGCGTTATAAAATATATATTGTAATAAAACGATGTTGCGAGAATTTCTCACGCAACAAGCGTCAATCCTGACGTACAGAAGCGAGTTATGGACCATTAGTAAACAAGCTAGAAAATCCCTGGAGGGGACAAAGATGTGGCTCAAAGAAAACAAAGAATGTTGAGAAAACCATGGACAGCTAAAAGAAGTAAAGAGGATGTTCTTAAAGAACCATGTGAGCAAGGGAATCCTATGACTCACATTAGAAGGAAGCAGTCTACAGTTTGACTGAAAAGTCACACGTTATTTTTACATTTTTATATCGTCACTTGAATCTGCTATCACTAATTTGGAACTTAATACAAGAACCAGACAAGTGCCAATGAAACAAGAGATGAGAAGAAGACGATGGCGATGGATAGGATACACACTGACGAAACCTGTGGATGGCATTACAAAACAGTCCTTTTTCTGGAACCCACAGGTTAAGAGAACGAACGAACGAACTTTATTTTCAAAGGGTTGAGAATTGGGCACGCAGGCCCGTCGGACATTCTGCCCTTCCTTTCTCTCACCTTTCATACTGAATTCATTTATTCTCACATGCATTTTACATATCAATTTCAAGGAATTCAACGTTGTAAAGTAAAATAAAATAGCACACTCTTATTAACAGTGACTACGTATAAGCATGACATAAAATATGTTGAAAAGTACAAACATCGTCATTAGAACCTACAGTTGATATTATAAGAAAAGATAATCCGATTAGTTGGGCAGGTAACACTGGCTAACAAAAAAAATTTTTTTTTTCTTTCTCTAACATTTCTATGTTTTTCTGGTCAATTTTAATGCGCTGTTTTTAAATCTGCAAACCATTTTTCTCTATCAGGTCGGGATCTCTAGAAATACGCAATTGAAGTTTTTTAACAACGCATACAGTATTACAACATCATCTGTACAAGAAGTATAACAGTTATGTAGGCTTGAATTTCTTTGCAGTCGACTTTCGTCGGTGAATGGCATGTGGTACATCGCGATGAAGCATCCAACAATAATCGGCAAGCATGGTCACACTCCACCGTCCTTGATAACGTGACTCCATTACGGCGATATCTTGATGGAATCGTTCTCCATGTTCATCGCTGACTTCGCCAAGGTTGTCAGGGAAAAAGTCAAGATGCGAATCGAGCAAATGGATTTTGAGGGACATGTTACAGCCCATAATTCTGTATGCATCTATGCACTGCTTAAAAATATGCACATAGTCGACAGATTTGTGATTTCCCAGAAAGTTATCGATGATCGATTTGAATGCCATCCATGCGCGAAGTTCACTACCATGTATCAAGCTCTCGAATTGTTTGTCTGCAATAACTTTCCTAATCTGAGGTCCTACAAAGATACCTTCCTTTATCTTTGCATCGCTAATTTGCGGAAACTTTTCTCGAAGATAAGTGAAAGCTTTGCTCGTTTTATCTAACGCTTTTACAAAATTCTTCATGAGCCCCAACTTTATATGTAACGGTGGTAAAATGATGCTGTCTTTGTTAACTAATGGCTCGTGTATTACATTTTTATGCCCGAGCTGCATACGATCCCTGATAGGCCACACCTTTCTTGCACAATGTTCCTGTCTGTTGCGGCTGTCCCATTCATATAGGAAGCAACAAAATTTAGTATAACCAGTCTGCATGCCCGTGAGAATTGCAATGACCTTTAGGTCTCCACAAATCCGCCATTGGTAGTCATTGTACTTTATTTTTGCCAAAAGTATAGCCATATTGTCATAAGTTTCTTTCATACGAACAGAGTAGGTGACTGGAATTGATGAAAATAAATTTCCATTATGCAATAACATGGATTTTAGACTAGTCTTGGAAGAGTCGATGAAAAGTCGCCATTCGTTGACTATGTGCTCATGACCGAGGTGCACCATTAGACCTTTTACATCTTTGCAATAGCAAATGTCATCATCCATCTTAAAGTATTGAACAAGTTCTCTGTGTCTATGACGAAATTTAGATATCGGAGTATTGGGCGCTAAAAGATTCCATTCTTTGAGTCGCGAACCGAGTAATTCCGCTAGTCCTTTGGTGAGAGCGAGATCACGTATTAGATCTGAAAGTTCTGAATGGTTAATTAAGTGAACACCATCATTCACCGGTATATAATCCGAGTCAGAATTAGTTTCTAAAGCAGGTAAACTATCACTTTCTGATGGTTCATTCACGTCCAACGGATATTGTTCTGGTGGAACTGGGATCGGACACGTGATTGGATCGTGCGGCACTGGTTTTGAAACCGATTCAATATTTGGATAAACCACAGACTTTCTAGTTTTAAAAGTGAAACCATAGATATTTGTCAAGCAGAAGTAACAATCAGTAGCGTGATTTGTCGGTTCACGCCATATTACTGGCACTCCAAAAGGCATTGACTTATGCTTCGGCGATTTTCGTAACCAACCTGCCAATGTATTTGTACAAGTCGAACAAACTGCATTTGGCATCCAAGATTTATTTGCATCATCAACTTTCGAATCGAAATAAAGTTCATATGCTTTCTTTATCAATGTTGTAAAGTTTTTCTGGTGAACATGATCGGTAAAATATCCGCACACTTAACAGAACAGATCAGCCGAATTTCTACAACTTCTAGAAGCCATATTTCACTCAGAATTATTTCAAAATACAGTAACTATTTGAAATATAACGTAACATATGCCATGCATCTTTTAGCAGTATAAAAAGTAGAATTATTTTGCATTTTATTAATTTAAAAAAAAGTTATATAGTAAAAATGAAACGGAGCAAATAACGGTTTCCCAAAGATATATTTATTCACAAATATCTTAAGAACCCGACGTGATAGAGATAAACGGATTTCAAATTTGAAATCAGCGCAAGAAACTGACCTAAGAACACTTATTCTTATATAAGAAAGAAAAATGTTGTTTGTCAGTGTAATCAGAAATCATAAAGTATTCGAAAAGTCTACGATTGTATGAACAGGGACTGAGGTTGTTTCTTAGGTTATGTGGAATACAATTCCAAAGATGAGCAGCAGAGTACAGGCAGAGGTAGAACAAGAAACATATGGAGAAGAGATTTGGAGACAGAAGTGAAAATGATGAGGAAGAATTGGAAAGAATTTGAACTGATGACACGTGACAGGAGGACTTGGCATGTGTTTGTTGAAGGCCTATGTTTTTTAGGGAGCTAAAGGGTATTGATCGACTTGTATCTATTGGAACCGTGTCTAAACAAGAAGCAACTTCTGGTATTTGACTAATAAGTTGTGTTTTCCCCACGGAAAGAAAATAAAAATAAAACAAACTCTAAAATAGTCAATAAGAAATGTTACAATAGACTGTAAAAGGTGTTGCCTGGTATGAGATCATATGTTGAAGAGCCGGATCTTACACTGTGTTGTAATGTTAACATTTAATTCTCTTAACATTGACGTTTGTTTTATGTAATTTAGTTGGATAGAAGTGAAGAAATAACAGCCAAAAATAGAAAGTGACTTGTCAATTGCCTGTGCTGTCCTTTGGCATGTTATGAGAAGAAGAGAGTTGAAATACATCGTGATAAGAGGAAAAATTGGAGTGAAAAAATGAGTAGAGGATGACAAAGCCAGAACGATTCTGGTCAATTTGGCATCATAACGTCAACAACAGAATTGATTAATAATACTGGAAACAGGAAGTTGAGGAGAGACATTATCACCTATGAACCCGACTTTAGGTCAAAAGTAACTAAAATGCTTGAAGATGTATTAAAAGTAATGAGCGCCAAGTTGGCCACGGGTCTTCCCTGGAATTAGATCAAAATGATTCGCTCTTTGAGTTTCGTGGTCCGAGGTTTCAAGTTAATCAGATACGAAGGTATACATTCGGACATCACTAGAAACACAATTACGTGCTCATCTAACTTAAACTAGAAAGATGGGCCTCTAGCTTAGATCATTCTCTAGGAAAGGCCTGGATCGCGACAGGTCTGGCTCCAGAGTTCCGAAAAGTCTGCGGATAATCACTTTTTGTCCAGACCATAAAATGAATTCCATCTTGATGAAAGCGCTGCAAAAACTTATCAGGTGCTTGTCGCTCTTAACAGCATAGACATGAATATCAAGTTGCCCGCTGCTGCTACCACCGAATAGCCATACTGTATTCAACAAGATTTAGACCGGTAAAACAGCGGGTTCCCAAAGGCGTATCTTAAATAGCCATTTATCGGTGGGGGTTTAGGAACAAGAGTTGTAGGCTCGCACTACGCTGTTGTCTGTAGGAAAGTTGTCTGGAGAGCGCTTGGGTCGCATCTCTGCAAATGCATGGGGGATATAATTTTCTGAATCTACGGTAGTGGACCAGGTATCATTCATTCGTTCATTCATTTTCCTTTTCGCTCACTTCCTTCTTTTTCTTATGAAGCATGAGGGCCACCGCTACACTTGGCCCCTTAACAGGAAGCCTGCACAAAGCGTTTGCATGTTCTTGCTGCAGTAGATTCTGAAGCATTTTGTTATACACGATGATGTTACTAGCTACCTGCACAACCTCACATTAGTCGCCTTGTACGACATGCATGAGGTAGCAGTTGACCTATTATTTCTTTGTCTCTTCAGACCCCCGGGAAATGCCCGGGACAGGCTGTATTTTTCTAACAGAAAATTAATATTTACCGGGGACACTTTCCTCACATGAAAGTTTCTCTTCTTTCTTTCTTCTTCCATCTAACGCCTATGTAGTGAAGCGTCGTAGGTTTGCTGTCATATTGCACTTCTTAGAGATATCTGATATTTCTTCAATCCATTCTCTCTTGTGTTCGTTTATTCCAAGTGCTGTCCACTCTGCGAGGATATGCCAAAAATACTGTACAGTGTGACTACCTAGGTCTCCGAGAAGACAAAGAAAGAATGCTCTCCCTCATGCATGTCATATGAGGCTACTAACATGAAGTTGTGCTTGGGGCTGGCTACCTCACCATTTAAAACAACTTGCTACAGAAGCTATCGCTGCCATCACTGCATGATCGCATGAATACTTTGATGCAGGCTTCCTGAAAGGGGATCCGCTGCTGTGTGTGGTCTCATGCTTCCTAAGGACCGAAAAGGAAAAATAAGATACTTGTACCACTATTGTTTGGAATTCGTTCTTACAATGTTTCCAAACTAACGTATTCAATGTTTATCAACGAAAGCTTCTCTGACGTACAGGAATAATTTAGGACATTGGTAGAATATCCAAGGACGGTGTGGATATACTTTAGAAACACTGAGCGCTCTATAAATCTTCTTTCTTCTTCAATCACCATACCTAGTGGCGTAGGAGATCATGTCTCTCCACAACTTCATGTCTACAGTACAATTTATCAGTTTTGTTGTTGGCCTCCTTCCATGCCACTATGTCAAACTGTCCAGTATTTGCTCTCTTTGTCCTCCTCTGTCTCTCTTCCCTTCAATCTGACCTGTTGTTACGATATATTCCAGCTTAGCTCTTCACATAACGTGCCCAAAAAAGTGGATTGCTTCTTTCTAATTTGTGAAATAAGTTTCCTTTAAGCAATGGCCTCTGTCTGGACATCCCTATTACTCTTATTGGTTATCCGTGATACGTTTAACATTCTTCTGTAAAACCACATCTCTGTGGTCTCTAGTGCTTTCTGTCACGGATTGCCTCCCCTGCTTTGCAGTAGTGGTCCAACAGTGTCCAAAACTCAAGAGTATCTAATTTTGGCTTCCAAGGTATCTACCTGCGCGCAAGATTACTCTTGGCAGAGATGTAGATAGAAGATTAATGACACTTCTACCTTAAGGGACCTTTCACAAGATATTTTCAGAAGTCACGAACAGTGTTGCATTGGGCTGAACAATTGTTAACGCATTATATCTGGTCCATAGCCTTTTGTGAAGTTTAAGCAATGGTTTAGCCCGTTCAAGCCCCCATTTGGGTGTATTCCAACGAAATTCCTCGTATAAGTAATAGCTCTGTTTGGAGGTAAATATATGTCTAGGAATTATATATATATATATATATATATATATATATATATATATATATATATATATATATATATATATATATATATATATATATATATATATATATATATAATATTCTGGCTCATACGTTTGCTTTCATACATATAAAAAACTGAAGCGACTATGGTTGTTTAGTTTTAAAACAACATGTAACAATTTTTATAATGAATTAGTCTTTAACAGTTCAAATAAATATGGAAAATTTGGTGAAATTTAGATAAAAGTTTTCATCACGGCGACCGGGTGATCCAGGATCAAACCCGGGTGACGGCATTTGAGGATTTTTCGTCGACCGGGATTTGGACTGGATTAACTCGAGACCTGGCGAGAACATTTGAAGGAGTGTCGTCGACCAGGGACTGGCGGCTCCTGAGCCGACCCAGCTGCAATGGGTACCTCCGAAATCGGCGAGTATTTGCCTGAATGGCGAGGGACACCTGTCTCTGTACAAGAAATAAAGGGATACTCACGTAAAATCAATGTCAGGTTAGACATAAAATAATAACCTGAGATTTCGCCTCGAGTATTAGCGGGCGTACGAAAAAAAAAAAAAAAAAAAAAATCACGGAAACGTAGGTGAGGATTTATCAAAAGTCCGTTGCTTTCGCCTATTTTACAAGAAATTTAACTCTCGGTGAGTCCTGCAGCTGTGGTTCATCAATTATGTGATGACAAAAGCCTTCTCCACACTCTCTTCCACTGTAGGCGGTTAGGGTGGATATTTTTCTCTCAGACTAGCGGCGTTAGTACCACACATCGTCTGATGGCTTGCAACCACGAACGGAAAATTTTGGGAATACACAAACTCCTTGCACAGATTTGGACTGGACACAGCTCTGTATTCAATCAATCAATACCCTTTAGCTCCCCAAGGAGCATAGGCCTCCAACAAACACATGCCAAGTCTTCCTGTCCTGTGCCATCAGCTCAAGTTCTTTCCATGTTTTCCTCATCATTTTCACCTTTGTTTCCAGTTCTCTTCTCCGTGTGTTTTTTGGTCTACCTCTTCCTCTCTTTCCCTGTGGATTCCAGAACAAGGACTGCCTTGTAATGCTATAAACAGGTTTCCTCATTGTGTGTCATATCCATCGCCAGCGTCTTCTTCTCAATTCTTGTTCCACTGGCACGTGTCTGGTTCTTGTCATCAATTCCACATTTGTAACTTTGTCATACCATTTCAGTCCTTCTATTCTACGCAAGCACCCGTTTATAAAAGTCTGTAGCTTTTTGGTTGTTGTTTTTGTTGTTCTCCATGTCTCAGAGCCATACAATAGGACTGACTTCACACTTGAGTTGAAGATTCTTATTTTCGTGTTGGACTTGTTTTCTCTTGTTATCCATATGTTTCCCAATGCAAAGAAAGCTCCTCTTGCTTTTTGTATTCTTATTTTGATATCACTGTCTGTCCCTCCAAATTTGTCTATATTACTTCCATGATATGTGTAAGACTCTACATCTTTTAGTGGTGTATTAGATGCTTCGAAATCACTTTGGTCTGGAAATTAGAGTTAATTATTCTGACGGCAGATGTTCTGCGAAATCACAGGCCTGGAAAAACCTGTGTTTAATTCCTCTATGACTTGTGATCAAATTCTTAAGTTTCCAGTCTGGTATTAAAAATGTGGGTTTCACTTGTAAATTCCTAAGTTGCCCAATACTCGATCTGTTACTTATAGTTGTGGAATTTTTAAGTCCAATGTCTCCTTTTTTTCTGGCTTTCTCGTATCACGTTTGCGCTGCAGTGTGTATACTGACTTTGATTTCACTACATTATATCTCACAATCATCAGTTCAAATTCCAGCTGTGTTTCCGCCTAATTTTCCAATGAGATGCATTGTATATTCCGGTCTCTCAAATCTAACCAATCCAATCGAATCTCGTTCAGCACTACGTGGGTAGGGGTGTTTAAAAAAAAAATACCCTCACGTGTTTTTAAATATTAATTTTAATATCCACGCGTGACCTCTTCATATTGTTGCGTCAGACTTCCGCCGGCATCTTTTGCTTTCTTCACACACAAATGTTGTGCACTGATACTGCCCCGATACTATCGTCTGCAAATCTTGAGTTTCAAGACAGATTTATCTGTAATCTCGATACAGAACGTACATCGGAAGCGATTACCTCATTATCTCCCTTCTTGTGCAAACATAGGGATAGTCGCTGGCCATCTGGAGTCCAGTGACGGACCGTCACGTTCAAAGGGATCAACAGAGATGACCGTCTCTATCAAATGTGGCCAGACGAATGAAGCAAAAACTTATCAGTCGCTGATCGGTCAAATTACATTGCGTTATTACAGTTCTGTCTGGGATCGGCTCAAAGCAAACATATGAAAATTAAAGATAGTCCCGTGGTCGATACTTCCGTAGGGGCGTGGAGTGTTAGAGAATTCACCCTAATGATCCAGCATAGAGAGTAAATAATGGTGCATAAAATATGCCATATAATAATGACGGGGGAGAGAAAAATCAGAAAAAATATCACTCGCACGGGAATGTAATGCAATCCTGCCGGAGTGGACTTGAGATCGCACAACCGTATCGTCACACTTTCCCTACTTGTTTACTAGCTGCCCATGACTCACTCTAAAGCTCTACCATGATTCAATCATATCTGTCTTCATGTTTCAGAGTAATGACGATTCGGAATAAGAGCAGATTATGTGTTACTTCCCCCCCCCCCTCTTATCTCTTCTCTCTCTCTCTCTCTCTCGCTCTCCAGATTTAAAGTTGATTTAATCATTTTGAATGTTTTGTATCCGTATGTCTCAGACAATTTCTTAAATACTCTAAATCAGAGCTACTAAATAATCTTCTTCTTTCTTCTTTGATCCGACAGTCAAAGCAGTAAGTGGCCATTACGCCTGGTGGCGTCTTGTAGGGCTACAACAAATTGATTCCACTTTGCTAGGTCGGCGGCCATCCTTCGTACAGTGCCCCAACTCTGGTTCATTCTTTGCATCTCAGCTTCCACAATCCTCCGCCAAGTTGTTTTTGGTCGGCCTCTCTTTCGCTTTCCTTCAGGGGTCCATAGCATAGCTGTTCTTGTGATGGCATCGGGGTCTCTTCTGATGACATGGCCAACCCAGCTCCAGCGTCTGCCAGCTATGATGGTGTGCATGTCCTCTTTCTTGCTCCGAGTAAGCAGATCTTGGTTGGTGATGATATTCGGCCAAATGATTCGGAGAATTTTTCTTAGGCATGTTGTGTGAAAAGAGGACAATTTCGACATTTCCTTCTCTGTAACTCTCCAGCTCTCCGCGCCATAGAGAAGCACAGAAAGCACACAGCTCTGATATAATCCTAATGTTGTGCTTGTGCTGTACTGAGAGGACTTCCAGATGTTTAGACTAAAAAAGGCTGTTCTTGCTTTGTTCATTCTGTTATTGATGTCTTTGCTTGCTCCGCCGTCTGGTGTTACTATGCATCCTATGTATGTGAAGGCATCTGTCTGTTCCAGTTGCTGATTCCTTACTGATATGGGCTCAGGGTTGCTCACATTGAGCGTCATGACCTCTGCCTTCTTTAGGTTGATGTTCAAGCCCACCTGCTGGCTATACTTATTAGGTCTATCCGTTTTTTCCTGGATGTGTTGATGTGAATGTGCTAGCAGTGCAATGTCATCTGCATATTCCAGATCTTCCAATGTAGAAAATGTAGTCCATCTTATTCCTCTTGGATTGCCCTCTGTTGTTTGGCGCATCACCCAGTCTACTAAATAATAATAAGAGGAAATTCGCTGAATTATCTCAGCTGCGGGCTTGAACGAGATACGAATTATAAGATAACCCTATCCTTCACACAAGTTGTCGGCAGATCCTAGAGTTAACGTGCTCAGCCAATGCTGCATTGTTCTCGCTTTTCTGAATATCTTGTGAAACTGCCTGGAGGTAGAAGCATCATTATCCTTCTACCTACAACTCTGCCAGGAGTAATCTTGTGCGAAAGTAGACACCTTTGAAGACCCACGTCAGTTACTATAGAGTTTTGGCCACTGTTGGACCACTACTGCAGAGCTTAGGGGAAGCAACCCGTGACAAATTGTGGTCTCGTCTTTGGATTGAACTCGGACACGCAAGTGTGATAAATCAAATTGGGCGACTCGTTCCAGTATTGAACTCGGACTCACAAGTTTGATAAAACAACTTACAGACCTCGTCCCAGATTATAGAATTTGTCTAGTAATTCCCTAGACGTGACTGACATTAATTTCAGATTTAGTGAAAGAATATTGTCAGAGTGTATGTTTTGATAAATTTGAGCATACGGTGTATTTATAAATAACAGTAAAAATAATTATAAAAGAGAATAATCGAATAATTGAAAAAAAAAAACATTTTCTGTAACAAAAAGTAAGGCGAAATAAGAAGTTCACTTGTTGTGGCTAATTTGGTGTTGTGATTAAGTTTTACTAGTTAAGTAGCAATTGCATTTTTTGTATAGCCTTTTAAACAGACTTCTGACTCAGAATGGCCGAGTCCCAAAACCTCCATGCTTTTTAATTTAATCTAGGCCACGAACTAGGGTTTTAAGCAAAATAACTTTCTGATTTTGTTCTTACTTCGGTGCGAGAACAGAAAGCGAGAGAGAAAAAAGACAAGGAACGGGTAGAAAAGGGGAAGGCTTTAGAAAGAGAAGAAAGAAGGATGGCCAGAGAGCACGAAAAGGCCCAAGCCGAAGAAACAGAAGCACAAAGGAAGCACGAAGCCGACGAGAGAGAGAAAAACAGAGCATTTGAGGAGAAGGCTGAAAAGGAAAGAGTGGAAAGAGAACAGGAGAGGGCATTCCAAAA
This sequence comes from Oreohelix idahoensis, assembly GCA_024509875.1. NCBI lineage: Eukaryota > Metazoa > Mollusca > Gastropoda > Stylommatophora > Oreohelicidae > Oreohelix > Oreohelix idahoensis. The sequence continues at coordinate 214,340 of JAMPIV010001135.1, forward strand.
AAGGAAGGAACAGGCCGACAGAGCCATTAGATTGAAAGAATTAGAGATCGAAGGAAGAAGTATAGAGTCTAGTTCTAGCGATGTCGGGTCTGGTAGTTCTCAAGGTAGCGGTGGGGGAAACATCCCTCAGGCAGTGGCCCCTAGTGCGACCTCTTTTCAACTAGACGTGTATTCAGAGGCTTCTGAAAAATAGACATCTATCTCTCAAGGTTTGAATCCTTAGCAGCTACCAATGGCTTGGAGAGGGAGAGGTACAACATGAAGCTATCCCAGAGTCTGAGGGGATCGGCTTATGATGTATCTCTCAAAATGCCCACGCAAGAACAGAACAACTACGACATGTTGAAGAAGGCTTTACTTCAGCGTTTTCAGCTGAATGCAGAGACGTTTCGAAGCAAGTTCCGTGAGGCTAAGAGGCAGAAAGAGGAGTCGTTTAGACAATTTGCTACCAGGCTAGAAACATACCTGGAGAAGTGGTGGTCCCTCAGCATCTTCGATAAATCTTACGAAGGGCTGAAGGAAATGGTTATCGTGGAGCAGTTCAAGGACTCGCTCACCCTTGACATGAGACGGTTCCTGGCGGAGCACGGGACGAAACTCTTGAACAGGTGGTGTTATATGCCGACAGGTACCAAAGCGCCCAGGCAGAAGTTAGCCCTGTCAGGAAGCGCGACCACGATAGTCGCTCACATCCAGTAGGTCGTCCATCTACGGATGTGCAAACGACGAACAACACAACACACAAAAGGGCCCAACAACAACAACAACAACCACAGGATCACCACAGGCAGAAACAGAGCAGTTCAGCCCAGGGAACTGGAAGGCGATGGTGCAAAGTGTGCAAAACTGATACGCATTTCACATCAGACTGTAAGAGGCTGAAAATGGGCTCTTATAGCGTCGCATGTTTGTTGACAAGGTAAACAGGGAAACATGACTTGCAGACATGCGAACAAAACCCCAGTCATCCTCCCATTAGTGAAAAAGTAACTATTGGTAACCAAACAATACGTTGCTTATATGATTCGGGGTTAGAATATTCAGCTGTAGTTTTACCATCCTTGGTGAAGGCCCACTAGTACACTGATGACACTGTAGAAATACAGGGGCCCAGGGAGAGCATAGAGCCCAGTTTTAGACGATTTAGTCTATCCTCTCATTCTAGGGAGAAAATATGTCTCCCGTGGGGATCCTTCACAGAAACCCAGATCGACACACGAGAGAGAGAACCCAGGAAATGCCCTAGCGGCCCCTGAGCTCTCATCTCTAACCAGCCCCAACATATCGGAGCTGAAGAAGGCACAAAGGGAACATAAAACCGTAAAGTCATGTTTTACTAGGTTGTATGGAAGCTACTCCCATACTCTTCAGGGACCATATTATAGGGAGAAAGGTTTAGTTTACCGGAGGGTCGGAAACAAGAGACAGTTAGTTGCCCCACTCCCATATAGAGCCCGCCTGATGCAGCAAAATCATAACTCCCCTTGCAACCTCATCAAGGTACACGTACTTTATTACGTCATGTTTCCGTAAAATACTTCTGGCCAGACGGGCAACGAGATATTCGACAGTATATGCACAATTGCTCGGACTGCTATAGCCTGGGAAACCAGAAGGGTGAAAACCATAGTTTATCTACGAGGAAAGTGATGGAACAGAGCACACACCTCCCAATATTGGAGGGCTCTAACAATTGTTCACCACTTCTTCTTATCATGGCAGAGCTGAAAAGAGCTCAAGAAGATGATGTCACCTTAGCGCCCTACTCTCATCAGCTCCGATTGGAACATTTTACCATGAAGATGGAGTCCTGTTTAAATGAACGAGACCTGGACCCGACAAATCGTCGTGCCACTCCCATTAAGATATCAGATTATGACAGCTGGACATTTATTGTTTTCTTGGACACACATGTCAGTAGGCAAAACGATGCGCAATATAACCGCACATCACTTTTGGCCAAGGCAAAGGGTGGACATACGGCAATACGTCAAAATTGTATCCACTGCCGGCAGAATAACACCGTAGAGAGAAATGAGCGACCAAGTGGACAGTAAGATCCACGGAAAAGTGACCGCCCCAAAGCTGGATATTCTACAAATATCTTAGGATAGGGGGTCTGTCACATAAACACTGGGTCGATCTCTTTTCCTCTCCGGCAGTATTTAACTACATTTTTGTGTGTAATAAATTTCTGTGGTCGCCCTTTTTTTTCTCTACTATCAAGCAGATATTTTGTACTTTCAAATCATCTTACACTCCCCTCAGTGATAATTCGCCATGAACCCAGATGGACTGGTCAGCGACCGAGCGTTGGGTTTACCTAAGGCGTGCCAGGCGATAAATTACCCGTCTGTGCACAGATTACAGACACGCACTTATCAGTCGGACACACCTGAGCGGAAATGTTGTAATAGTCCGGTAAGAAGTTGTTTGTAAACATTGCCCAGAGAGGATCGGATGTTTTCATTCCATATTTGGGAGACATGACCTCTGCAGTAACGCGCAGAAATTTCCATGATGAAATAATTTGAATTACCCCACAAAACACGCATGGTTGAAACGATTGGCAGACACTCAAAATGAAGGCACAAAATCCCTTCCGATCGGAGCCCTGCTTAACATCGAAACAAACGAATGCGGGGAAAAACAGGCAACATGATCTGACACTTCAGCCAGAGTAGAACACTGTGACAATTCCCTCGCTCCAAGAAGACAACCAGACCTTGCCAGAGTAAAGACTAAAATCAGCTTTCATTTATCAGACCGGACCTTGTTTGAGTATTCTCAGGACTTAAAAGCCCAGGAAAAACTCTACCATTTTAACACGGAAAACCGAAATCTGAGGGAACTGAATCACAAGTCAAAGTGGGAACTTATTGTTAAAGTAACAACACCTCAAACCAAGTGTAAGAGGCCTCTACAAGTGCCTTTATTTCTCTGAGCCAGCAGTCTGTGAGCATAAAGATTGGCGTAAGTTGTACATTTTGAATTCTATACTTATTCATTATGAACATGTGAACTAATACGTATATATTGACATGTGAAGATTTATATGGGAACATTGCTAGTGGATGTCCAAGTCATTTGAGGCTGGCAACCTCAGCATATAGAATGATGATTTCATGAACCACCACTGCCAGGGCTGGTGACTGCTTTATTGCGAATTTCTAATAAAGAACCAAAAGCAGAGGTAGACCCAAGTTCCATATGGAGCAGGAAAGGAATGATAAAATAAATTATGTACATACTTGTTATATTATTAACCTTTTCAACCAGTGTATATGTAAAACATATTCACTCTAAATGTAATGAAAGTTAACAACCTTTTCAACTGATGTAAATGTAAACATATTCAAACTATATTGTTAACATTTTCAACTAAAGTTAAGTATTGAACTATTCATTTTAAACGTAAAGATAGTTTTCGCCCACTGGGATTAAGATTAATTCTCAGAGAGGGTAAAAATTCTGAAGATAGATGGGATGGTGGAATAGGAAGATGACACATAAGTATGTGTCGGGAAACTCAATACTCAGAGGGTATTTGTTTCTCTTCCTTTGTCATACTAGTTGGTTGTACCAGTTGAGGATACTATTTTTGGAACAAGTGAGGGTATAAGTTGCCTGAATTCGACGCTAGACACCATCATCAGACGGGTCTTAGAGATGCGGGACCAGCTTTGCAGTTACTCCCTGATTCTACTTGGAACGAGCTGCAACTCTTAATCTTGACCAGGAACGTGAGCAATCCAGTCACCTATCTGTGAAGAACCAAAACACCAGCGGTAGCAGAAACCTCATTGGCAGCTAAGTAGTCAAATAAAAGCTGCCAAGTTAAACTTTCCTTATATAATTCCCCATTAGCATCATAAGATGATGATCAATTTTGTTTAAGAATATTGAATTTTTAATAACTGTTAAAACCTAAGTGATTACTAAATTTGTTATTTATATCTATCCAGATTTAAAGTTGATTTAATCATTTTGAATGTGTTGTATCCGTATGTCTCAGACAATTTCTGAAATACACTCAATCAGAGCTACTAAATTATAATAAGAGGAAATTCGCTGAATTAACTCAGCTGCGGGCTTGAACGAGCTACCAGTTATAAGATTCACACAAGTTGTCGGCAGATCCTAGAGTTAACGTGCTCAGCCAATGCTGCATTGGTCTCGCTTTTCTGAATATCTTGTGAAAACTACCTGGAGGTAGAAGCATCATTATCCTTCTACCTACAACTCTGCCAAGAGTAAAGTTGTGCGAAAGTAGACACCTTTCAAGACCCACATCAGTTACTCTTGAGTTTTGGCCACAGTTGGACCACTACTTCAGAGCTAAGGGGAGGCAACCCGTGACAGTCACATCTGGTCCCAAGCTAGGAGTAAGAAGTGCGTGGTATACTGTGCATTCCCCGCCATCCAAGGGGGCTCTCCAACTATGTAGAGTTAAAATACTATACTCTGGTTCTGGGCTCTCCCACGGAATTGCCACGTCCTGCACAGAGTCTCTTCTCAGCTTCTCACGCCTTTCACTCGGTCCATAGTGAGATCCTTCTGCATGCAGTCAACCAAGTCAAAGCCAAAAAATTATGCCTGGGGCTCAAGTGAATCCTCCAAGCTTAGTGTGCAATGCTGGGTTCTCAACAAGTTTCACCACAGGCGGAATCCCTGGAAGTGTGTGGATGATTTCAAGAGTCAATGAGGATGTAATTAGCCTCACAGACACAGGTTCATTTCCACATACATATGTTGTAGCATCGTACATAGCTGGTGGTCATATAAGGATGACTCCAGATATGCCTCCATACGTCCCTCAATCATGCAAGAGTCCGATAAAATTAGGTTGTCCCAGAGGTTAGCCATATCATTTGTCAATGTTTGCACAATTAAGAAAACTCCACGTTTTACTTTACTCTTCATTTTTTTCAAAAATGAAATTTCATCATCATCATCGTTATCATCTTCATTAGCATCACCATCATCATCGTCATCGTGTCATCATCATCATAATCATCATCACCATCATCATCGTCGTCTTCGTCGTGTCATCATCATTATGCACCATCTTCACAACGAAAGTCGGCGGTAATGGATCTCCAACGTCTTCTGTCTCTTGTCTTGATGATGAGCTGATAAACTCTTTCCTGTCCATATCTTGATGTTATCTTTCCACTTATAGCGCTGTCTTCCTCTTGTACGTTTGGAGCCGTCAGCTCTTCCTTCCATCACGGTCTTCAGCAAAGTGTTATATCGTTATATTTCCATAACTATTTTTTTTTTAAATTTACTAACTTTGAACTCCGCCTCTGTTGGCCTCAGTACATTACTTTATGCACACCCACTCAGAACTACGCCCCTGACAATCTTTATACCTACAACATAGCATCAGCTATTCTCAAACTTACTATAACCCTGTCCATCCAATCTCCAGGCAGCGCCGTCACACACGGGACCGGGGAGATAACTCTGGCAGCGTCGTTACGACTACACCCGCTCAAAGCCGCGTAAAATGTGAAACAAAATTGATAAATTCGACTACGTTTCCCGCAATATCCCAGCATTCTCACTCCTCCTCTTGCTTTATCCTCAAAGTTTTTAAAGCCTCCCGTAGAGAGGTTCCTGGTTTCACGGCAAGATCGCCAGATTGTCACCCGCCTCCGAACATAACTCACTCAACGGAGACACAGGGTGAGCTACATTTCTGGCCGTCTAACTTCATGATCGCCCGTTAGCTCCCCGAGGAGTATAGGCCTTCCATGAACTTACCGCCATTTCTTCCTGTCCTGTGCCATCATCTGCAAGTGCATGTCTTCCTCCTCGATGACATTTCTCTTCTCCGTCTGTTCTTTGGTCTGCCTCTGCCTCTCTTACCCTGGGAGCTTCAAGAACAAGGACTACCTTGTAATGCAATCAACAGGTTACTTTAATCTATGGCCTGTTCATCGCCAGAGCCTTCTTCTCGCCTCTTGTCGCACTGGCATCTGTCATCAGTTCCCACATTGGTAGCCTTGTACCCTTTCAAACCTTCTATTCTACCAAAGCTTTATGAAATCCTTTACGTCTTGGTTATTGCTTTTTATTCCGTTCTCCATGTTATCTAGTAACTAACCACCAATTCATGTCATTGTTTGGGTTACGCAGCAATGAGAGATGGGCACAGCAGTTAGAGAGCGGTTGCCACTAGCGGCAAAATTATTGGTTTCCAGGTTCGAAACCTGGTTGCACTACGCTCCAGTCTAACCGACCGGGTAAAATGGGTATTTGACTTTGCTCTTGAGTTACGGAAGGCAAAGGCAGCGATTAAGGAAACTGGTCACCCCACCTCATAAAGCTAGACCAAGCTTATAGAAGTCTCTAACACTCCACTACCCTACGGCAGTATCTGCTTTGGGTCTACTTTTTACAAGTCGTCATTTGCTCAGGGAAGACTGAGCACCTTAGGGTTTCCCTTCCTTATATGTTATAAATGTTTATACAATACCAAAACCTACCCTCTGTCCTGTACTTACTGTTCTAAGTCTACTATCATGTACTAGACACAGTATTAAGGTCTCTTTGTCTTGTGTGGACTGGCCTATGCTGTCTGATAGGGAAACAACAGAAGTGATTGCGTCATTAATAGGCCGTACTGCCCATGGTGGACATCCGGTGTTTTGCCTTTCTGTTCGCACTATTGACCTGTCATCAAAGCATCATTTTTGGTGATGCGTAGATGGCAGGGAGGATAGTGTGATTCGCGGGGTTGTCGCACGGAAGGTCCAGTGTTCAAATCCTGGGTAAGCCACCCATGTCTGTTGTTTTTCTGTTGTCTAGTGTTCTACTTCTTTATTTCTTACGAGTGCCTGAAAACATACCTTTATGTTTGTTTCATATTAATTTACCTTAGGGTTCGCCCGGAGTGCATTCAATATCGATTCTGAACTACAATGACAATAACAAGAATTAATAGATATTTCTAAAGCAGCTTATCTTATTGCGTCTACACTTTTAAGTTTCTGCCTCTGCCAGATTTGGAACCGCGATAGCACAGTGGTTAGTGCACTGGCTTCCTAGCTCTGTGGTCCATGGTTCGATCCCCAGTTGAGGTGGGATTTTTTAGACCCAAACCGCTCCGGGGTCGACCCAGCCTTATGAATTGGGTACCAGAGCAACTCTGGGAAGGTTAAGACGCCCGGCGTGATGCTGACCACATCACCTCTAGTGTGCCGATGGTCAAGAAAATATGGGCCTAACAACATATTCCCAATGGGCGTGTAACGGGATCCTTCTGCCAGATTTGATTAACAAGAACAATAACAAATGGATTGATACATATTCTCGGCATTGTCTTATAAGATTATGGGATTAAAGATTACTTACTTTATAATTTAAATATATGTATATATATATATTCTTCATTACCATATGGTGTAGAAACAAAGACAACGAACAAGCAATTGGAAGAAAGGATTGAGGCATTGGAGATATGGATATATAGAAGAATGGGACACATCTCATGGAAACAAAGAAGAAAACAAATAAAGAGGTCCTAGAAAACCTAGGAGTGAAAAGAAATTAATGAAGGAGGTAAAAATTAGAAACAATTTTGTGGCTATATAAAAAGACATAACACCTGGCAGAAGACCATTAAAGAAGGTATAGTTGAAGGCAAACGTGCAAGAGGAAGATAGCGCTATAATTGGTAAGATAACATCATGAGATGGACAGGAAAGTGTCTATCTTTTATTGTAGTCACTATACGCACTTAAAAAAAAAATAATTAAATAAAAAAATAAAAAAAGGAAATGTCACCCAAAAAAATAAATATATATATATATTTTACCGAAATAAGGAAATATTGATTAGTGATTGTTGTTGTTGTTGTTGTCTAACTAGGGCTGATAAGCTTCTCGCTATTTAGCGGTCAATACCAAGTTAAAGACTCCTTGGTATTATCTACACTGTTGATGTAGGTTTTTCCTTCTGAAATGTGTTGAGTTGAAGTCATGAGCTCTAGTTTCTCCAGCTTGGCTTGCATTTAAAAGATCATCATATCTATTTTTTGTTTGTGAAATAAAATTTTGCCTCGTTTTAGCGAGGCGCGTTCTGCTCTACCTTATCGGTTATATTAGGGCGCATGTCCAAATATAAAAGACCTTCAGGTCTTGAAAATATCTAGTCCCAAGCTAGGAGGAAGAAGCGCGTGGCACATTGTGCATTCCCTGCCATCCAAGGAGGCTCTCCAGAGATGCAGAGCTAAAATATTGTCCTCTCGTTCTGGGTTCTCCCAATGAATTGTCACGTCCAATACAGAGCCAATTCTCAGCTCCCCCAGTTCACCACGGGTCTAACATTGAGATCCTTCTGCATGCAGCCAATCAGGATAAAAATCAGAGTTACTTCTGGGGTTAAAGTGACCCCTCAGGCTTAGTGTGCAATGCTGGGTTCTCAACATGTTTCATTTAAAGTCCCATGCTTAGTGATTAATTATAACTGGCCATCCATTTAACGGACATGTTATGAGAAGAGGAAAGGTGGAATATATTGTGACAACAGGAAAGACTGGAGGGAAAACAAGAGACAGCCGACGACAAAGAGAGAAAAAAAACTGGACAGTTTGACGTTGTGTTGTGGAAAGTCGTAAACAACAGAATTGATAAACAGTACTGGACAGTTTGACGTTGTGTTGTGGAAAGTCGTAAACAACAGAATTGATAAACAGTACTGGACAGTTTGACGTTGTGTTGTGGAAAGTCGTAAACAACAGAATTGATAAACAGTACCGGACAGTTTGACGTTGTTGTTGTGGAAAGTCGTAAACAACAGAATTGATAAACAGTACTGGACAGTTTGACGTTGTTGTTGTGGAAAGTCGTAAACAACAGAATTGATAAACAGTACTGGACAGTTTGACGTTGTTGTTGTGGAAAGTCGTAAACAACAGAATTGATAAACAGTACTGGACAGTTTGACGTTGTTGTTGTGGAAAGTCGTAAACAACAGAATTGATAAACAGTACAGGACAGTTTGACGTTTGATGCGTGATGCCATATGATGATGGATGGCATCCGCATGTCTGGTTTTGTGTAGTGTGTAGATGTGTTCAGTCAAAACAATGTTCATGCAACAATAACAGGGCAATCCACATAGGACGTCAGTAAACTCACGACGTATAAAGTCAATGAGTCTTGAAACAGCCGTTGACGTTTTTCTTCATTATTTATTGTGGACGCCACAGTGACAAAATGGTTACGCAAATGTGTAAGCACATCAAACAGTCATTATCACAGCAACATTCAATACAGCAATAAACGGTAGACAGCATTACAATGATGAGTCAGATGCATGTTATATTTCAAAGTGCTGTAAATGTAGTCAGGTGAACAACTCCATCCTTTTCTATAACAGCCAGGAGATAACCAGATGTATGAGATCAGTTCACTCTCCTTAGTTTGACTTCAGCAAGACAGACACGTCTGCCGAAGTATAAATAATGTCCTCAAAAATATCCTCTAGATAATAAAGGTTTTCCAAACCTAGTTCATTTAACAAAGTAGCAAGTAATGGTCCTTGGTACCTGCATCAACCGATGCAGTACAATGCAGCGACATGTGAGCTAGGAAAACATCTCGTGACGACGACTTTCGCAGACAGGCTATGAATCGAAATCGCTCACGACCCAAAATCAATAGAGTTAATGAAAGAGTCAATTTACCTTGCTTTCATGAAATACACAGAAATATCACGCCTCCCGACATGTGGGAAACACTAGAGGTATTATCTCGAATAAACGAAATATCCATTAAGAGGACTACACATCCCTGACAGAACAAAAATAGCGGAGATCCCCTCTTCAACGAGGCATCTCTTTCGCCATTCCAAATCGCTCACTCCCACTAGTGGTGGGCGGAAACCGATCGACAAAGAAGCAAGACAAGTCATGCGCAGTCCAGCGCAAAACGACCACAGCTCAAACTTAACTGCATTCGATACCAACGCGAGAAGACAAATGCTTACCGAGAAAAGTGACTATAAATTCCAAGCAGTTGTTGCCCTTGCGTTATAAAACAGATATTGAAATAAAACGATGTTGCGAGAATTTATCACGCAACATATCACCACCTCCTCCCGATAAAAAAAAAATGTGGAACATATTTTTTTTTTCAATATCAAAGAGCAAGCGATAAGCGGCTCAAAACGCACGAATTATGCGCTGATAATTAACTAAATTGCCAAACAATAGGCTAATTATAGAGTGTCTGGTGAGGATATACCTCAACAGAAAAATAAATATGTCTCAAAAAATATTCACATCGGGGAGGTGTCACCAACACACATCACGTTAGCATGTAAACACAATATACGTATGCAAGTTACTATAATCATCATTAAACAGCATACTCTAATATTGTCTTTAAAAATGGATGTACAAATCTGATAGGAAAATTTAGATAGTACATTCTTTGACATGTAATGACATAAGTACATAGTAAAGTTAAACTACATGACGATCCAGGACATATGCTCTGGTATTCCGAGGGTAAGTACACGATCTAGAACTCGTAAGGTAAGTCCTCAGCTCAACAATGACATTCTGAGAAAGTACAAGCAATATAATGCTAATTAATAACTAATATGCTTCATAAGGTACAATACATTATTAATAATTGTGGCTGTTTAGTAAACTAACGGCCCTTATATTAACTACTCAGTCCTCCTCTATCATCTTAAAAAACGAACAGAAGAAGATGACAACAAAGCACGATAGTGTGTACATATAAAGTGAGTACAGATGTGCTAATCTATTGTAGAAATATAGGTGTGTTATGACTCTGTAATATATGGAAATATAGGACAGAAGTATTAGTTGGAGTCATGTGGGCATCTAGACAAAATGTTAGCCATCACATTATCCGCACCACGGATAGCTCGTACCGTGAAGTGAAAAGGTTGAAGAGCTATAGCATATCGAGTGGATCTCGAACTCTTCAAATTCTTAGTCTGAATAGCTGTAAGAGCTTTCTGATCAGTCTCTAGAATGAAATGTGCGCCCAGGAGGAATCTTTGTAGCTTTAGAATTGACCAAACCATCGCTAACAACTCACGGTCTAAAACCGAGTAGTTCCTCTCTGCCGCATTTAGTTTTCTAGAAATGTACATAACAGGATGCAGAGTATTTGCATATTCTTGCATCAGTGCTGCTCCAATCCCAGTGGATGAAGCATCACTCCGAAGAACAAAAGTCCTATCAAGAGTAGGTAATCTTAAGATGGGAGGAGAAGAAAATATATTCTTGATTTGGTCTAGTGAAGATTGGCATTCTTCAGACCAACGGACCAGATTAGGCGAACCTTTCTTCAACAATGTTGATAGAGGTGCCATGATCTAAGATAAATTTGGAATAAATCTCCCATAAAATTGAATTAAACCTAAGAGACTCCTAACTTGTTTCTTCGTTTTAGGAACAGAGATGTTCAGTATTTTGGAAGTATTGTGGTCTTCTGTCTTCAAGAGACCATGACCAACACGATGACCCAGGAAAGAGATTTCACCAAAACCAACAAAAGCTTTAGAAGGTTTTGCTGTCAAATTATTCTCACGTAGAGTGGACAATAAGTCATATAACCCTAAATAGTGATCTTCCCAGGTATCACTGAAGAGACAGATGTCATCTAAGTATGCGATGACATCCGAACGATGTGACAGAATTCGACGCATCATGCGAACGAAAGTGGCAGGGGCGTTCATGAGACCAAAAGGCATAACATTCCATTGAAATAGACCCCTAGGTGTAGAAAAAGCAGTAAGAGGTTTGGCATGCTCTGCTAAAGGCACTTGCCAATAACCTTTAGACAAGTCAAGTTTAGTGAAGAATCTAGAATTAGAAAGTCTAATCAGTAGATCTTCTAACAAAGGCATCGGTTCAGCGTCGAACTTTGTGACCTGATTCAATTTGCGATAATCAACGCAAATTCGTATGTTCTTATCCTTCTTCCGGACAATAACCATGGAAGAAGAATATGGTGAAGTCGATGGTTCAATTATATTTAATTGAATCATTTCATCCAATTCCTTTTCCACTTGCGACTGAAAGTGTATAGGAATAGGATACGGCCTAACCCTAATTGGATTATTGTCGGTAAGAATTATGTCATGTTCTATGACATCTGTGTGTCCAGGAATGTCAGTGAGAACATCCTGAAATGTTTGTAACATCGACAAGTCTCGTCGATGTTCGTCACCAGAAAGATTAGGAGAAACAGAAACGTTTTTCCAAGATTCCGTGGAATGTAATGGAACCACTGGAAGGGGAAGGTTGACATCAGAGAAGGTAGCTTCCTCATCCTGAATGACAGACAGGGATGAATAATGACCGTGAGGTGCAAGAGCATCATCCGTTGCCTGGAAAATAGGCAGCAAATAGTCCGGACGTTCGTGAAATTCCGAAAGCATGTTTATGTGGAAAGTTTTATGCTTTCCATCAATATCGACCACATAGTCAACATCGGAAATCCGAGAGACTATTGCATACGGACCTTTCCATGCAATAAGAAGTCTATTTTCCCTACTGGGGAGTAGGACGAATGCTTTGTCACCTGGACAAAGTTGTCGTAGACATCTATTCTTGTTAGCAAACTGCCTTGCCTTCTCTTTAGCAATTTCTGATGAAGCAGTTGCTAGCTTACATGCCTCAATGATCTTTTGTCTAAGAGCAATGACATACTCATATGAGGATTGAGTTTCATCGCTAATATCATCGGCAGTGATGAGATCGTGTAATAAAGACATAGGGCCGCGTGGACGCGCGCCAAAGACAAGTTCGAAGGGAGAAAATCCTGTGTGTTCATTAGGGACTTCTCTATAGGCAAAGAGAGCCGCGGGTAAAACCCTGTCCCAATCTTGAGGATGATCTTCAGTTATCTTACCAAGCAAAGTCTTGAGCGTTCTATTCAGACGCTCAACTAACCCATTAGACATAGGATGGTAGATACTACTGAGAGATCGTTCAATATGTAAGGTAGACATTACCTGTGACATAGTGTCAGATATGAGTTGAGTGCCATGGTCTGACAATATTTCTCTGGGGAACCCCAAGCGAGAAAATATCAACCAAAGAGCATCTGCGATATCTGTAGTAGATATGCTCTTAAGAGGAATAGCCTCTGGCCAACGTGTGCACATATCGACACATGTAAGGATAAACTGATGTCCTCTGGCCGACTTGACCTTAAAAGGGCCAATAATATCTATGGCCATTTTCTGAAACGGCCGAATAGGAATGTCATGAGCATGTTGCAATATTTGGACTCTCATGCTCTTGGGAACAAGAATTTGCGAATGTGCCGACGTAGCCGAATCTTGTACCATACGTACAAGTACGCCGTTTCTCATTGCAATCCAAGATTTTCTATTTGTATCCTGATTCGGATCACCTTTCTTCGCAAGAACGAAGAATTTTTTTAAAGAAGAATCTTCTTCTTGCAATTTTATGAAAGAGTCACGAGTGATCACTAAGTGACTATCTTGGCTATCAACTTCATTATCACTATTCAGTGAAGTTTCGGGTGTTTGTAGAGCTTGTGCTCTTGTAACTACTGCATTTGTAGCTTGCATGTTATTATCTTCCCAAGCAGCAATCTGCTGTGGGGTACACTCCCTAACTCCGTGAATACGACCAATAATAAGGTCCGCAATAGGATTAGGTAAGAGACAAGCATGCACATCTCCAGTAAAGAAAGGAGTGGCAATGCGAATTACAGCAGTAGGATATTTTTCTAGAGTGCCGCCAAATGTGACACATTTAATAACCCTTCCTGTAGCACAAGATGGATCTACAAGCGATTGTCTAACACCAATAGTGGTGCATCCGGAATCGAAAAGTAGTGAGACCGGAGTATCATTAACAAGACCTTTATGTAGGATTAAAGAACCCCTCCCGTCATGCGCAACAGCAGCAGGAAGAGCGGGAAGTGGGTGACCACAACTCAAAGTAGTTATGGTACCCGGTTCGAATAAAGTACTGCATTGGGGGCATTTGTTTGCTCTCTCAAAGTCAAAAGCAGAACTAGTGACAGCGCCAAAGTTTTTATTATCAACAACATGATTACAGGCTCCCTCAGTTTCCTGTTGTACAGCATTAGCCTGCTGATATCTCTTTTTTTTGTGTTGAGATCTACCCCGACTATTATTACCTCTGAAGTTATCAGAGTTATTATTATCTCTGCAGTTATTATTGTCTCTATTGTAATTGTTATACTGGTTCGAATTCCAGTTTCCACGATTACTATCATGTTCACATTGATGCGAACATCTATTTGTTTGGTTTTGAGGTCTTCGGCAGGAATAACCTCTATTACCATATCCTCTTTTGAAATGCTTATAATTATTAGGGTGATAGTAACGAGTACTATCAGGTTGTCTCCAATTCTTCGAAGAAGAATCACCATGAAATTGATTTCCATGATTTTGACAGAAATTACCGCTACTCTTTCTATCAAAATTTTGTTGGGATCTACGAGCAAAGTTTTGACCATACGGAGCTGCCGAAGCAACTGGTAAACCTTCTTTCACCTTAGAGTTACCCATGGTTATGTGTGGGTGCGCAGTTACGTATTGGCAACAGAAATCTTCCATTTCTTTTATTGTTTTAGGTTTACGTTCATGAAGGAAAGCAAGGAAAGACTCATTGACAGACGACATGACTTTGTCTCTAAGTATTAAGTCCATAAGTCCTTCATAAGTTTTTTCCGTCTTAGATAGTTCAACCCATCGTGAGAAAGTAATGCGTATTCTTGCAATAAACTCGGAGAATTCAACTCCATTTTCAGGTAACATGTTTTTAAATTGTAGACGATAGCCGTCTTCGTTAAGCTGATATTTCTTTAACAAAGCGGCCCTGACAACCTCATAATTGTTCTTGTCAGGTTCATCCACCATATTTAATATATTTAGAGCTTTACCTGTCAGTATCCCTGATAACTGATAAACATATTTTGCTTTGTCTATGTTATGAGCTGTACATGCTTGTTCAAATCTGTCCAGATAGAACATTATGTCATCACTGGAAGGACTAAATGTTGGTAACTTAATCTTAAAAGTATCATTATTAGCCTTACCAGAAGATGAACCCTTGTTTGAATCATTACCATTACTCATGCTTGTCAATTTCAATTTTTCCAACTCTAAAGCTAAGACCTTTTCTTCATGTTCCATTTTTGCTTTCTCTTTCCTCTCATCAGACTCTCTCTGTAATCTTCTTTCCTCAGCCTGAGCCTCTTTTTGAAGTCTTTCATTTTCAGCTTTTTTTCAAGTCTTTTATTTTCAGCCTCTTTTTCAAGTCTTTTATTCTCAGCCTCTTTTTCAAGTCTTTTATTCTCAGCCTCTTTTTCAAGTCTTTTATTCTCAGCCTCTTTTTCAAGTCTTTTATTCTCAGCCTCTTTTTGAAGTCTTTCAGCTTCTAGCTGTAGCTGGAGTTTTCTCTCCTCAGCTTCTGATTCCCTTTTTTGTTTTTCCATTTCCATTTGGAATCTTTTTTCATCCACCTGCATCTGCAGTTTCTTTTGTTCAGCTTCCATTGCTTTATCATATCGAGCAGTTGCAAATTCTTCTAACTTATCACCAGTCTTCCCAAGCAATTTACCCTGCTCAATAAAGTGCTCAAATGTAGACATGTTGTCTAACATATGAGTCCAAAACCTGAAATAATTAACTAATTTATTTCAAACCTAAGTGTAACAAGTCTTAATTAAGCACTTGTATATTCACATCACCTTATATTATCCCAGTCTCTGTGGGAAACAAGTCTCCAATCAAAGAACTTGTATATGAAATATCAGCACTCAATTCTTGATCATAAGTGCACTTCTCATTCAATAGTGCACGACACTATTCATCATTCATTTATCATCAGTATAGTAGTAACAGTGCATTAGCATAGCCCATTAACTAATTACTATAACTGTAAACAATGACTATGTAAACACATGCAGAATGTAAACATTGAAAATGTAAACAATACAAACAATGTAAACAATAACAATGTAAACAATAACAAAGATCAGCAACAATACAAAAACGTTCGCAGAAATCAACTAAAAATAAAGCAGAAATTAATGAAATATCACAAAAAATGTGACGATATCTGCGATAGAATTAAACAAAATACATGACACCACAGTGTATAAACAAAAATGTTGTATGAAACTAAATTATAGACAAGAGTAGGCTAACAAACACAAACAAATCAAAACAAAACTAAAGAATGCGAAATAATAACGAAAACAATATTAAAACATGTCATCACAGCTAACATAAATAGCAACAGAAGTCGCTTAGCAAATTCCAGTATTGGAAATTTGCAAACCTTACAGAAAACGCTCACAATAGACGACCTCTATGACGTGGCATAATCTAACGGAGACACCACCCAACCGAGAACCCGCTGAAATATAAACATATAAATATACAAATAACATATAAACATAAAACATATAGAATGTAATGATACACAGAAGACTCAGCAGAAGTATAAGGGCACAGTTTACATACAAACAGGCCACTTAACTTATAGGCTTCCAATCGTAGAACAGCAGAAAAACGGATGTCAATCAACGTCCTAAAGAGCGAAGCTCCAACGATGATGGCACATCTGAACTGCTTCCACTGCTAACACGATGGTACAAGAGCTTCTGACATACTGTGTGTTGAGTTGTTTCGGCACTTGACCTTCTAATCCAAAAGTAAGTTGATGGAAATCGGTACTTGGCCTTCTTCAGAAAACAACCCGTTTCAACCGGCACTTGACCTTCTCAAAAAACGACAGCACTGGAACCTTGACAGCAGCAACTTGCTTGACTTGCGTAAAAGATAACAGCAGTCCGAGTTATCCGGCAACATGTAACAACGCCGGGTACTGTCAAATTCTTGTTTCCGTCAAAAAATTGAAATTTGACTTTTACCGGGCAACGCCGAGTACTTTGAAAATTTTGAAGATGTTGACTGTATTGAAGAATGTTAATTTCTTGCAGGATGCTGATGAATTCTTGTTGAAAATGAAGTGGGTAAGGGACCCCGTGTTTGCTGGTACCAGAATCAAACCAGCTTATGGCCACCAAATGATGCGTGATGCCATATGATGATGGATGGCATCCGCATGTCTGGTTTTGTGTAGTGTGTAGATGTGTTCAGTCAAAACAATGTTCATGCAACAATAACAGGGCAATCCACATAGGACGTCAGTAAACTCACGACGTATAAAGTCAACGAGTCTTGAAACAGCCGTTGACGTTTTTCTTCATTATTTATTGTGGACGCCACAGTGACAAAATGGTTACGCAAATGTGTAGGCACATCAAACAGTCATTATCACAGCAACATTCAATACAGCAATAAACGGTAGACAGCATTACAATGATGAGTCAGATGCATGTTATATTTCAAAGTGCTGTAAATGTAGTCAGGTGAACAACTCCATCCTTTTCTATAACAGCCAGGAGATAACCAGATGTATGAGATCAGTTCACTCTCCTTAGTTTGACTTCAGCAAGACAGACACGTCTGCCGAAGTATAAATAATGTCCTCAAAAATATCCTCTAGATAATAAAGGTTTTCCAAACCTAGTTCATTTAACAAAGTAGCAAGTAATGGTCCTTGGTACCTGCATCAACCGATGCAGTACAATGCAGCGACATGTGAGCTAGGAAAACATCTCGTGACGACGACTTTCGCAGACAGGCTATGAATCGAAATCGCTCACGACCCAAAATCAATAGAGTTAATGAAAGAGTCAATTTACCTTGCTTTCATGAAATACACAGAAATATCACGCCTCCCGACATGTGGGAAACACTAGAGGTATTATCTCGAATAAACGAAATATCCATTAAGAGGACTACACATCCCTGACAGAACAAAAATAGCGGAGATCCCCTCTTCAACGAGGCATCTCTTTCGCCATTCCAAATCGCTCACTCCCACTAGTGGTGGGCGGAAACAGATCGACAAAGAAGCAAGACAAGTCATGCGCAGTCCAGCGCAAAACGACCACAGCTCAAACTTAACTGCATTCGATACCAACGCGAGAAGACAAATGCTTACCGAAAAAAGTGACTATAAATTCCAAGCAGTTGTTGCCCTTGCGTTATAAAACAGATATTGAAATAAAACGATGTTGCGAGAATTTATCACGCAACAACGTTGTTGTTGTGGAAAGTCGAAAACAACAGAATTGATAAACAGTACTGGACAGTTTGACGTTGTTGTTGTGGAAAGTCGTAAACAACAGAATTGATAAACAGTACTGGACAGTTTGACGTTGTTGTTGTGGAAAGTCGTAAACAACAGAATTGATAAACAGTACTGGACAGTTTGACGTTGTGTTGTGGAAAGTCGTAAACAACAGAATTGATAAACAGTACTGGAGACAGGAAGTTGTGGAGTGACACGATCAACAATGCCACCAGGTCTGGTACTTGAAGACGGCCATCCACTTTAAATATATGCAATAGAATGTATTGCAAATTTTTGTCTTCTAATTCAGGGCAAACAGTATAATCAATATACTCCAGACTAACAATAATATATGTGGATCCCAAAATACTTGTTATTTCCCTTACTTGTTAAAGATTATAAGTTAAAAATGAATAATAATTCTTCTAAACTGTTATCACTTATATCAGTAAAATTCAACTTTTAGAATCGTAGTTCATTTTTTACTTTACCTTTATGAACTTTCCACCTCATTTTACATTATTTATAATGTTATTATGTCAAATCGGTTGGGTCTTTGCCGGTCAAAGTTTGAAAGATTAAAATGTACAACGAAAGAGAGCTATATGCAAAATTGTACGTCTCAGCGGTGAGTGCAACATAGTGCTTTTGAGCGTCAAAGATTTGTAACACGACAAATAATAATTATTTGAAATATACCAAGTTATGGGCGTACTTAAATTATTTGGCATCCAGGGATGTTCCTTCCTTTCTCACTCCCCATAAGATATACAGAAAAATATATTATGCTTTCAAGTAAATTTTTTTTTTAACATTACGGTACTGTAATAATAGTATCCGATGGCACCCGTCTTGGCTTTTACCCAGGGCAGACATCCCATCACAACCTCTCCCCTCTTTAGTACGCCACTGTATAAAGTTGATCAGGAAATACATATTTACCTTCATACTTGACCACAGGGTTCTTTGAACTTTGACATTCACCTTAATATAACCCTCTTTTTTTTTAAGTGTTTCTTCTTTGTACACTCTCAGACGTCTACTTGAATGTTTTCAAAGAAAGCTGTAGTCAGTTTGAGGTTATTTGAATCTCTGTAGAGCTTTTCCACGAATGGTACCGGTGTCGGCCATATACGTTTTCTCTGTCCCGCACATGTTGGGCAACTTTGAAGCAGATGATCAGCAGTCATTTCATCAGTGCCACAGTTACACTGATTGGTAGGTCCTATCTTTAGCTTGTTGAATAGATGGTATCTCAATCTGTTGTGGCCAGTGCGGAGTCTGAAGATTACCACTTGTTCTTTTCTGTTGAGCTGGTAGTATGCATCGTTTTGTGTGTGACTTGGATGCTCTACATCCCATTTGTTTCGAGTGTTTAAAAAGAAATGAAGCAAAAGACTCTATAATTCACGGAGAAGATCGATGGATGCAAATAGCTCGAACATTCAAGATTCGAAATGTTCGAATTTCTCAATCCGGTAAACCTCAAATGAATAAATAATGGAGGAAACGTTTATGTCCAACGAGTGTCTGTTAATGACCTATATTTATTCATTTATTTACTTATTTATTTATTACTCACGCGACTCGGGTTTTCTCCATTATTTATTTAAGAGTTCAACCATCCGTGACTTTAACCTACCCATCTATTTTGTGTTGTTCGCCTTCCACTACACATTACTGGACACTGGACTTTATGTGGTCTTTACTTGCAAATAGGAAAGTTATATTAGTGATTGCATCTTTAAATTGTCTGGGTCGCTCGCGTGTCCTAATACCGTAGTTGTGTGGGTGTCGTAGGAATGGCCTCAGCCAATTATGCCCTTTTTTGTGGGGTGCAAAATTGGCTGTGCATCCTTTCAATATTTACTTTCACAGCACGGCTATGGCGCCGTTATGATGGGCCTCGGTTCGATTCCCGGTAAGCCTATTACTCATGTTTCTTTTCTGTTGTCTTGTTGTCCTCCTTTACGCCCAACAAGTGCCTGGTAATGACCGATATTTATTTACTTATTTATTTAAACTCAAAATGGTACCCTTCTTCTTCTCTTCCTGGATCCATGGTTACTAATTGACAAAGCAATCAGTGACCATCACGCCTGGTGGCGTCCTGTAGGACAGCAACAAGATATCTCAGCTTTGAAAGGTCTGTGACCATTCTTCTTACTGTGCCACAACTCTGGTTCATGATGGTCCGAAGTTCTCTGTCAAGTTACAAAAAAAAAAAAAAAAAAAAAAAATCCACCTCTCTTTCGTCTTCTTTCTGGGGCCCATAGCATGGCCGATGATGATGTCACGGTCTCTTATGAGAACACGATCAAGTCAGCCCCAGCGTCTACCTTTTACAGTGGTCAGCATATCTTCTTGATCGCTCGGGCCAAGCAACTAGTGATATTTTAAAAAAAGAGGGCGGCGGGGGGAGAAGACCAAATATTTATTGTTATAACAAAATTTCAGCGCCCCCCCCCCACCCACGTCGGCGCCTTGTGTCACGCACGACCCAAGAGCCTTCCCTGAGTGAGGGAGCCGGCTCTTCATAATAGTTAGCCAGGAACCTTATATTTCTGCGTGGAATATTTAAAAAAAAAAGTAATAAATAAAAATGTGGCCTTTAATCTTATTAATCTTAATGTTAGTTTTGTCAAGAAATATGACAAAAATGTTAAACCAAAGTACAAATACCTCGCATAAACAAGGACGTTTAGATCATCATTACATGACGTAAAAGTATGTATAATAGCCGACGCGGTATCAGACCGCCATCTTCTGTTTGTTAAAATAAAGATGAAACTCGTAAGATATACAAGAACCTTCAGCTACACACAACAGTTTAATATGGGAAATCTGACAAATCAACAACTAAAAGAAAAATGTCTGGTTAAAATGGAAAAATTAGAACGCCAGCTCAAAGCTCAGGTAACACCGGAAACCGTCGTTGGGATAAAGGACAGAAAAAAATAAAACAGATTTAAATAGAAGCAGAAACAAGATAATTAACTAGAAGTTCTAGATACATGAAAAAGAAGCTGCAGCCTAAGTCCAAATATATAGAAGGATCCCAGCTGTATATACGACCAACCGAAATTCTAGCAGAGAAATGCAGCAATTAAATGTTAGCAGAGAAATACAATCAAATTCTAGCAGAGAAAAACAGCAATCAAATTTTAGCAGAGAAATACAGCAATCAAATTTTAGCAGAGAAATACAACTATACAATTTTAGCAGAGAAATACAGCAATCAAATTTTTGCAGAGAAATACAACAATCAATTGTTTGTAGAGAAATAGAGCAATCAAATGTTTGCACAGAAATACAGCAATCTAGTTTTAGCAGACAGAAATACAGCAATCAAATTTTAGCAGAGAATCACAGCAATCAAATTGTCACAAGATGGATGTTGGGGTGATCCCTTGTCGATCTCTCTTTCACTCCGGCAGTACTCATTTTAAATAGTTGTACTGACTAATTGCGTGCTTTTCCATGGTCAGCACTTTATCTTTCTCTGTAATGTAGCAGATATTTGATATTGTCAAAACATTTGCCACTCCTTGTTGGTGATAAAGCGTCACATTTGCTACGCGCGGCACAGATTTTCTAAGATTATCGCAGGTAAAACCCTTATTGGTCTGCTTAGTTTTCGCGTAGAGTTGTGTGCTCAAGGGACAGATGACAAGATTACTCGTCTGTGAAACACATTTTGGACAGACACGAATGACATACGAAAAATGATCATACAAAGGCTTTGAAAAAAGTAACTATTTGTGCGTAACATTACCGCACCCTCCCGGGAAAAAAAAAATGAAACTTTTTTTTTTAAATCCTGGAGCCGGAAAAAAAAATCTAGGCTCCTAACGCACGTATGATGCGCGGATATATACCTAACAAATTAGCTCAACGCATGGAGCGACACTGAGATCATATCTCAGATCCTTAGAGAAAAAATTTATCTAAGTATACACTTATATATTCCAGGAAGGTGCCACCAACACACGCCACAATGATGGCAACATCATAATGAAAATCAAATTATTCTCATACCAATATATGAAATTAAATATATTATTATGATATCATACAATGTGTTGCAAATAGCGGTGTAATATATTAATATACCGCACTATTTTATTACATTATATAAAGCAACAGTAATTAATAAGTAATACGTGCTGATAACGCGAATGTCGTGGGTTCGTTCCCCACATTGGCCACCAAAAATGATAAGGGTGGATTTGAGCTGAAATGATAATGGTGCGCCAGGGAAAATGCCAGGTACGTTAGCTCCGTTAAGATTGACGACCACTTGCCACCCCTATCGACACCTGGTATTAAAGTGCAAGATGTAGGTGTCTTCTCTGATTTAGAATGTTGCTGTGTGTGTTGCAGTAGAACAGTTCACAGGGTACACCACAGGCAACATGACGTGTAGAGTCATAGAAATGGTAACTACGCTTTAGTTTTATACCATTTATTGCACGCCACAAAACAGTCATGATATTTATGTCATCATCAGCACAGTGTAACGAATGCAGCATTCAAAATCATATTAACTGATAGTCATGTAGGATTCAATACTCCATAGTTGTATGGTAAACAGATATCATAAAGTTCTGGTTCGTGAAGCTTTATAAATAATATATATAACTTCTGCAACAGTGTCAGCTGCAGATCTTCAATGATCATAGACAATAATAATTATTCCCTTCCTGATGCTAGCAGATCAGATGTATACAATAAGTCCGTTTACTGTCTGCACGTGAATATCATACATGGATTACAGGTCAGCTCGACCTTTATAACCTTCCTAAGTCTAACCATCTGACTTGGACGTGATCTCTGATATAACGAATCCTGGAACACAGACAATAGTCTTGTTGGTCTAGAGCGACCCATATATATATATAACTAGTTCAGGTATAAAGATACCGGTGACTTAATCCTAGTCAAAGTACCTCTCCATTTTGAATCACACAGGCGAGCAAAAAGGCGACAAAATGACGAACCTCTAGATGATAGCATAAAGTTCGATACAAGAGGAATTACCTTCTTTCGGA
This sequence comes from Oreohelix idahoensis, assembly GCA_024509875.1. Lineage (NCBI taxonomy): Eukaryota > Metazoa > Mollusca > Gastropoda > Stylommatophora > Oreohelicidae > Oreohelix > Oreohelix idahoensis. The sequence continues at coordinate 237,602 of JAMPIV010001135.1, forward strand.
AAATCAACCATGAACATATGCCTCCAGGCAGGCTTGAATAATACGGGGAAATAGTCTAGTTAGCTAACTAACTCACAAAGACAATGTATTTCCCTCAGAGAATCACAAGACGCAGGTCGCGTCTGCTCGCTACATAGAACCATTTCTTAACTCCCGAGCGTGTGGGCGGAACTAAACAAACGAAAACCAAGTCGAGACATGCGCAGCTGCGAGCGAACAATCTGCCTGAGTCGCCGTTCACAATAAGACGATTCTAAGAACATTCGAGATAAAAGTCTTACACAGTCGCGCCTTTTATGGTCATGAACAGAAGCGTTAAGAAAGGTTTCAGGCATCTACAACAGTTGACTGATACTACACAATAAGGAGATATGGTCACGCTTCGTTCAAGAAATTATAGACCGAACGTGTCTCTATACAAGAGAAGGCAAACTCCTAAAAAATTGTAGTCTCGATAACTCGGATTATGTCCCTTTGACTATAAAAAACATAATACACACTTCAGTCAAAAAATGATCATACATACGAAAAATGATCATACAAAGGCTTTGAAAAAAGTAACTATTTGTGCGTAACAGTTTCCTGTCCGACTTTCACGTAGACGTTACTTTATCTGAAAGTAATATGTTGTTACATCTGAAACACATTTGTCGTATGCGTTTACAGATGTGTTGGTGAGTTTGTACACTAGGCATCGGTTGTCTTACTGCCATATATGATAGACGTAACCTTTGCATCACGCGCAAAATTATTCCATGTCGGAATATTTTGAAATTACCCCACTCAAAAAGCATGTCTGAAATTATTGAAGCCTTGAGTAGCTTCATAACAAACAGATGCGGGGGTTGTAGGACAGCAATATAACCGGACCTTTTCGCAGTCTTAATTCACTGTGAGAAATCGCTTGCCAAAGACGACACAACCAGACCTTGCCAGAAGTTAGAATTCAGAATTTCCATTTATCAGACCGGACTTTGTGGAACAATCTTGAAGGACTTACAGAGCCCAGGAAAACCATTTTAATAAGGAATGCTGAGGAAACTGAAACACACGGAGTCATAGAGGAAATTATCTTATTTCTTCTTCTTCTTTCGTTCGCTTGAAATGTATTGTCTATATCTGCAATGTTGTTTCTTGTATAAACGTCACTGTCTTTTGTAGTTCATACAGAGGTCCGTATAGTTTTGCTTCCAGTGTTGTTTCTCTGGGCCAGTGGGTTTGCCTCAATATAACATATTCGGGGCAATCTTGATGTACGTGCTCCGCAGTCTGGGGTGCCTGTCCACGTGTACACATGGCTGAGTTGCCAATCTTGAATTTTGTATACATGTGGCTGCAGAGTCGGTTGTGTCCTGTTCTGATGCGCAGAATGACAATTTGTTCTGATCTGTTCATAGCTTGGTAGTCATCCTGTGTTGGTGTTGTTGGCTTTCTGATTGATTTGATCATCTTTTTCTTCTGATGGTACGTAACTGGTACATCCGGTTGCTCGTCTGCAGCATCTTCTTTAGGCAGTCGGTCCGCTCTCTTGTTTCCTGGCATTCCACAATGAAACGGTATCCGCTGCATGGCAACCCTGCGCTGGTTGCACATTTCAGAAAGTAGGGCTTGTATACCTGGCAATTTTCTGGACTGAAGTGCTTGGAGTGCTGATCTTGCATCTGTCAGGAATACTACAGGCTGTGGACCGAGATTGGTGTTCAACAGTTTCTCAGTTGCCACCTTGATTGCCTGGATTTCTGCATCATAGTTGTTACAGAATTTCCCCGTTGGTACTCTGACCATATCCTTAGTGTTGTTTGTGTATTCTATGTACCCTCCTGCTCCTCCATTCTTTACATGATACTCTTGAGTTTTGGCCACTTTTGGACCACTACTGCAAAGTAGGGGTGTCAATCCGTGACCCAAACTTTATCAGAGAAATACAGCAATCAAACTTTATCACAGAAATACAGCAATCAAACTTTATCAGAGAAATACGGCAATCAAACTTTATCAGAGAAATACAGCAATCAAATTTTAGCAGAGAAATACAGCAATCAAACTTTATCAGAGAAATACAGCAATCAAACTTTATCAGAGAAATACAGCAATCAAACTTTATCAGAGGAATACAGCAATCAAACTTTATCAGAGAAATACAGCAATCAAACTTTATCAGAGAAATACAGCAATCAAACTTTATAAGAAAAATACAGCAATCAAATTTTATCACAGACATACAGCAATCAAACTTTATCAGAGAAACACAGCAATCAAACTTTATCAGAGAAATACAGCAATCAAACTTTATCATAGAAATACAGCAGATCAACACTGGTTATCAGAGAAATACTAAGCAATCAAACGGGTCTTAATCAGAAAAATACAGCAATCAAATTTTATCACAGACATACAGCAATCAAACTTTATCAGAGAAACACAGCAATCAAACTTTATCAGAGAAATACAGCAATCAAACTTTATCATAGAAATACAGCAATCAAACTTTATCAGAGAAATACAGCAATCAAACTTTATCAGAGAAATACAGCAATCAAACTTTATCAGAGAAATACAGCAATCAAACTTTATCAGAGAAATACAGCAATCAAACTTTATCAGAGAAATACAGCAATCAAACTTTATCAGAGAAATACAGCAATCAAACTTTATCAGAGAAATACAGCAATCAAACTTTATCAGAGAAATACAGCAATCAAACTTTATCAGAGAAATACAGCAATCAAACTTTATCAGAGAAATACAGCAATCAAATTTTAGCAGAGAAATACAGCAATCAAACTTTATCAGAGAAATACAGCAATCAAACTTTATCAGAGAAATACAGCAATCAAACTTTATCAGAGAAATACAGCAATCAAACTTTATCAGTGAAATACAGCAATCAAATTTTAGCAGAGAAATACAGCAATCAAACTTTATCAGAGAAATACAGCAATCAAACTTTATCAGAGAAGATACAGCAATTCAAAACTTTTATCTGTTGAAATACAGCAATCATACTTAGTCGTCAGAAGAAATATCCAGCAATCAAATTTTAGCAGAGAAATACAACAATCACATTTTAATAAAGAAATACAGCAATCAAATTTTAACACAGAAATACAGCAATCAAATTCTAGCAGAGAAATACAGAAATCAAATTCTAGCAGAGAAATACAGAAATCAAATTCTAGCAGAGAAATACAGCAATCAAATTTTAGCAGAGAAATACAACAATCAAATTCTAGCAGAGAAATACAGCAATCAAATTTTAGCAGAGAAATACAGCAGTAAAATTTTAGCAGAGAAATACAGCAGTAAAATAAACCATCAAATGGCCTTGTCAAAGGCAAGATTGGAAAAAAGGGCTATTTAGTGTTACTAATAGAGCGAATTAAAAGACGTACGGAATATTTCGACAAGCTTCTACATCGGCCAAGTTCTAAGCATTCTCCATTCGTCCACCCAGCAGAAAACTAGTTACATGCTACCTGTTAAAACTTAAATAAAGAAGACATAAAAGAAAGTCATAGGCTTTTAAGAGATGACAAATATCTTGACAAAAGCCAGATGTTGGCTGCTGAGGTCATGGAAGCAGGCATCGATACCTCATAAGAGATACTATAAAAAATACGTCTGGAGGAGGGGGGAGAAAGAGAGATAGATATATATATATATATATATATATATATATATAATAGGATAGATAGAGGATATATAGATATATATATAACTATATATATAGAGAGAGAGAGAGAGAGAGAGAGAGAGAGAGAGAGCAGGAACACAAAAGGCTGGAAGGATGAAAATCTGGTTATGTTTCCAAAGAAGGGAAATTGGCAAGAGAGCACATAGTGTAGATGATTTATCTAATCGTTTATGATAAAAGCTATTAAACATGTTCCACTTAATCACATAAGGCCGTGATTTTATTGCGTGCTTTCAATTGTCGCACTTTCTTTCTTTCTATACTATGTAGCAGATAGTTTATATTTTCAAGTATTCTTTCACTACTTTCAGTATATTGTGTCTTGTCTGTTATCTGACACTCCTTGTGGATGATAAACACCTCACATTTGCAAGGAGAGGTAGAGATAATATTACGAGAGGCAGGTTGGTAAAATTCCCTTGTACCAAGCTTGGCCGTGGCAGATTAACACGTACATCGCCCAGCGCTATCTGCCTAATCACCGATAAGACGGGTGCGCGCATCACCAAAGCTTGGAATACGGGGAGACAACTTATGGACAGACATGGATGACAAGATTACTTTGTGATAAAAGTAATTATTGTTACATCTGACACACGTTGTCATATGAGGTTAACGACATGTTCGCGAGTCTGTACGCAAGGCATCGTATGTCTTATTGCCATATATGGTAATACGTGACCTTTTGCTTTACGCACCTTATTTCACGTGGAATATTTTGAAAGTACCACACCCTCACCCGCCTGTTTGAAAATGATTGGAGCGTTTATTTAACTCCATAACAAACAGATGCGTGGGAGACCGGGAATATAACCTGACACGTTTCAGTGTTATTCCACTGTGAAGATCGCTTGCCAAGATACCAGACCTTGCTAGAGTGAAGCCTAGAATTCAGAATTCCTTCTTAACATACCGGACACCTTTTATTGGAGAATTTTGGACGGACTTTCATAGCCCAGGAAATCTCTTTCATATTAACTAAGGAAACCAGGACTGGGGAAACTGAAACACACAAAGTCAGAGAGGGAACTTATTAAATTAACGACACCCCAGACGCGTGTAAGAGGCCGATTCAAGTCTCTTTTATTCATCTGAGCAAAAAGTCTGTGAGCCAGGATTGGCTTATTGGTGGTACCAGCAGAAAGTACTATCTCTGGAACCAAGTGAAGGTAGAAGTGGACTGACATTGTGCGAGACGCCATCATAAGAGGGTCTTATAGACAGACGCAGGACCAGCTTGGCCGTTACTCCTTGACGTTCTAGGAACGTGCGGCGCCTTTAACCTTGACCAGCGACGAGCGAGAGCAGTGTACACAGAACCCATCAGCGGGAGCAGAAACTACTATTGGCAGCTAAGTGAAAAATATACGCTGCCAAAGTGAATTTTTCCCCATCATCCCTACTATGAATCAATGATGAAACTTTTCTTCTAAACTATTCAATTTATTTTCAAACTGTTAAAACCTAAAGTGATTATTAAATTTTGTTATTTGTAATGTTACAAATTTAACTTCGATTTAATCATTTTAAAGTTACTGCATGTTTGTCTCAGTCAATTTACTACACACACTCTAAACAGAGCTATACCAAAATAATAAGAATTCCACTGAGTAAATCAGGGGGGGGGGGGGGGGCTTGAACGAACTGAAATTAATGTGCTTAATTCCTTCACAACAGTTGTCGGCAGATTCTAGAATTAACGTGCTCAGCCAAAGCAGCATTGTGTTCGCGTATCTGAATATCTTGTGGAGACTCCCTTTGTAATAGAAGTGTCATTACCCTTCTATGAAGTCATGAGCTCCAGCATGGCTTACATTTAAAGGATCGTCACATCTGATCCCAAGCTAGGAGGAAGAAACGCGTGGCATACTGTTCATTCCCCGCCATCCGAGGGGGGGGGGGGCCTCCAACTATGCACAGGGCCACTTCTCAGCTCCCCCTGCCTATCACTGGATCCATAGTGAGATCCTCCTGCATACAGTCAACCATGTCAAAGCCAAAGAATTACGTCTGGGGCTCAAGTGACTTCTCCAAGTTTAGTGTGCAATGCTGGGTTCTCAACAAGTTTCACCACAGGGGGAATCCCTGGAAGTGAGTGGATGATTTCAGGAGTCAATGAGAATGTAATTAGCCTCACAGACAGAGGTTTACTTCCGCATATGTTTATTGCAGCATTATGCATAGCTGGTGGTCATATAAGGATGACTCCAGATATGCCTTCATACAAACACAATGGAGAGAAAAACACGACCACGTTTTTCGACAAAACATGTACTATGTTTAGAGATCAAATAGCCATAGTGAGAATAATAGTTCAGAACCTGGAGCTGCACTCATGACTTAATAGTGGATTTGTGGACTAAGAAAGAACCTTCCGCAATTTAGACAGAGAATTACTTTGACAACTGACGAGGCATTATGGGAATCCTTTATTAGTTCATTCCCCCCCCCCCCCCGAAAAAAAAAGAAGTTAAATTTGAAAGAAGTACCATCAAAGAAAATAAATGCAACGTACAAAATGATAAAATCCGGAAGTGTAAAAACAAGAAGATTCCCAACAGCCGAAGAAAGCCTAATACAATATCAAGGTGAGACCTAAGGAACACTATCATCTGGCTATAAACAACAGTTCCATGTATATGGTAAATGGTGGAAAATGGCATGCTACAAAGAAAAGTAGCAATCACTTAAAGAAAAAACAAAACACTGTAGGAAAGCCAAACACAATATAAGCCTTAATATAACCCTATTGGGGTAGAATGAAGTATCAAACCGTTAATCGAAATGAAGAACATGAAAAGTAATTTTTTTGGTTTTACACCACAAAGACAGTCCTAAAAAATTATTAAAAATAGGTTCAGCAGAGCTAAATTCGATGACCTAAGCTCCGGAAATAATTCAAGCGATGAAAGTTTTAAAACTATTCACAGCTCGCTTCACTTATGAAAAAAAAAAAAACAAACGTTATCTCAGCCGTCCATATGGACGGCATTTCTGAATTAGTTCTTTTCACAACGAGATGAAAATATTGCAAAGATATCTCGTACATTCACGGAATGGCTATCTCCAAATCTCGAGAACATCAAGTGGAATCAGTGATAATACAGAAAAAATAAGAAAGAAAGAAGAAACTAATGATAAAAGTTAACCTGGAACCTTTGATTCCTTCGTGGACGACGAAACAGATAAGAAATGCCTTCTATCTTAATGTTAGTTTTGTCAAGGAAACATAGTAAGGAAATATCGGGCTTAGTTATTTTGTTTTCACATTTGAGTCCACCATCTTGTCCAAGTGGCTCGCTATACGGCTGCCGTGTCGTGTCGATTCTCTACAGAATGGTCTCTATAAGCATTACCGATAACCCAAACCGAACATCACCCTGTTCCGAGTTAAACATGAGACTCGTCATGCTAGAGGCTATTTATTACTTTGTTTTGTTGAATTTTTGCATCATAACGTCATTTAAAAAATCTACTGAGCATTAACAAATATATTAGAAGTAGAATTACATTGGAATTAAATAGATATATCGTCTCGAAAGAAATGTGCGGAGTCAGGATGTAAATGTTGCACCAGTTATGACTATCGATAACTGTGAATTGGCAGTAGTGCACCACTTCACATACCTGGGGTCTACCATCAACGACAAACTCTCTCTAGACAGAAATTGACAGCCGCATTGGCAAAGCTGCAGCAACCTTTGCGCGTCTCACATCACGTGTTTGAGGAAACTCCAAACTCACAACGAAGACTAATGCTGTGGTACATAAGGCCTGCGTCACCAGCACACTGCTATATGGCCAGCGAGACATGGACATTTTTTTTTTCCTCGCATGAGGTCGCATATTTTAGACTCGCATGAGTAACACGCCCCGCCTCTAGCTAAGACACAATGGTCTTAGCCAAAAGGTCGGATATCAAGGCGTGTCACCGTGGAGTCACAGCATTATTAGTGCTGAGTTTACATGGACAACCTCTGCTAAGACAGAAAGAAGGCTCAATACCTTCCGTCTACGGTGTCTACGCCACATCCTCGGTATTTCGTGGAAGGACAAAGTGACAAATGTCGAGATGTTGTCACGTGCTGCGCTGGCTTTAAAAGCATGTATGCACTGCGTAGACAGCGCAGACTACGCTGGCTCAACCATGTCCGCAGCGTGGAAGATGGTCGCATCCCAAAAAATATTTTTTACGGACAACTGGCGGATGATAAAAGAACAGTTGGGCGACGACAGGTGAGAATCAAAGATGTGTGCAAGAGAGACATCAGGGAACTGGTCATAATCCAGCAACCTGGGAGGATGAAGCTGCCGATTGCACCAAGTGGAGATGCTTTCTACAGCGCCACCTTAGATTGGGCGAAAAGAAGCTCTCACAGCAAGCAGAAGAGAGGAGAAAACGTCGAAAGAAACACCAGCAAAATAAGCATCTGAGGGCTGTCACCTCAGGGGCGAATTCCCATAGTCAATTATGACTGAAGGGGTTATTATTATTTTGTCTCGAAAGCGGGGGAAAACTGTAAATGAAGCGTACGAACCAATTTTAAGACAAAAACAAAAGTCCACATTAAAAAACAATACTCGGAGAAGACGAAAATAGTACACTGGTGAATATATGCAAAATAGAGTAAAATAAAGATACCCTAATGACGACAAAGAGAGAGAGAAAAAAAACAGAACAGGTTAACACCACGGGTTGGACGGAAAAAAAATCAACAAATGACCTGATCAAAAACGTTAGGCTGGTACCAGAAATTATGGAGGAAAGTTAATGCCGATATCAGACAGCACGGAACTTAAACACACCCTTCTATTTGAGAAAGCACAATACTATGCCCATTATAGTGACGTCACAATATAAACCAAACAAGGGATAGCCGACTAGGGCTACGAACATATTCTACGTAAGTCAAGCCCATTTACATTTGATGACATGAAGATAAGAAGTCATCACTCACTTCTTCTTTGTCTTCTTTCTCTACGTGTTCTTCCAACCAGATTTCCAGCTAAATTTCATGAGAAATATAGCAAGGACCAGCTTCTCTCAACTCTTAGACCCTCGTCTCAGCCTCGTTTGATCCATGTCCTTTACCTGAGACATAGTTCTAAGGTTTTCTTCATCAAACCGAGATAAAACCGTACAAGAGATAAACTTGTTACTCGTAGACTGAGCGCGCCGCCAGGGGTCCTTCAACTTGGAACCTGATCCTAGTTTTTGCACTACAGACGTCACTCAACTCCAGGAGGGATCACTCTTGAACCTTTTACAGCACTAAAATTTAATAAAGAAAACAAAATGAGAAAAGAAAAATTCTATTACAGTACTGTCGTTTTTAAGACGGCGAAGCCGGACGAGGGAATAATAATGCGGCCGAGATACACTCTAGTTGCTGCTTGATAAATTTGGCTTAGAGTATCATTAGGAAAGCGCTTGATGTAAGAGCAATGAGAAATGCTTTGCTTTCGTAACTTCTAGAGGAGTTTATTGTTAAAGTGTAATGTATTTGCGACATTCAATTGTCGATTAAGGGTCGCTGCGAAATGAGTGGAAGTGGGCGATTGTTAAAAACGAAGATAAGTACACGCGGAGCCATTCATCACGTTGTCTACGATTACTCGCCCTTCTAATTAATTTATGAATTTATCCTTTAGCCCCCTGCGGTGCATAGGGGTTGTAAACATTTATTCCAAATCTTCCTGCCCTGGGCTATATGCCTAAGGTCTCTCCATGTCTTTCCCATCAGGTAAACGACAATCCATCAAAACTACATGTTGGTTAGATGAAAATTTGCCACTTATGACCAAAGATGCTTCGGTCAAATTTAACATTCTTCTTCTTCTTCGTTCACCCAAATTTAACTTTCACGTAACAAGAGACTTGACCTACCAGTCACTGTGAAGCAGCAGTTGAGTGTTCGAGAATTTGGCACTTTGTTCCTTGTCTAAGTCTTAACGAGTGTGAGGTCACAGTACAGTTGATCCTTTACAATGAAGCATGTGCCAAGGCATTTCGTATGCTTTTTTTAATGGTAGTTAGTGTAACAATGTGTTAATCAAGATGATGTTGGCAAGCTGCACATCCCTCCTGTGTTGATTCCATGACGTTCTTTGTAAGTGGAGCTATGGGCGCTGGCGTAGAAACTGCCAGAAGAATACAACTTACGAACTCAGTATAGCGTACAGAGAGGGACCCATGAACACATTTTGTCAACTGAATATAATGGAGAGAAAAGGCCTCAATGAACACAACTTTAGAACTCAAAATAGCGAACACAGAAGGCCTCCATGAAAACAACTTGAGAATTGAATGTATGTGACGGTATTGCCTCCCCTGCTTTTGCAGTAGTGGTCCAACAGTGGCCAAAACTCAAAAGCATCTAATATGAGCTTCAAAGGTGTCTACCTTGCACAAGATTACTCTTGGCAGATTTGTAAATAGAAGGGTAATGACAATGTATCTCAATGGAGTATCCACAAGATATTCAGATAAGCAAAAACAATGCTGCATTGGCTGAGCACGTTAATTCTAGAATCTGCCGACAACTTTTGTGAAGAATTAAGGAATGATTAATCTTAGCTCGTCCAAGCCCCCACCTTTGATTTACTCAGTGGAATTCTTATTTTTCTGGTATAGCTCTGTTTAGAATGTGTGTAGTAAATTGACTGAGACTGAGAAACAAATACCCTCTGAGTATTGAGTTTCCCGACACATACTTATGTATCCCCTATTCCTATTCCACCATCCCATTTGTCTCAGAATTTACCCTCGATGAGAATTAAACTTAATCCCTCGAGAGACAACTTTCTTTTCACTTAAATTGAATAGCTTTTCTAGTTACTTTACATTTAAATGAAAAGGTTAATCGTACAGATAGCATATGTTTACATTTACATTTCCACTGTTGGCAAGTGTTCACAATATAAAGTAAATATGTTTTCATTTACATTTACACTGATTTGAAAAGTTTGAAACTTCCATTAATTTTAAAGTGAATATGTTAACATCGACATTTACACTGGTTGGAAACTGTAAGTAATTTTAATTAAAATGTACATCATTTCTTTCATCTTTCCCTCCCTGCTCTATATGGAACTTGGGACTACTGATGAGTTTAGTTCTCCTTAAGAAACTAGCAATAAAGCAGTTGCCAGCCCGTGCAGTGGTGGTTCATGAAATCCTCATTCTATGCGCTGGGGTTGCCAGCCTCAAATGACTGGGACATCCACTTGCTATTTTCACATATTAATATTCACAAGGTAATATATACATATTAGTTCACATGTTTGTCATGAAATATTCTAATCCACATATATAAATTATTAGGTAAATATAAAGCCTAACAAATAAAATTAATAAAGAGAAGAGCAATGGGAAAATAACAGTGCTGTCACAAAGAATGTACTCGAAATCCCCCTTGTTTTCTGCTACGTCTGCAAATTGTAACGCTTTCACGTTGATATAAAAGCTTACTGTATTATTACCCGCCTTCTTCAATGAAACGTGTGCTGTATTTCTTGGAAAAGCATTGAGAGGCCCTGCGTAATGACCTAAATTAATCCTAACATTAATTATATTACGTTACCAAAACGAACGAACAGATGGACAAAAGGATAGCGAGAAGGGAGAGGCAGAAAGCCGAACATTAAACACGCGTCGCGCGATATACAAATGCTACCATCACGCGTGTAAGTCTACAAGCACTAACTTTTTCAGACGGACAGTGATAAAATACACTACCCTTTCCCAGAGTTAGGTTTATAAATCATAACAAACTCTTATTAGAAAAGATAACAATAGATGGGTTTACGTTTGAACACATAACAGTACCCAGACAGCACATCTTCGAAACAGGAGGTAGAAGAAATTGCATATTTTGAACGCAGCCACGTAGCTCCTTTAAATTAGTATTTTTGGGTTCCTTAGGGCTTGCTGACGAAGAATATGTAAAACGTTACGCAAATAGTCCAGGAATTAATAAATTATACCCAAAATAAAATATTGGGGGTGCCTGACAGCATAAAATCATTTCTGCTCATAAGATTTTTTTTTACGTGTTTGAAAAAAATTTACGTTACAGAAATAGCCTACCATGTAAACTCCAAATTGATTGGAGCGCAACAAATGAAAGCCTAACCACGATTGGTCGGGCTATAAATACTATCTTGGTTGTTAGGGGAAACGGGGAAAGGTAACATTTTTTCAAACACTTGTCGAAACGGGGCTCATTGGTCAGACTCGCTGATATACACACTTGGGAGCGTTAGTTCGAAACCACTTGTTTAAATACACTTGATAAAGCATCAGTGCGTTGAAGCCAGCTTATATTTGACTCAATAAAAGCCTGGAAGCTGGATATATATGTGTAGTTCAGTGGCAAACGTGAGGTAAAGCCTAAAATGCTCCAGCCTGAACAGAGGGTGTCGGAGAGAAGTAAAACGGCATGGAATGGCCAAACAGTACACTGACACCTGGATGATTGACTAGAAAGAAATAATGCTGGAAGTGCAGAGGCGTAGTAACCATTAAGAAGGGTAATACTGGAATAAAGTATTTCAGATGAAGCTGACTGTTGGCCTAACGCTCTGAACGCAATGTTTGTGATGTATTGTGATCAGTGTAAAAAGAAAATATAAATTAGTTATGAAGTAGAAGGTACATCCTTCTTGATTTCAGGGACAGTGGTCTTGATGGTACTGAGCAGCACCTGGTCAGAGCTTTGCTGAATCCAGAGTCGGACAGCATACTCCTTGGTCTTTTTAGCTATCAGTGAGGTGTCTCCTGAGCCCAGAGGAGAATTCGAGCAGAGGAGTCCTTTCCTGCCGCCATCACTCAAGATAAGCAGAGTTGGCCAGCTGAGCTCAACATTATGTCCCCTCATCTTGAAATGACTTTTAAAAATACTATTCAGAGGGGAATTTACTTGTCTTAAAATCAGGAACTGTGAACATCTCCAATACTGGTCCCTAAAGACAAACTATTGAAGTCATGATGACAAAATACCAACAGAGCTTGAACAAAACAAAACCAGTATTACCTCATTTTACTACTACACAACTGACACACATAGAACATTTGTAATAATATATGTCACTACAATATTCATATTAAATACATTCTGTACATAACTTGTAATTTAAATTGATTGTGATTCCTGGTTCCCTTGTAGTTGAATCAGGACACATATTCATTCATGCCAGTAATGAATACATATTGTTATTTGAAAGTTTATCAGTGACTCTTTTAAGATATCTTTGTAGAGTGTTATATGTATGTGAGTGTCACAGTGTTGTCAAGAGTAGTGGATTAAATTAAATTGTTTATCTGTCTGTTGTTGTGACTTACACTTCATCATACACATACCCTAGACACATAACGTAGCATCACACTATTCCAGAATAATTCTGACTGAGATAATATAGATATGTGGTAGCAAGTAAGGTTATCTATAATACACTACTCTTAATAGATATAGATACCTTCACAGCTGATCTCAGTCAGTACACTAAGTTCCCTATAAGTATTTATAACATCCCACTTCACCACATATATTGGGGTCTCGCTCTTGGGATTTTGAATCTTTAACTATTAAAAATATTGGGGGTAATTCACTTCAGGGAATATAAGAATTAAAAGGTATCCTTGGGTGGAATTAAATAAGGTTGAGCTCACGGTGCCTGTGTTGTCCATTAGATATATAGTTAGAAATTGAATTGTTGGGTAGACATTATAAAATTTACCTGATAGACAATGGCGGACCTGGCCAAATTTCGATCTGCTGCGGTTCAGACTGCAAAAGAGTTAGGATTAGATGGGCAAGTTATGGTTGCCTATGTCACAACGGAATGTGACAAATTTATTGAAGCAGAAGAAAGAAGAAATTAGCTGCAGAAAGAGAAGAGAAGAGGTTAGCTGCAGAAAGGGAAGCAGAAGATAAAAGATTACAAAGGGAACATGAGTTACGACTAAGGGAGTTTGAGTTTCAAGGCCATGCTCCTGAAAATGGTGCCAGTCCCTTTGCCTCTGATGCTACGGTTACTCAAGGAGCCTCAACCTCAGCTATGAATTTTCATTTAGATCATTTTGTTGAGAAAGACGATGATATTGAGAGCTACCTAAATAGGTATGAACTATTAGCTACCACGTATGGGTTAGAGAGAGAAAGGTGGAGCTTAAAGTTATCTCAGGGACTTCGTGGGGCAGCTTATGAAGTTTTTGCAAAAATGAGCAGAGGTGATCAGGAAAATTATGACATGCTAAAGCAGGCTCTTTTATTAAGGTATGAAAAGAATGCAGAGTTTTACAGGAAAAAATTTAGGAATGCTAAACTACTGTCAGGTGAAACCTATCACCAGTTCTCTGCACGCATAGAGACATACTTGGAGAAATGGACTTCTCTGGGGAAAACCCAAGATCTTAAGGAAATGGTCCTTATAGAGCAACTAAGAGAGTCCATGGCTCCAGACCTGAGAAAGTTTCTCATGGAACAAGGTGCAGAGAGGCTGGGTGAGTTGCTAAATGTTGCTGAAAGGTATCAAGCAGCTCAAGCAGAGGTAACAGGTAATAAAAAGAAACAGGTGGATAACTTTAGGGCACCACAGAACTTTAATAAATTTGATCCTAGGGATCAAAATAAAGGTAAGCACCAATTTGATAGGCCACGGTATGACAATAAAAATAAATTCCCACAATTCGATGAAAGGAAATATGATGAAAGAAAATCTTTCAACCAAGGAAAAAGGTGGTGTAAAAATTGTAAGATGAACAATCATGACACTGACCATTGTAGAAGGAAACCTCCTCATTTTGCTGCTATGACATCGGGGAAAAAGGAAAAGAAGGGCAAACCTGAAGAATTACAGGAACCATACCACCCCCCAGTGTGTGAAGATGTCATTTGTAATGGTGTCACTATAAGATGTTTATATGATACCGGTTTAGATTACGATTCCGTTGTGAGTTCTCACCTGGTGCAGGCCGATCAATACACCACAGAAACAGTGGAGATTCAAACTGCAACCAAGGATGTAGCTACCATGACACTTTCCGTCGCCCGAATAAAAGTGAAAACGCGATATGTGGAAGGAATCATAAAAGCAGCAGTGATAAATGAGCCAATCTACCCTCTAATATTGGGGTGTAGATATGTCTTCTTGGGGAATCCCAAGAGACCTGTGATATTGGCAACAGTGCAGACCAGATCACAGACAAAGAAGGAGGAGGATAATCCAATAAATACTCACCCAGATGAGATGAGGAAGGCACAGGCTGAGGACAAAACACTCAAGCCATGTTTCAAGAAGTTGCCCAAATCTCATACACCTCCAGGCAAGGGAGAGTTTTATATGAAGAACAAATTGATATATAGGAAGGCTGGATCTGAATCCAATGGTCACGGACAGCTGGTCCTTCCCACTTCATATAGGACTAAAGTGTTGGAACTAGGGCATGCGATTCCCTTCAGTGGTCATATGGGAATCAGCGCAACAGGACAGCGAATAGCTTGTCACTATTTCTGGCCAGGAATAACTGAAGATATCAAACGATATGTAAAATCCTGTCCAGAGTGCCAACGAGTAGCACCTAAACATTGGACTGCACCAGCAACTCTGGGGAAATGCCCATAGTGGGAACACCCTTTGAGAGAGTTGCCGTGGATCTTGTGGGACCTCTCACCCGAACCAAGAGAAGGAACAGCTACATTCTGACTCTGGTGGACACTTGTTCTATGTGGGGAGAGGCAGTAGCCCTGTCATCGATTGATTCAAAACATGTGGCAGAGGCATTGCTCACAATTTTCACAAGGTTAGGCTTTCCCAATCAAATCTTGACTGATAATGGCTCTCAGTTCAAGGGGAAACTAACTGAAGAAGTTTTCAGGATCTTCCAGGCCAAACACTTCCATTGTAGTGTGTATCATCCCCAAGGGAACGGCCAGTGGAAAGATTTAACGGCACATTAATGTCGATCCTGAGAAAGTTGGCACACGAAAAACCAGATACATGGGACCAGTACCTGCACGCCGCCCTCTTTGCTTATCGGGAGGTACCCCATAGTTCAACCGGTATGGCCCCGGCAACATTATTGTTTGGAAGGCCAATAAAAGGTCCACTTGAAGCTTTGTTAAGAACGTGGACTGATGAAAAGGCAGAGGAAAACATTACATCTTCATACCAATATGTGAATGAGCTGACCACTCGGTTGAAAACTGGCTGGAAACTTGCCAATGAAAATTTGAAACAAGCCAGGAAGAAACATGCTGCCTATTATAACAGGAAGGCGAAAGACAGAAATTTGGCTGTGGGAGAGAAGGTACTGCTTCTTTTGCCCGGGAGTCAGAATAAGTTACAAATTGGATGGCAGGGTCCATATACAGTTCTAGAGAAGGTGTCTAGAACAAATTATAAGATAGATAAGAAGGGGAAAGAAAAAATCTATCATGTGAATCTCCTGAAGAAATATTTGGAAAGAGAACATCAGGAAGAGACACACTTGTTGACCTTGTCCATCGCCATGGAGATGAAAAAGGAACCACTTTCATCATTTGAATATCCATTACACCCCTGTGAGACAGCAGCACAGGTGAAAATCAGTACACATTTAACGAAAACTCAGAAAGAGAGAGTGCAACAGGTTCTAAAGAATCATGCAGAGGTGTTAACAGACCGACCAGGGCATACAAACCTATTGGAATATGATATGAAACTCATAGACTCCACACCTGTCTGTATGAAACCATATTCGATTCCGTTTGCTAAGGAAAAAGCTTTGAAGGAAGAGATAGACTATCTATTGAAGGAAGGAATTATTTCGCACAGTGAGTCTTCGTATAGTTCGGGGTGGTACTCTTAAGGAAGCCCTCTGGAGAACATAGACTCTGTATAGATTACAGGAGACTGAATGCTATTACAGAAGGACAGGTGGATCCATTGCCGGATACAAATCAGCTGTTTGCCAGACTAAATAAAGCTAAATATTTCTCAAAAGTGGATCTGAGTAAAGGATACTATCAGATTCCAGTAAAGCCTGAGGTTAGACCATACCTAGCTTTTAGTACCTCAGAAGGACACTATGAGTTTAATAGATTGCCATTTGGATTGAAGAATGCGCCTAGTGTCTTCTCTAGAATGATGAGAAAATTATTGGATCCTCTGAATAATCCCTGTATAACAAATTTTATGGATGATATCCTTATAGCAACAGAAACATTTGAGGAACACATTGACTCTCTGAACATGCTGTTTGATCGACTTAGGGAGGCAAATTTAACAGCCCGTCCAACCAAATGTTGCGTTGGATGTAAAGAATTGGAATTTTTGGGACACACAGTTTATCAGGGAAACATGACCCCTGACCCAAAGAACTTAGAGAAACTACAGAAAGCCCCGAGACCACAAACCAAGAAGGACGTGAGATCCTTTGTCTCATTATGTGGTTTCTACCAGAAGTATATCAAAAACTTTAATTCCATATGTGCACCGTTAACTGAATTGACACGTAAAGGACATCCAGATCGCATTACATGGACTCCACAATGTGAAATGACTTACCAAGAATTGAAGGAAAAGCTCACAAGTAAACCCATTTTGAAATTACCTGACTTAAGTCAAGAATTCATAGTAAGGACGGATGCAAGTAATATTGGGTTAGGTGCAACTTTACTACAGAAATCAGATGCATTGGATGGGGAATTAAGCCCAGTGGCATATGCTAGCAGAAAGTTGAATAAAGCTGAAATCAACTACTCAACTAGCGAAAAAGAATGTCTTGCAGTAATATGGGCAATAAAGAAATTCAATATTTATCTATATGGGAAGGCATTTAAGTTGCAAACTGACCACAAACCTTTATCGTTTTTAGCACAGGCTAAGCATGAGAACTCTAGGTTACTCCGATGGTCTTTGCTTCTGGCTCCATATAATTTTAGCATTGAGTATATATCTGGAAAAACAAATCTGGGAGCGGATTTTTTAAGCCGCCATCCGTGTGATGAGAATCACCGTAAACCCCAGAAATAATAATAAATTTCTCTATGTGTATATAGAATAAAGAACTGACATATAATGTCTGTTTTAAGAGGGGAGGTGTCATGAAATATTCTAATCCACATATATAAATTATTAGGTAAATATAAAGCCTAACAAATAAAATTAATAAAGAGAAGAGCAATGGGAAAATAACAGTGCTGTCACAAAGAATGTACTCGAAATCCCCCTTGTTTTCTGCTACGTCTGCAAATTGTAACGCTTTCACGTTGATATAAAAGCTTACTGTATTATTACCCGCCTTCTTCAATGAAACGTGTGCTGTATTTCTTGGAAAAGCATTGAGAGGCCCTGCGTAATGACCTAAATTAATCCTAACATTAATTATATTACGTTACCAAAACGAACGAACAGATGGACAAAAGGATAGCGAGAAGGGAGAGGCAGAAAGCCGAACATTAAACACGCGTCGCGCGATATACAAATGCTACCATCACGCGTGTAAGTCTACAAGCACTAACTTTTTCAGACGGACAGTGATAAAATACACTACCCTTTCCCAGAGTTAGGTTTATAAATCATAACAAACTCTTATTAGAAAAGATAACAATAGATGGGTTTACGTTTGAACACATAACAGTACCCAGACAGCACATCTTCGAAACAGGAGGTAGAAGAAATTGCATATTTTGAACGCAGCCACGTAGCTCCTTTAAATTAGTATTTTTGGGTTCCTTAGGGCTTGCTGACGAAGAATATGTAAAACGTTACGCAAATAGTCCAGGAATTAATAAATTATACCCAAAATAAAATATTGGGGGTGCCTGACAGCATAAAATCATTTCTGCTCATAAGATTTTTTTTTTACGTGTTTGAAAAAAATTTACGTTACAGAAATAGCCTACCATGTAAACTCCAAATTGATTGGAGCGCAACAAATGAAAGCCTAACCACGATTGGTCGGGCTATAAATACTATCTTGGTTGTTAGGGGAAACGGGGAAAGGTAACATTTTTTCAAACACTTGTCGAAACGGGGCTCATTGGTCAGACTCGCTGATATACACACTTGGGAGCGTTAGTTCGAAACCACTTGTTTAAATACACTTGATAAAGCATCAGTGCGTTGAAGCCAGCTTATATTTGACTCAATAAAAGCCTGGAAGATAAGCAGATGGAAATTTGTGCCAGTTTGTGCCAGAATTCATTGCTAATCAACGTATCTGTGTTTATTCGTATGAATTGTGGTAAGCTTGAACCATTCAATATCTTTTAATGAAAATTGAATGTGAATTGTTGATTTATGCCTGTATATATATGTGTAGTTCAGTGGCAAACGTGAGGTAAAGCCTAAAATGCTCCAGCCTGAACAGAGGGTGTCGGAGAGAAGTAAAACGGCATGGAATGGCCAAACAGTACACTGACACCTGGATGATTGACTAGAAAGAAATAATGCTGGAAGTGCAGAGGCGTAGTAACCATTAAGAAGGGTAATACTGGAATAAAGTATTTCAGATGAAGCTGACTGTTGGCCTAACGCTCTGAACGCAATGTTTGTGATGTATTGTGATCAGTGTAAAAAGAAAATATAAATTAGTTATGAAGTAGAAGGTACATCCTTCTTGATTTCAGGGACAGTGGTCTTGATGGTAGTGAGCAGCACCTGGTCAGAGTTTTGCTGAATCCAGTGTCGGACAGCATACTCCTTGGTCTTTTTAGCTATCAGTGAGGTGTCTCCTGAGCCCAGAGGAGAATTCGAGCAGAGGAGTCCTTTCCTGCCGCCATCACTCAAGATAAGCAGAGTTGGCCAGCTGAGCTCAACATTATGTCCCCTCATCTTGAAATAACTTTATAAAAATACTATTCAGAGGGGAATTTACTTGTCTTAAAATCAGGAACTGTGAACATCTCCAATACTGGTCCCTAAAGACAAACTATTGAAGTCATGATGACAAATACCAACAGAGCTTGAACAAAACAAAACCAGTATTACCTCATTTTACTACTACACAACTGACACACATAGAACATTTGTAATAATATATGTCACTACAATATTCATATTAAATACATTCTGTACATAACTTGTAATTTAAATTGATTGTGATTCCTGATTCCCTTGTAGTTGAATCAGGACACATATTCATTCATGCCAGTAATGAATACATATTGTTATTTGAAAGTTATCAGTGCCTCCTTTAAGATATTCTCATAGAGTGTTATATGTATGTGAGTGTCACAGTGTTGTCAAGAGTAGTAGATTACATTAAATTGTTTATTTGTCTGTTGTTGTGACTTACACTTCATCATACACATACCCTAGACACATAACGTAGCATCACACTATTCCAGAATAATTCTGACTGAGATATATAGATATGTGGTAGCAAGTAAGGTTATCTATAATACACTACTCTTAATAGATATAGATACCTTCACAGCTGATCTCAGTCAGTACACTAAGTTCCCTATAAGTATTTATAACATCCCACTTCACCACAATGTTAGTAATGAAAATGTAGAATGTAAAATTGACAACCTACGCCAATCCTGGCTCACAGTCTTTTTGCTCAGATGAATGAAGTTAAGGCACTAGCCGATGCCTTTTTTACACGTGTACTTGGGGTCGTTAATTTTAACTTTAATTCCATCTGTGACTTCGTGTGTTCAGCTTCCTCGGATATTCCGGATTTCCTTATGTTAAATAATAGAGATTTCCTGGGCTGTTTTGTAAGTCCTGATAAATACTCCAATAAACGGTCCGGTATGATAAAATGAAATTCTGAATTGTAGGCTTCACTCTGGCAATGTCTGGTTGTGTCGTCTTGGCAAGCGATCTTCACAGTAAATTTGACTGACTGAAGAGTCAGGTTATATTCACTGTCCTCTCCCCCGCTCTGTTTAACATGAAGCTAGGCAAAAGCTCCAATAATTTCAAACATGCTGGTTATGAAAGGGGAAAGGGGGGGGGGGGGGGGAAGGGAGGGATTTCAAAATGTTCCTGACATGGAAACATTTTGAACGTATGCAGAGGTCACCTCTCCCAAATATGGCATGAAAATGTCCGATCCCTGGCAGGCGAACTCACCAACACATCTGTAAACGCATACGACAATGTGTTTCAGATGTAACAAATTATTACTATATGAAGTAATCTTGTCATAACAAGTCGGACAGGAAGCGATTATGTCATACGTGTCTGTCCAAAATGTGTTGCACAGACGAGTAATCTTGTTATCTCTCGCTTAAGCACACAACTCTACACGAAAACTAAGCAGACCAATATGGGTTTACCTGCGCTTAATCTCAGCAAAGCTGTGGCGCGCCTAGCAAATGTGAGGTATACAGCAAAAAGAAGTGCCAAATGTTTTGACGATATCAAATATCTGCTGCCTAGCAGAGAAAGAAAAGGGTGCGACCCGTAAATCGCAATAAAATCAGTACAACAAATGTAACTGATTACTGCCGTAGTGAAAGAGAGATCGGAGAGAGGTTGCCCCAAATACCATCTTGTGACAATGTAGTGTACAGCGAAGGTTTCATGAACACAACATGAGAACTGAGTAAAGCGTACAAAGAAGGCCTCCATGAACACAGCTTGAGAACTGAGTATACCGTTCAGAGAAGGCCTACATAAACACAACTTGAGAACTGAGTATAGCGCACAGAGAATATTCCATGAACACAACTTGAGAACTGAGTATAGCGTACAGAGAAGGTTCCATCAACGTGATTTGAGAACTCAGTATAGCGTACAGAGAAGATCCGTGAGCACAACTTGAGAACTGAAAAAATCGTACAGAGAAGGTTTCATAAACACAACTTGAGAACTGAGCTTAGCTTACATAGTAGGTCTCATGAACATGATTTGAGAACTCATTATAGTGTACAAAGAGGGCCCTAGTGAATACAAATTGAGAACTAAGAATATGGTAAAGAGAAGGCCTGCATGAACACATCTCGAGAAAAGATTATAGCGAACAGAAAAGGCTCCTGTGAACAGAGCCTGAGAAATGAGTATAGCATACAGATAATGATCCAGTAACCACAAAGTGAGAATTGAAGATAGCAAACAAGAGGCTGGTTCTTGTTCCCTCCAACTTTGTCTATATTGCTGCCAAGATATATGTACGATTCTACATCTTGTATTGGTGTTTCTTCAAGTTCAACCCTGTTATCATTACCTGCATTTATTCTCATTATTTTTGTCTTTTCCCTGTGTATTTTCAGACGCAATTGCTGTGACCTCTCATCGAGTGTTTTCAATTTGTCCTGCATCTGATTACGGTTATGGGACAGAAGAGCCAAGTCTTTTGTGTAATTGCCATCCTAAAATAACTGTGACACTCCGTACAATAGCAGAATAATCCTCCTATTTATATCACTACCAAGAGTAAGTCTTGAGCGAAGGTTTTATCTTTGATAAACTCATCCTTACGTTGCGTGTAAAATTCAAATGGCTATTTCTCATCTTTAGTTTTTGTAGAGACAAGTGACTCTACCAATCTGACATTCAGGATGCTGCCGGCGCAGTGTTGTGTTGCTATGTTGCTATTGTAGTGGCACGTGTGTTTGGGGGAACTCCAAACTCACAACGAACCCCAATCTGCGATATATAACGCCTGCGTCACTAGCACACTTTTATGTGGCAGCGAGACATGGTCAACCTATACTTATCAGGAAAGAACGCTCAATACCTTCCGTCTACGGTGTCTACTCAACTTCCTCGGTATTTCGTAGAAGGACAAAGTGACAAATGTCAATGTCGAGATGCTGTCACGTGCTGGCTTTAAAAGCATGTATGCACTGCTTAGACAGCGCAGACTACGCTGGCTTGGCCATGTCCGCCGCATGGAAGATGGTCGCATCCCGAAAAATATCTTCTACGAACATCTGGCGGATGGCAAAAGAACAGTTAGGCGACGCAGCTGAGAATCAAAGATGTGTGCAAGAGAGATATCAGAGCACTGGACGTAAATCTAGCAACCTAGAAGGATGAAGCTGCCGATCACACCAAGTAGCGATGTTCTCTACAGCGTCACGTCAGATTTGACGAAAAGAAGCTCTCACGGATCAGAAGAGAGGAGAAAACGTCGAAAGGAACACCAGGAGAATAGGCAGCTGATCGCTGTCACCTCAGGGGTGCATTCCCATAGTCAG
This sequence comes from Oreohelix idahoensis, assembly GCA_024509875.1. NCBI lineage: Eukaryota > Metazoa > Mollusca > Gastropoda > Stylommatophora > Oreohelicidae > Oreohelix > Oreohelix idahoensis. Next base: position 260,438 of record JAMPIV010001135.1, read on the forward strand.
TTATGGCTGAAGGGGCTATTATTATTATTACTAGCAATAACCCGTCAAAATTGACAGGTTTTTAATTATAGTGGAAGCCACTTTTTTGGCTCTAGGCGACTGCCCCTCTAATATTGTTTCGTTCTTTGTGAAATGAATTTGCATTAACAATAAAAACTAGAATTTAGGAAACGGAAACTTCCTGTTTTAATTGAGGTATACGGCGTGCTCGCACTCTCTTTCGATCTCGATAAAATTTCTTGATTTGTAAGGTTAGAAAACTCAAAAAATGAGCAGTAGACACAGAGATGTTGGACGTAATTATGCTTCTGGAAGTGAAAAACGTAAAGCGAAGGAAGAAAAAGAAAGAAGAGATCAACTTGTGATATCAAAAACACGTAAGCTGACAGAATATTTTGATGTTCATGGTGGTGGTACACTAACCGCTGAAGCTGGAAGTACAGGAACAACTAGTACTAGCGCAGGCTGTGCAGCAGAAAACATACAGCAAAATCCAGTATACACTGAGTCTGAATGTGAAAGAATAAGGGAAACGAAGAAGTACTCTAATGATATTGGTGACTGGCCGAACAATATAGATGACTGTGAGCGTGAATATTGGATATCCAAGGAAAGTGAAAAATGTCAACATGTTGATAGTGCGATTTTTCATCCGTGCGATTGTATGACACTGAAAAGAAAACTCGATACTGTCAGAAGTCTTATTTTACACATATTCATAAACTTACAGACAAGCAACATGCAAGAAAATGGTTATGCTATTCAGAAAGTAAAGGGCGCCTATTCTGTTTCCCATGCAAGCTTATGAGTTCAGAATGTTCATCAAAGTTTACTGTGGAAGGGTTTAATGACTGGAAAAATGCAAGCAATTTATTGCGTCGACATGAAGAAAGCTCCTCACATAGACAAGCTTTAATTTCACTGTTGATGCGTAAAAACAAAGGTGAACGTGTCGATTCCCAACTTGTGAAACAAATGGACATTCAAGAAAAGTATTGGCACAAACTTCTAGAGCGAATAATTGAAGTTGTGAAGTTTTTAGCAGAATGAGGCCCAAATTAAAAATGTATTCAAACAGACGGTACTATCACTACTGATTATAGTGTGTGTGTTAACATGTTTAGACGGGTACTATCACTACTGTGGTCATGTCATTGCAGGCGACCGTCATTAGATATTTGTAGTGAAAATTATATGGATGTATTAAATATGAAGACATGGAGTAACCTTCCTAAATGATACGTGGAGCAGTGATAACGATCTAAGTAAATTGATTAAATAACTAACATTTCTTTTATGACAACATGTCTCGTAATTGTTCGTGCATCTTTTAAAATCTTGCCTTGGTTGACTTACTGCCTCTGAGAAGTCCTGGTAGACTTACTGCCTTTGACAACAACGTTTGAAGTTTGACGAAAGTCACCGCTTAATATGAGCACCTTTACAGGAAATGGTCGAATGTCATATATTATTATGGATCATTTTGATCCATAATAATAAGTCTGCAATACTTTAAATTACAATTTTGTCTTGAAGAAACAATCAAAAACTTACATTTTAAGGTTATTTTTAAGAAAATAATGAGTTAAATCAGTTTCCCGAATGAAACTGGACAGAAGAGTACCTTGATTATCTGTTGATTTATTCTGCATCTCCGCACCTTCTTCTCTTTAGTTCATGCACTGTTTATCAACTGTATTGTTGGCTTCTTTCCATAATCAAAGTGTTCATGCACACCGTCATTTGCGCACTTTTCTATTTTCGGGAGAGTACATATAAGGGAAGCAATACAATTATTGTCTAACTTTCAACCACAGTTGCACCCCCTTAGCTGTGGTTGAAAGTTTATGTACTCTCTCGAAAATAGAAAAGTGCGCAAATGACGGTGTGCATGATGTGACCGACCGACCGACGTACTTACGGCAGGAATTTTGGTATTGGGTTATTGTAGTGGCTAACTCATAATTAAAATTTTGAATGCGTGATGTGGGATTGTGCTTGAATTTTGATCAATATAGTTAGAATGCTGAAAGAAAAAACTGTCCAATCTATGACACGTTCGTCCACGAAATGTATCGGACAAATACTAACCCTTTATAATGACGTCACGCGATGAGCGAAGTGAGATAAGAGCTATTAAAGACATCATCATTATTATTTTCATGTGCTCTCCTTACGAGGTCATTAACCTACTGGTCCCCTTTATGGAAGCCTGCACCAAACATTCAAATACTCTTACAGCAGTGGTTTCTGTAACAATATGTTTTGTATGATGATATTGCCAGACCCGTTGACAACCTTATTTTAAGGAGAGGAGCTACATTGGAATGCTATTTTCGTTATTAATCACAGGATTTCAATGAAAATGCCCATACTTAACCTACATCAACCATAGATACGCATAATTAAGAGTTTGAGGGTATTACATCGTGGGTTGTCATGGAAACGGCGGCCATATTGGATTATATTGTTCTATTTCAATTTCCTAAGGCTTTTTTTTATTTATTATTCTATCATTACCAAATTTAAACAAAATGGTTTTCATTATATTTTAAAACTTTCGTCAGATTGAATTTTTGATACCATACGTAGATTTTGAGATATGTAATTTTTAAAGTTTGTATCTATAAATAATCACCATTTTTTCAAAATTTTACAACATTATTTGCAATAAATAAAAATGTTGATAAGATACCAACAATCGGATAAGACGAAAGTTTTATTGTCCTATGGAAAGTATTTTTGCAAAAGATGACAGTGATTGGCAAGAAAATGCGGAAGTTATAAGAACATTAGTAGCGTACATTAGTAACAAGGTTCTGAGAATATCTAGATTTTCTTCACAGGAAAAGCATCATTTCTGATATGCTAATAATCGTAATGTGGGGTACGATTCCATACGCCAACTCTAACATCAATAATTACACCTGGAAGCATCTAGACGGTCCATGACAAATTCACTCACGATAACTGTAATACATTTCATCAATGTATGTAGGGTCCTTGTCCAGTACATATAGACTTCAGTTAATTACACGTGTTTTCCTGTCCTGATACATCGGGTAGATGGATATGAAAAAAAAAAAAAAATCGAAAATAGATGATTCGCCTTACTAGGACAAAAGATAAGGAAAATAGCTAACGTTGCGGCCACAAGGCCTTCGTCAGGGAAAGGAAAGAAAGTGAGGGCTAAGAAGGACACATGAGAAAACTAAGATCCCTGCCTTGACTAGAAGCGGTTACCTCCAGAATCCTATGGAGAGGTGCCCTTGCCACAGAGATGAAGTGATGGAATCAGCAGCACCAAAATTTCAGCAATTTGGAAACTGTCATAAGTTTAGCAGGCCACCTCAAACGGCAATATTTTCATCTCCCAACTCGAGATTTATGATGAACCATAATTTCTCATAGTTACCATTTCATATTTATTTACATTTATTTCAAAGTAATTGTCACGGGATTCCCCCCCCCCCCCCCCCCTTTTGCTTTGCAGTAGTGGTCCACTAATGGTCACAACGCAAGCGTATCTAAAAGTAGGTCGTGCAAGATATCTATCTTCGCGCAAGATTACTCTTGGCAAAGATGTAGATAGAAGATGAATGGCGTTTCTACCTTAGGGGAGCCTTCACAAGATATTACCAGAAGTCAAGAACAAACGCTGCTTATGGGCTGAGCAAGTTTGTTAACTTATTATCTGGTCCGTCGCCTTTTGTGAAGGGTTTATACAATGATTCTGGCCCGTTCAATCCCCCAGTTGGAGTAATCCAACGAATGCCCAGAAACAAATGCCTTCTGCTGAGTACATTTGTTCTCCTCAAACTAACAGACCCATTGTCATGCGCTCCACCCCCCCCCCCCTCAATGTTAACCTCTGAGAAGAATTAAATTCCCGAGCACACAATGTAACTCAGGGAATATGATGAAAATTCACCAATATCCTTCTGGGTGTCAACTAGGAAATTGCGTCTGGAGTGCGTGAATAATGATCTGCCTGTATTACAATAAAAAATGTATATAAATCTCACATGATTCTATACACTTTAGGCACATGTGATGTAATCATCACTCATTACTCATCCTTACACCCGTCTGAGTTCTGGGGTCATCTCTGCTGTCGGGTTTCCCGCACGACTAGTCAGAAACAATCACCAGCTCTTGCAGTAGTGGTTCATGCATATACTATTTTCATATGTTGAGGTTGCCAGCCTCATTTATAACCACTGAGCAAGAAACATGTAGAATTTTCTTTAGATAATAAATTGTTTACACTTACCCCAACATTTTGGGAATACACACTTCTCCTGGCACAGATTTAGAATGGACACACAGCCCTTTAGATGCTGTTCGAATCACTTAGGTCTGGAAATATGAGTTAATTTATCTGACGGCTGGTGTTCTGCAAATTCCTAGCCTGGGAAAACTGTTTGTATAATTCCTCTTATGACTTGGTCTGGGAAATATGAGTTAATTCCTCTGACGACTGGTGTTCTATGAATTCTGCCTGGGAAAACTTTTGTTAAAATTCATCTCTGACTCCTTGTGGTAAATTCCCAAGTTTACAGTCGTGTATTAAAATTGCGAGTTTACTTGTAAATTCCAAAGTTGCCTAATACTCGATCTGGTACTTATAGTTGTGGAATTGTAAGTCCTATCCTCTTTCCTCTGGCTTGTAGGAGGTGTTTAGTTGACGCGGCGATACAGTCTGTGCTGTTCTGATTTCTACAGTATATCCCACACTCCTTAGTTTCAAATCCCAGCTGTGTTTCCGCCGAATGTTCCAATGAATTCATTATAGATTCTGGCGAACCAATCAAATCTATCTAGCACTGTTTGGGTGGGGAAGTTTATCCTTACTCATCCCACGCGTATTTAAAATATTAATTTTAATATAAACGCGTGGCCACTTACAACAGTGGTGTCAAATCGTTACATAAGACTTCCGGTGCACCTCTGTCTATCACAATATTGTGACCGTATTTTCCTGGCGTAATGTATTTCCGCCCAGATATCTAGCCCGACAGATTATCTAATTATTCCCCTTATAAGCGTGCCTCTGCCAGACAGATGTCTGGTCAGACAGTATTGTCTTCTTTCATCGTACGCACAATACAAGCTTGTGTCAACACGATCAACAGCTTTCCAATGGGGTCAAATGTTTGCCCGACACGTTTCCACAGGTGTTCAGACGGATTCAAAGAGATAAGCGGGTGACTGGTCTGACGACTGGGTATTGTTTCGATAATACGTCTGAGGAGTGGTAAACAATAAGGTACGCATTACTCCCGTATCAAATACTGCCATAGGGGAGTGGCGTGTTAGAGAATTCACCATGCTATGTCCAGCATAGAGCCAAATAGTGAAAAATAACGAATGAAAAGGCATGATTTATGCCAAATAAAAGCGATGTGAGAAAAATGAAGAAAAAGAAAGGATACTGCCAGAGGGCTGAAGACGTGAGAGATCACACAAAAGAGCATGTTCATACGTTTTGTCACAGTAATTGAGCATTAAATTTGCATATGTTGATTTTGAAGAATTCATAGTTGAACTAATCATTACAGAGAGAAAGGCATATGTATGATTCAGAACCTCTAGTCTATATTCATTAATATGTATATATATATATATCTATATCGAGCTAATAAAAGGAATTTCGCTGAATTAAAGCAGCTGGGGGCTTGAACGAGCAAATCATTTATACCCATCTTCACAAAAGGCGGCGGGTCAGATACAAAGTTAACGTGCTAAGACTTATTCAGCATTGTTCTTGACTTCTGAAATATTTTGTGAACATTATCCTTCTATCTCCAACTCTGCCAAGAGTAATCTTGTGCGAAGGTAGACACCTTTGAAGACCCAGATTAGATACTCTAGGTTCTAGACACCTTTGAAGACCCACATTAGATACTCTAGGTTTTGGCCACTCTTGGACTACTTATGCAGAGCAAGGGGAGGCAACCCGTGACATTCTTAACACTCAACATTCCTTTGTCTGAGGCTATCTTTTCCACTCTTATTCTATGACATCAATCTCTAAAGGACCGAGGAAAAATGGGACCAGGCCAGGAGGAAGACAGCTGATAGGATAGTATGCTGTTCTCTCTTCCAAACATCTACACCTCACGGTAGAAGAGGAACAAGTAAGTAAGTATTCTATCACTCCCTGTCGATGTGTTTGTTTGTTTGTTTGTTTTCCTCGCCCTCTCATCCATTTACCTTTCCATCTTCTACCTCCTCTTAACTCTCTAACAAATTATCATTTTATTTGGGTTGTTTCTCGTTTCCCTTCTTAATATCTTCTTTTTTTAACATTCGCAAATGGCAGCCATTTTATGTTTTTTATTCTTGTGGCTCGCTTTCTTATCGCTGGACACGCTAGGTCGCAGTCGATTTTACGGGTAGTACCTCTTTTTATTTATTAGTTTCATGTGTCCTTCTTAGCTCACCCTTTCTTTCCTTTACTTGGCGAAGGCCTTGTGGACGCAACGTTGGCTATTTTCCTTATCGTTGGTCGCAGTAAGACGAATCACCTATTTTCGATTATTTTTTTCATACCCATTTACCCTATTCCACGTCTTACAACAGTTTCCGCAATCTTCCTCTTGATCCATGGCAGTAAAAGAAAACCACTTGCCTTCAGCACACATAGATTACAGGATACATACCAACGGACACACATGTGAAAAAAATATCACAGGCCAAAAGAAACCTTCAACAAATGTCCACTTTCGACAGTTCCAACATTAGACGCTTAAATATTAGTTGTCCTTCTCAGACGTACATGACAGAACTCCCACTGACACGTATACATCCAACCTTGTCAACAACACATGCCCAAAGACCTCACAACGACACATCAGTTCACTTCACAACACAGTCGCCAAAGATCCCGTAACTAACCCCACGTCATCCTTCACAACTTGCATACGTCATTCTCTTTCAACGCGTTTAACAAGAGCAGTCTGTGGTACAAAACCTTACTTACTTACTTAGTCGTTCCTCTTCTACCTTTTAGGTGTAGAGGTTTGGAAGAGAGAGCGCCATACTATTCTATCGGCTGTCTTCCTCCTGGCATAGTTCCATTCTAGTCCTCGGTCCTTCAGAGACTGTCTAAAGTTGTCCTCCCAGCGGGGACCGAAGACGCAGCAAACGAGATGAATGCAGTCAGTGACTTATAGCTTGACTGCTTGCGTCAGGGTCAGCGAACCAGAACTGACCGAGACCCTACTCCACCTCCAAGTGGTGGTCCTGGAAACAGGCTATATCACTGCAGTCTGACCGAGAGAGTAGAAATCGAAAAGGGAAGGCAAACCCGGTCCCAAAAATGCCATGCTGAAATCGGATGTGTCGGGCCGAAAGGCGCAAATATCGCAGCTTTGCTGTAAACGGTGACACAACATAACAAATGTTCTCCTCAGCACAAGCGCAGAAGAAGAAGAAGAAAATCCTCCCAGCGGACTCTGGATCGTCCTGGAGGTCTGGATCTCTGGCTCTTAGCCTCTCATACCTGCCGTGGCAGCCGATCTTCTCCCTTTCTGCAGACACGGCCAAACCATCATAGTTGCAACTGTTCTACTTGGGTCTGCAGGGGTTGGGTTCTTAGGCCTTGACGTATCGTCTGGTTACGGACCATGTCTCTTTATGTTACTTCAACCACCTTTCTCAGATACCTCATTTCTGAGGTTTAATCATGTTTTAAGGCAAACAGGTGATTGGCATGCTATTCCTTTGCACGATGGTACAAAACTACCATGGCTAAATACCCGTTGTAGTTTCCTGTACCACAGAGCCGCTCCTGTCAGGAGTGAAGAAAGTCTGAGACCTATGAGTAATAAATAAATAAACACAGATAACAGGTAATCGTTTTTTTTTCTTCTGAGGTTCTAAATTGGCTGCACGTCTTTTCCCGATTTACTTTCACAGCAAGGCGATGGCGCCGTTTGGATGGTCATCAGTTCGATTCCTGGTAATCAATCAATCAATACCCTTTAGCTCTCCAAGGAGCATAGGCCTTCAACAAACACATGCCAAGTCTTCCTGTCCTGTGCCATCCGCTCAAGTTCTTTCCATGTTTTCCTCATCATTTTCACCTCTGTATCCAGTTCTCTTCTGCATGCGTTTTTTGGTCTACCCATGTGCCAATCCTGGAGATTTTCCTAGACGAAAAACGGTTTGTCGGCAACCCAGACTCCTTTCGGCTTTCTCTGGGTTGCTTCATGCGCCTCCTTTCCAGAGGACCTTCTTCTGTCTTGGGCGGCTGAGTTGATTTATATTCTTAATTTGACTTGTCCGTGTTGAAGTTTTTTGGCAAAAAGATTTTTACGGGATGGGATAACCAGCCCCATGCCCTACCCTCCTTAGTCGTTTTTACGACATGCATGGTAGGGTACAGTGTTACTATTCTTTGCTACCCTTTCGGGCCCTGGTAACACACGGGTGGATTCCTGGTAAGCCTATCACTTATATTTTCTGTTCTGTTGTCTGATATCTTCCATTATGCCCAATGTGTGCCTGTTAATTTCCTATATTTACTTTATTTACTTTCCTATATTTACTTTATTTATATAAGAGTGGGCGTCTTAGTGAGAATCCCTTGTCCCATCCACTAAAAAAAAAAAATGTTTGTGAACAAACGACTAAAAATGTAATATAACAAACTGCACACAAAGCTCGTTTCACAAATCTTGTCTAGTCAACTGTTCACTACAAATCTGGAAGCCGCAAAAATGCCAGCGCAATGTTATTGTACCGACCACAGGCATCTGACCTCCGTGTTGAAACGTGCTATTATTTTCAAAAACAGCAAGACATCTTCCCTGCTCAACGTGCACAACGCACGCGCATCTCACGCGCATTCCGGCAGTCATGTTGTTATAAAGGCTCGAATGACCAAACAAGAGGATGCTGGTAACCTGCCGCACAATTTAGCCGGCGATTGGTCAGTAATTATCTGTCCCGGTCAGAGCTGACTTCTCTCGTGTTTATCTCACTTGTCTAAACTAGTGTTCACTCAAATGACAACAAGGGAAGGTAGGCAGAATGCTCAAATAGCCTCACAAACAAGAGCCACAGATGGGCTCGCCGGAAAATTGATAGAAAGATGAGCAACAAAGACAGATGGAAGGAGAAGTAACAAACAGTGTGGTTTATTTATAGCCAGATGGCAGTTGCGCCATGTGTAGTTCCTGTGAGACAAAGAAAGACTATGATTATTACTTCCTCGGGCATCACGTCAGAGTCAACTCATATAAGGTTGTGTTTGAGGGTAGCAAACGCATCCTGAAAAACACATTGATACCACAACCACTTGGCACCAGAGCTAGCTCGGGTTTTGATGAAGTCTTCCTGCAAGGGGAGGTCAGCCGTGTACTGGCTCCTTCTTCATAAGGATCAATGAGAATTAAATTTTTTTTTTGCTTCGGTTTTTGCCTTCTTCTGGCGAGGCGCGTTCCTTTCAACCTATTTGGTTATATCAGAGCGCATTTACCATCCCCCCCCCGCCCCCCCCCCCCCTCCCCCCAAAAAAAAAAGTCAACTCTGTTGACTGCTAATGAATGACAGTTGACCGTCTGAATAGGAGAGTGCTTACAGTGCTTTTCTGGAGGCAAAGAGTTCTGGGTCGAAACCAGGTCAGGTCACGCTTTAGTCTACCCAGCTGTAAAAATGGGTACCGGACTTTGCTGTGAGTTACTGAAGGCAACGGTGGCGAAGAAATAGCCTCATTACCCCACCTCATAAAGCTGGGACCTTGTGCAAGAAAATGAAAACGATTGATGTAAGACAATGATAAACTGAGGCGGGTGGGGGTGGGCAGAGGGAGGAGGGGGAAAAGGTAATTCGTCTTACCTGGACAAATGACACAGAAAGATGATGATACAGAAAGATGATGACACAGAAAGATGATGACACAGAAAGATGATGATGACAGAAAGATGATGATACAGAACAGGAAGACTTTGCATAAGTTTATGGAAGACCTATACTCGGCCGGCGTGACATGCTGAACACACGACCCCTTGTGTGCCGATGGTCAAGAAAATATGGGCCTAACACCATAGTCCCAATATGCCTCAATGGACGTGTAACGGGATCATTACACATAGTGGGTAGCTGAAGAATAAGTATAACTATAGTGTGTTACATTCACTTCTCTGGGGACAAATACACAAAAACAGAAGAGAAAGGAAGAGAACTAAGGAAATCAAACCTACCCGAGTGAACATTTCACTCATTCCAGAATAGACAGTTGTACTATTATTATTATTGTTGTTGTTGTTGTTGTAGTAATAGTAAGAGTAGTAGTAGTAGTAGTAATAGTAGTAGTAATAGTAGTAGTAGTAATAGCAGTAGTATTATTATTATTGTTGTTGTTGTTATTGTTGCAATTGTAGTAGTAGTAGTAATAGTAGTAGTAATAATAGTAGTAATAGTGGTAGTAATAGTAGTAGTAGTAATAGTAGTAGTAGTAATAGCAGTAGTAATAGTAGTAGTAATAGTAGCAGTAGTAATAATAGTAGTAGTAATAGTAGTAGAAATAGTAGATGTAATAGTAGTAGTAATAGTAGTAATAGTAATAGTAGTAGTAGTAATAGTAGTAGTAGTAGAAAAGTAATAGTAGTAGTAATAGTAATAGTAGTAATATTAGTAGTAGTAATAGTAGTAGTAGTAGTAATAGTAGTAGTAGTAGTAATAGTAGAAGTAGTAATAGTAGTAATAGTAGTAGTAGTAATGGTAGTAGTAGAAAAGTAATAGTAGCAGTAATAGTAATAGTAGTAGTAGTAGTAGTAGTAGTAGTAGTGATAGTAGTAGTAGTAATATTAGTAGTAATAGTAGTAGTAGTAATAGTAGTAGTAATAGAAATAGTAGTAGTAGTAGTAATAGTAGTAGTAGTAGTAGTAGTAGTAGTAGTAGTAGTAATAGTAGTAGTAGTAATAGTAGTAGTAGTAATAGTAGTAGTAATAGTAGTAGTACTAATAGTAGTAGTAGTGATGGTAGTAGTAGTGATGGTAGTAGAAGTAGTAGTAGTAGTAGTAGTAGTAGTAGTAGTAGTAGTAGTAGTAGTAGTAGTAGTAGTAGTAGTAGTAGTAGTAGTAGTAGTAGTAGTAGTAGTAGGAGTAGTAGCAGTAGCAGTAGCTCCTTTCATTCATAACTGAAAATGGGAAAGCGCCCCTGAAGTGATAGCTCTCAGTTGTTCTTTTTTTTTCCCCGTGGTGTTTCTGTCGGTGGGTTCTTTTCTCTTCTGCTTGCTTCTTCTCGTGCAATCTGAGGTGGCGCCGTAGTAACTTGGTGCGATCGGCAGCTTCATCCTCCCAGGTTGCTGAATTTATGTTCAGTACCTTCCTGTCTATCTTGCACATTTCTTTGAACCTCAGCTACAATCGCCCGACTGTTCTTTTGCCATCTGCCAGTTGTCCATATAAAATATCTTTGGGGATGTGACCATCTTCCATGCGGCAGACATGGCCAAGCCAGCGTAGTCTGCGCTGTCTAAGCAATGTATACATCCAGGGCGCGAGCTTAGGCATAGCTATATGGAGATAAAGCAATTCCGGAATAGACAACAGCAATATAATCTTCTCCCATTTACGGGTCGTATAGTTTTAAATGTATTTTTTACGTATTTAACTTAGTTCTCGCTTTCTTTTCTTGTCTTCTGTCTTGGTTAGTTGGACCCTGACAAAGGTCCTGTGTCCGTAATGTAGGAAAAGATTTTCTGATGAAGGCTATGGTCCCCTTTAATTGTCTGATGAAAAAAATGGACCCATTTGATTGTACAATGAATGCGGCGGGCCCCTTCTTAGAAAAAAAAAATGTACAGAAAATACACAATAAAGAACTTTACGTTTTAAATGTCAGGTTATGTACATGGACCCACTAGGATTCATTCATGTACCCTGTCACGTAGGTCTTTATATCATTAAATTACCTACATCTTCTTCCTATTCTCTCACCCAAATCCTCTTATTTATTATCTTTCCGTACTTGTTTTTCCTGTATTTTTCGCATCACTCGGGTGCGGAAAATATTTTCTTCTGTATTCTCAAACTGTACCTGCTTCTTTTCTCAAAACTGATAATCGCACGAGTAACTTGATTACGTAGATGTCAGCTCTGCCGGTCGAACGATAGCTGTGAATATACGGTCCTCGCCAGACATTCGTCTGCAGTTTTTTTCCGGTCAGAGCGCTGACTGACCAGTGTCCCCGGGCGGGGGGTGTGAGAATTCGCTCCATCGGGGCATGGCAGACAGACAGCTGTCTACAGTTTGCAGAAACTGCGAGCGTTTCGTCGAAATAGCTCCGGCGTAGCGTGAAAATCGTTCCCCACCGCAGACAGGCTGTCTGGGATTTGAAACTGACACGCGTACATCGTGGTCAGTAGGTGGCAGTTACGACACGCGTGAAGCTGACGTAAATGTTGGGAGTAAGGGAGATAATTTCGCTTAGCGAAATAAGTTAGTGGCCCTTTGTCTAATTTTAAGATATTGGCCCGAGTTTGTAACTCACTTCACTCATTCTACATTTTACAGTAGACGTGGGCACTTCGTTCTAGAACACTTAAATTTATAAGTGATATCTCTTAGTTTCGTTGTGACATCGTAGTGCTGTGCTTGAGGTATATTAATATTATATATCTAGTATTGTGTGTAGGGTTTAAAGTGTTTAAAGCGTTAAATCGCTCATTTCATTTTAACTAGTTTCTTTTGAACTGAGTGTATAATTTATAAGTCTGTATTATTTTCTAGTGACGCATACAGTGGAAGGCAGAATAAATAATATTTCTAAGCTTAACAAACTAGTAGCTATAAGGAATTTAATTTAACGGCTAATACTCAGACGAGAATATTTTATATCAAACTTATAAAATGCTAGACGCGACATCAGCGAATATTGACGGAATACGCACCATATTCCTAAATTCCTGATGATCGATTTTATATAACTTATTTCACCGGAAGTTTAAATATAAGTCAAGCTGTAGGCTTGCTGTTTTAAATGTAAGTTATATTGGGTACCTAATATGAAAATGATTTATATGTGCTTTTCTTTTTATACAGTGAAATACTGGGGGTGACCCGAACTTTACCAGCATTTAATAAGAGTTCATAAATTGTGAAGAAATAGACAGTCCTTATTTTGAACCACGTGGGTTTCTCAAGTAACACTGATCTGACGGTGCAAGTTAGACAGTAATACCATATCCCACTAACGGGTTTTTTCAAAGACTGTAATGATCAATACTGGGCCTGTGAACCAGATCTTAATTTCTTCCATAAACTCTACGTAAATGTTCTGCCTGGCGGCGAGAATAATTACAATCTATGACATAAACTTTCCGACAGTGTTGACAAGTGAGTGGGGAACCAATAATTTCTGTTTGGAGAGAGGTTGTCCACCGGTCATCTTCCTAATTAAGGGAAACTTCGTGTTCTGACATTTTGTGCTCGTTTAAGTCTAATTCTTACCTCGGGAGTCAAGTGACATTAACTTTAATCTGAAATAATTATCGCCTGAAGCAGACGCTCCCCAGATCCATTTTTTTAATGAAACCAACAAACAAATCTGCAGAGCTGGGATCTGTTTCAGTAAACGACAGTAACAGATAAAAAGTGTGAGTGTCCAAAATTTGCGCCAGCCGGCGAAACCACAACCCGATTGTAAGTATATCAGGGCCCTGATGAAAGAATCGAGTGAAAGTGACGGAAGGAGGTTCGTTGTATAATACCCTCATCTGTCATCCTAACGGGGCTGTGGGCTAAACCTAGAGTTAAGATCATAGCGGGGCTATCACCCTTGTAGCATTTTCTTGATATTTTATGACTATTTGTATATGTTTTTCCTTGATGTATTTCTTTGGTGTTGTGAGAAGATTTTACATGATAAATAAAATCTCTCTTGAACTAAATCAGTGCGTTGGTCAGCTCGTTCAAATATTTAAATAAGTATTGTTATAGTTTTCCCACGTCTGTGTGTCTAACTGTTGTCACCTGAAGACGTGTGCACGTGAGTGGTATGTTCATACATAGTAACATATGTTGTCAATAGTCTGTCTGACTCTTATATATCTGTCGTAGAAGATAGGCCTGAGAGAGAGAGAAGATTCTTGTTTTCAGGGGACAGCTCTATTTGATTCGCTACCACTGCACTCTTGGGAAAATCTATTTCTTTTTACTACTCTCACTGTGTATATCACATATTCTAATCTATTCAGAAGGGACCTAACCTAAGTCTTAATACTCCTATCGAAAAATCTACGACAAATGGTCGCTCGTTACCGGGAATTGAACCCAAAATCCTAAGGCGATACGACAAATGGGTTCTCGTCCGTAGGATTTTTGAACTTAGAATAGGAAGACGAGTACGACAAATGTGGACTCGTCTATCTGGATTTTGAACTTAAGATTCTTTTTTTTCTGAAATAGAGTAAGAGTGTGATGTCTTGTGAGTTTTGTATCTTTTAAAAATAATTTATCCCCTAGACTAACGATCTGTTTACGGGCGTGCTGACCACACAAACTGATAAGTTGTTTTTTTTTCCACAGCATTAAGAAATAATATACATTTCAGTTACAGGTTGATTGTGTCGGAATACATGTTAATTAATGATTTTGTAATACTAAACGCTGGTAAAGTTTTGTGAGTGTATAACATTCACAAGGGTTCTGAAGCAGGAAGGTGTTTGAACTAAGTTAAGGAGTGCGTTTCGGACTATTTGTCCAGATTAATTGCCTCCCTCACCCGAACTGTCTTCAGGGGTAAACTTGATAGTGGATTTTATAATTAAGGGATTATTTTTCTCTTTAATTTTTGCAATAATTATTTTGCTTTTCCACTGTAGCAACTTATTTTTCAGAAGTAATCTTAACTACCATTTAGTTGGCGTAGTCGTGTTTTGCATTAAGTGCTTTATTGCCGATAATAGCAGCGATAGTTAGATTTTACTTTGGAGGAGGTATCCCAGGGTTAAAGATATCATCTTTCGTATTTTTGGTATTTTTTTCTCCTAAGTGGTAGGAACCAGGTTATTCTTTTTCCCTATTTTCTATCTCCACGTGTCTCAGTCACTGACATAATATGTCCGAGAGGGCAAAGCTTAGACAACTCCTCAGGGACGAAGCGAGAGAGGAGGGACTGGAAGGAGAGGAAGCGAAAGCTTTTGTCAGAGACGAACTTGAGTGATATGACGCGGAGAGGAAAGAAGAAGAAGCTAGGAGGAAAGAAGAAGCAGCCGAAGCTTTACAGCAGAAGAAGATGGACGAGGAAATGGAAATTCGCAGGGCGAACGAACGAGAGAAGGAGAGACAGCATGAGTTGGCTCTTAAGGCTCTAGAAGTCCAAAGTCTTGGCACTGCCTCTACCTCCAGCAATGGAGAGTCTTCTCCTCATTCTTCCTTAACTGATCCTTCTAACACTCAATCTCTTCAACTCAACGCTATGTCTTTCACCCTTGAGTCTTTCCCTTGTCCAAATGAGAAGATTGACACTTGGCTAGAAAAATTTGAGAAAATTGCAACTCTGTACGGTTTAGAGAGGTCGCGTTGGAACATGAAGCTTTCCCAGGCTTTGAAAAGTTATGAGTATGATGTTTCCGCCAACCTGGAAAGAAGCCAACAAGACAACTATGATCTGTTGAAGAAAGCGTTACTGGAGCGCTTTGAAATGAACGCTCGAAAATTTTTGCAACTGTTTCGCAACAGCCGGAAAGAGAATTCTGAAACTTTTCACCAGTTCTCATCTCGTCTAAAGGGATATCTAACAAAGTGCCTTGAGCTTTCACAGCTCCCCTCTACCTACGAAGGTCTTGAGGAATTTGTTTTAACAGAACAAATAAAGAACACATTGTCTGCTGATACCCGGAGATTTCTCGCTGAGCAGGGGGCAGAAAAACTTGAAGACATTTTGGAAAAGTCTGAGCGTTATCAAAATGCGCTGGCTGAGCTACCGGCCACAAAGCGGAAACCGACAGAGGAGCATTTTCGAAAACATAACCTAGAGCAATCTTCTCAGGCTTCTAACCAAAATAATCACAGAGAAACTGGACCTCAAAACCCCCCTCCTGAAAAATCCAAGTTCTACAAAACCAAGTACCCCAACCACCCCAAACAGTCTGATCAACCCGACCGCCCTACATGGCAGCGTAGCCAGAAAGGACAAGGTGGCAAAGGGAGAACCCCTGAGCACGGGACATATGATCAGACCGAGCACACCGAGCCGAAACGCATCGGATGCTTATTGACAGTCTCGCAAGGTGGAATTATTGACAGTGATTCCCAACCTGTTGGGGATAGACCCTCAACGCGAGGAACTGTTACTTTGAACGGTTCTCAAACTTCTTGCTTATTTGACACGGGGCTTTATTATGATTGCATTGTTGCCAGGAACCTGGTCAAACCCGGTCAAGAGACAGCAGAGACCGTCCAACTTTGTGGAGTTCGTAAGAGTGATGCACCTACAGCGCTTCCCATCGCATTGGTGGAGATCCACTCTGATTTCGTCAGAGGTGTGATCAAAGCGGCTGTTATGGATGATCCCATCTACCCAGTCATACTAGGCGGGAGATACGTGTGTATTGGGAAACCGGAAGAGCCGATTGTGGCAGCAGTAACTACAAGAGGGCAAACCAAGAAGGAACGGGAGCCTGCGCCTAATTTGTTACCCATGGAACTTAAAGAAGCGCAATACAAGGACCCTACTTTGGCACCCTGCTTTAAGAAACTGCCCATGGCTAAGGAACCCAGACAGCACGGGGACATTTTTTCTGAGGATGGCGTACTTTATCGGAGAACGGGCAAGCCTGACCAAGGTTACAACCAGCTCCTAGTACCGAAACAGTACAGAAGCCAAATCCTAGAAATGGGGCACTCTCTTCCTTTCAGCGGACATATGGGACAGAACGCCACAAACCAACGTATAACCACTCATTATTGGTGGCCAGGAGTAAATACTGATATTATCAGATATGTCCCAGTGCCAACGTGTGCCACCCAAGCAACGGGCACCCCCAGTCTCTTTGGGTGAAATGCCAATAGTGGGTACACCATTCGAACGGGTTGTGATCGACCTTTTAGGGCCTTTCGAAAGGACTAAAAGAAGGAACAGGTTTATCCTGACCTTAGTCGATACATGCACTTTATGGGCAGAAGCTATCCCGCTAACATGCGCAGATGCCAAGCATGTCGCAGAAGCCCTCGTGCAGATTTCACTCGGTTGGGATTCCCTCAGCAAGTGTTGACGGATAACGGATCTCCATACCGAAACCTGTTGATGGATGAGATCGTTAAGATCTTGAGGACCAAACACATCCACACTAAGCCATATACTCCGGCCGGAAATGGGCTCGTGGAACGTGCAAATGGAAACCTCAACATGATGCTAAGTAAGCTGGCACAAGTGAAACCTGAAGATTGGGATCTCTGCATTCCTGCAGCATTATTTGGCTACAGAGAATCTCCTCATACTTCCACAGGATTTCCGCCAGCTACACTCTTATTCGGCAGACCCATTAAGGGCCCGCTTGAAGCCTTACTTCAGTCTCTGACAGACGAGAAGGCGGATGAGACAGTCGTCTCAGCAAGTAAATATGTGTCGGTTTTAAAGGAAAGGTTGAAACTAGGTGGGGACCTAGCAACGACTAACTTTAAGCGAGCTCGCACAAAGCACGCTAACCGATACAGGAAAGTCGCGAAAGAGAGAGAACTGGAAGCAGGAGAGAAAGTTTTGGTGTTGCTCCCTACCGAGAACAACCAACTGAAGATCGGATGGCAAGGGCCGTTTACCGTCCTGAAAAAGATTTCTAAGGCTAACTACCAGATCTCTGTTCAAGGAAAGGAGAAGGTTTTCCATTTAAATCTCTTAAAGAGATACTTGGAAAGACCAGTGCCAACCTCCGACCATCTCCTGACGATCGCCAAAACTGACGAAGATGACGATAGTGGCAGGGATATTCCACCGCTATCACAGGAAATCTTTCAAAAATGTCAGAAGCGGCGACGCTCTTTCAAGCGCGCATGGGAGACATTCCAGAGAAAGGAAACTTTGGGAGTAGACTTGAGTAGGAATTGGAGGAGATGGAGGGGGAAGATGAGAGGGAAGAAGACAGACACCCCGAAGCTACGGTTATAGGAAATTTAATTCCATAACGTAGACATGGAGTGCTTCCATATCTTAAGGGGGGACGTCCTGTCACGTAGGTCTTTATATCATTAAATTACCTACATCTTCTTTTCCTATTCTCTCACCCAAATCCTCTTATTTATTATCTTTCCGTACTTGTTTTTCCTGTATTTTTCGCATCACTCGGGTGCGGAAAATATTTTCTTCTGTATTCTCAAAAACTGTACCTGTTTCTTTTCTCAAAACTGATAATCGCACGAGTAACTTGATTACGTAGATGTCAGCTCTGCCGGTCGAACGATAGCTGTGAATATACGGGCCTCGCCAGACGTTCGTCTGCAGTTTTTTCCGGTCAGAGCGCTGACTGGCCAGTGTCCCTGAGCGGGGAGTTATAAGAATTCACACCATCAGGGCATGGCAGACAGACAGCTATCTACAGTTTGCAGAAACTGTGAGCGTTTTCGACGAAATAGCTCCGGCGTAGCGTGAAAATCGTTCCGCACCGCAGACAGGCTGTCTGGGATTTGAAACTGACACGCGTACATCGTGGTCAGTAGGTGGCAGTTACGACACGCGTGAAGCTGACGTAAATGTTGGGAGTAAGGGAGATAATTTCGCTTAGCGAAATAAGTTAGGGGCCCTTTGTCTAATTTTAAGATATTGGCCCGAGTTTGTAACTCACTTCACTCATTCTACATTTTACAGTAGACGTGGGCACTTCGTTCTAGAACACTTAAATTTATAAGTGATATCTCTTAGTTTCGTTGTGACATCGTAGTGCTGTGCTTGAGGTATATTAATATTATATATCTAGTATTGTGTGTAGGGTTTAAAGTGTTTAAAGCGTTAAATCGCTCATTTCATTTAACTAGTTTCTTTTGAACTGAGTGTATAATTTATAAGTCTGTATTATTTTCTAGTGACGCATACAGTGGAAGGCAGAATAAATAATATTTCTAAGCTTAACAAACTAGTAGCTATAAGGAATTTAATTTAACGGCTAATACTCAGACGAGAATATTTTATATCAAACTTATAAAATGCTAGACGCGACATCAGCGAATATTGACGGAATACGCACCATATTCCTAAATTCCTGATGATCGATTTTTATATAACTTATTTCACCGGAAGTTTAAATATAAGTCAAGCTGTAGGCTTGCTGTTTTAAATGTAAGTTATATTGGGTACCTAATATGAAAATGATTTATATGTGCTTTTCTTTTTATACAATGAAATACTGGGGGTGACCCGAACTTTACCAGCATTTAATAAGAGTTCATAAATTGTGAAGAAATAGACAGTCCTTATTTTGAACCACGTGGGTTTCTCAAGTAACACTGATCTGACGGTGCAAGTTAGACAGTAATACCATATCCCACTAACGGGTTTTTTCAAAGACTGTAATGATCAATACTGGGCCTGTGAACCAGATCTTAATTTCTTCCATAAACTCTACGTAAATGTTCTGCCTGGCGGCGAGAATAATTACAATCTATGACATAAACTTTCCGACAGTGTTGACAAGTGAGTGGGGAACCAATAATTTCTGTTTTGAGAGAGGTTGTCCACCGGTCATCTTCCTAATTAAGGGAAACTTCGTGTTCTGACATTTTGTGCTCGTTTAAGCCTAATTCTTACCTCGGAGTCAATTGACATTAACTTTAATCTGAAATAACTATCGCCTGAAGCAGACGCTCCCCAGATCCATTTTTTTAATGAAACCAACAAACAAATCTGCAGAGCTGGGATCTGTTTCAGTAAACGACAGTAACAGATAAAAAGTGTGAGTGTCCAAAATTTGCGCCAGCCGGCGAAACCACAACTCGGTTGTAAGTATATCAGGGCCCTGATGAAAGAATCGAGTGAAAGTGACGGAAGGAGGTTCGTTGTATAATACCCTCATTTGTTATATGTGTTTTTTTTTCTTAGGCGAGATTTGCTGCTTAAGTAACGTGTTACGTTAGAATAGATACTGCTGTCAAAGTCAGTCTATACCTTCAAAGGGGGACAATACTAGACTCTAACCACATGCATCTATAACTTTTTGGGCCATCATCTGTCATCCTAACGGGGCTGTGGGCTAAACCTAGAGTTAAGATCATAGCGGGGCTATCACCCTTGTAGCATTTTCTTGATATTTTATGACTATTTGTATATGTTTTTCCTTGATGTATTTCTTTGGTGTTGTGAGAAGATTTTACATGATAAATAAAATCTCTCTTGAACTAAATCAGTGCGTTGGTCAGCTCGTTCAAATATTTAAATAAGTATTGTTATAGTTTTCCCACGTCTGTGTGTCTAACTGTTGTCACCTGAAGACGTGTGCACGTGAGTGGTATGTTCATACATAGTAACATATGTTGTCAATAGTCTGTCTGACTCTTATATATCTGTCGTAGAAGATAGGCCTGAGAGAGAGAGAAGATTCTTGTTTTCAGGGGACAGCTCTATTTGATTCGCTACCACTGCACTCTTGGGAAAATCTATTTCTTTTTACTACTCTCACTGTGTATATCACATATTCTAATCTATTCAGAAGGGACCTAACCTAAGTCTTAAAACTCCTATCGAAAAATCTACGACATACCCCCAGAAGGGGGCCGTAGACTACAGGTTAAGAAATCCTGTACTAGACATATTTAGAATATGCAAAGTCTGAATTGACTGCTCGCTGGACGGAGAAGAAGAAAATTACAAGACTGGCAAGTATGACGCTGTATGGTCGCATTTCTAATGGTAGTATAGTTAACAACCACTGTTTTTATTGCTACCACTATTGCTGCTGAACGAACGATTAGCTGAGTGTTTAGATCGCTTGCCTCTCGCGGCAAAGTGATCAGGTTTTTGGACCGAAACCTTGCAGTGTTAGCCTACACTCCAGTCTACCCAGCTTTTAAAGGCCACCTGGCTCTTTTCTTGAGTTAGAGAAGCCAACGGCGGCGAATGAGGGAATCTGTCACCAAACTTCATAAATCTGGACCTATAGTGAAATCTGTAAAACGTCCCACCCCTCCGGCAGTATGTGGGACTGTTTCTATCCTTACCTTACTTTTCCTGTCATAACAGCAGTTAGTAATACCACTACTATTGCTTATTCTATGACAATTACTACTTCAACTATTACTACTTCAACTACTGCTATTACTCCTTAACTATTACTAGGTACAACAAACTGCCTCTTGCGCGGCGGTCGGAAAATTCTGTAACGCGCAAGCGAGGCCCAGTTTGGGCCCTTTCCAACCTCGCTCTGCCTAGTAATTAATTTGCCTTTTCTAAATAAAAATTATATCTTCTGGTTCCTTGATCTTTCTTCTTTCATAATATGTCAATTATAACTTTCTGCGTGTCATTGAAATTGAGTGAGACAAAAAACAAAAACACCACGAAACCGCTTTTACCGTGCGCTGGCTGACCGGCGCTCACGAAAGCGAAATTCCTTGAAATGACCCCCACCTCATTCATAGCGTCCGCGCTATGTCCTCAAAAATGCTACACTAATACGGTTTTCACCATTGAGAAGAGCGGAAAATTAATATTAGACAAACATAAAGGTATGTTTTCAGGCACTCGTAAGAAATAAAGAAGTAGAACACTTGGACAACAGAAAAACAACAGACGTGAGTGGCTTACCCAGGGTTCGAACCCCGTACCTTCCGTACGACAACTCCGCCTAGCTATCAAGCGAATCACACTGACCCCACGGCCAGCTAGGCATCGCCAAAAAAAGATGCTTTGCTGGCTATTTATCAGTACGAAACACACAAGATAACACCGGAAGTATACAGTGGGCAACTCAGCCCTTAAATGACGCAATCACTTCTGTTGTTCTCCTATTAACAGTATGTGTCAGTCCAAACAAGACAAAGACCTTGATACTGGGTCCAGTAAATAGTAGAAGACTTAAGGACATTAGTATAGAACAGAGGGTAGGTTTCTGGTATTTTATAAACATAAATAACACATAAGGAAGGGAAACCCGAGGCCTGTAAACAGTAAATTAATATTAGACAAACATAAAGGTATGTTTTCAGGCACTCGTAAGAAATAAAGAAGTAGAACACTTGGACAACAGAAAAACAACAGACGTGAGTGGCTTACCCAGGGTTCGAACCCCGTACCTTCCGTACGACAACTCCGCCTAGCTATCAAGCGAATCACACTGACCCCACGGCCAGCTAGGCATCCCCCCCCCAAAAAAAAAGATGCTTAGCTGGCTATTTATCAGTACGAAACACACAAGATAACACCGGAAGTATACAGTGGGCAACTCAGCCCTTAAATGACGCAATCACTTCTGTTGTTCTCCTATTAACAGTATGTGTCAGTCCAAACAAGACAAAGACCTTGATACTGGGTCCAGTAAATAGTAGAAGACTTAAGGACATTAGTATAGAACAGAGGGTAGGTTTCTGGTATTTTATAAACATAAATAACACATAAGGAAGGGAAACCCGAGGCTTGTAAACAGTAAATTAATATTAGACAAACATAAAGGTATGTTTTCAGGCACTCGTAAGAAATAAAAAAGTAGAACACTTGGACAACAGAAAAACAACAGACGTGAGTGGCTTACCCAGGGTTCGAACCCCGTACCTTCCGTACGACAACTCCGCCTAGCTATCAAGCGAATCACACTGACCCCACGGCCAGCTAGGCATCCCCCCCCCCAAAAAAAAAAGATGCTTTGCTGGCTATTTATCAGTACGAAACACACAAGATAACACCGGAAGTATACAGTGGGCAACTCAGCCCTTAAATGACGCAATCACTTCTGTTGTTCTCCTATTAACAGTATGTGTCAGTCCAAACAAGACAAAGACCTTGATACTGGGTCCAGTAAATAGTAGAAGACGTAAGGACATTAGTATAGAACAGAGGGTAGGTTTCTGGTATTTTATAAACATAAATAACACATAAGGAAGGGAAACCCGAGGCTTGTAAACAGTAAATTAATATTAGACAAACATAAAGGTATGTTTTCAGGCACTCGTAAGAAATAAAAAAGTAGAACACTTGGACAACAGAAAAACAACAGACGTGAGTGGCTTACCCAGGGTTCGAACCCCGTACCTTCCGTACGACAACTCCGCCTAGCTATCAAGCGAATCACACTGACCCCACGGCCAGCTAGGCATCCCCAAAAAAAGATGCTTTGCTGGCTATTTATCAGTACGAAACACACAAGATAACACCGGAAGTATACAGTGGGCAACTCAGCCCTTAAATGACGCAATCACTTCTGTTGTTCTCCTATTAACAGTATGTGTCAGTCCAAACAAGACAAAGACCTTGATACTGGGTCCAGTAAATAGTAGAAGACTAAAGGACAATAGTATAGAACAGTGGGTAGGTTTCTGGTATTTTATAAACATAAATAACACATAAGGAAGGGAAACCCGAGGCCTGTAAACAGTAAATTAATATTAGACAAACATAAAGGTATGTTTTCAGGCACTCGTAAGAAATAAAGAAGTAGAACACTTGGACAACAGAAAAACAACAGACGTGAGTGGCTTACCCAGGGTTCGAACCGGTGTTATCTTGTGTGTTTCGTACTGATAAATAGCCAGCAAAGCATCTTTTTTTTGGGGGGGGGGATGCCTAGCTGGCCGTGGGGTCAGTGTGATTCGCTTGATAGCTAGGCGGAGTTGTCGTACGGAAGGTACGGGGTTCGAACCCTGGGTAAGCCACTCACGTCTGTTGTTTTTCTGTTGTCCAAGTGTTCTACTTCTTTATTTCTTACGAGTGCCTGAAAACATACCTTTATGTTTGTCTAATATTAATTTACTGTTTACAGGCCTCGGGTTTCCCTTCCTTATGTGTTATTTATGTTTATAAAATACCAGAAACCTACCCTCTGTTCTATACTAATGTCCTTAAGTCTTCTACTATTTACTGGACCCAGTATCAAGGTCTTTGTCTTGTTTGGACTGACACATACTGTTAATAGGAGAACAACAGAAGTGATTGCGTCATTTAAGGGCTGAGTTGCCCACTGTATACTTCCGGTGTTATCTTGTGTGTTTCGTACTGATAAATAGCCAGCAAAGCATCTTTTTTTTGGGGGGGATGCCTAGCTGGCCGTGGGGTCAGTGTGATTCGCTTGATAGCTAGGCGGAGTTGTCGTACGGAAGGTACGGGGTTCGAACCCTGGGTAAGCCACTCACGTCTGTTGTTTTTCTGTTGTCCAAGTGTTCTACTTCTTTATTTCTTACGAGTGCCTGAAAACATACCTTTATGTTTGTCTAATATTAATTTACTGTTTACAGGCCTCGGGTTTCCCTTCCTTATGTGTTATTTATGTTTAGAAGAGCGGAAACTGAGGTTTACGCACATGTAACACAAGGTACAGATTTTGTATAGGAAGATATCGTAAATTCGAAGTGAATGAGAAAGTTTGAATTTTAATACACATCTGGGAGGCCTACCTACACTTGTGTTACATCAAACAAACGAGCAGCCATACTGCTAAAATCGTATCAAAGTTTTAAACACCGTCGTTATTTAAGCAAAGAGCGAAATAACGTTAAAACAGAGCACCTCCAACACATTTCGGCGTGTAAACATAAAGGCGGATGTTCCATCTGACAAACCCGGACACAACGGGCCGGCTGTACGAAACACAGCACGAAATGACTCAGGCGCTGAAATGAAAGTTTCACCAATGGAAGTCGACTTAATATGTGTTCTGAGTAAGTTTTGAATTTTGTTTTTATTTCTACTCATTTCAGACCTATTTTGTTTATTTGCAATATAGCAACAGCAATTGACGGAGGGCGGATGTATTAGTAAAAGAACAGCCAAATGTGGCTGCTCGATTCACACATTTAGACAGAAAGTTTTTCGTTTTTTAAGCAATTTTGGGGGTGGGGAATTGTTGTTTATTTAGCTATTTGGTTGTTTTATCGGACCATCACCATTTTCTAAACATTCGGTATCAGAATTAAGGTCTAACACTTAGTAACAGCCTGTAAAGCCGCTGACCTACTTTCGATAACGTTATGGATGTCAAAGGTCATGTTTAGAATTTAGCTTGTGAACGTTTATCTTTTTTAAAATTGCCTCTCTCGCATAATTAACCTTTTTTTTCTCAATTATTTCAGGGGACAATCGTTATGATGCACATTTTTCAATGACGGGAAGAGGCAGACGTCCGGCTCTGCCACTGATTTCTACTGTGACAAATCTATTGGCACAGTTCTGTCTTCTGAAGGACTAGCAAAATGCAACATCGGAGCTAGTACGTCTTGTTGTGTAAAGTGTATATATCATATTATTTCCTCTCATTCTCTGATGTTAAAAATCATTAGGCTAATGAAATTATGTAGTTGAAGCTTTCCTGGAAGTCTCTACAGGTTTTGAGTTTATTTGCAATTACAAACATAAAAGACAAATGACATAATCCATGTAAAAGAGAGACTTACAATCTACTGTATAATTAATATAATGATTTAAATGGTAAATGCAGTAAAAATTAATGCCGCAATAAATGCTTAATGATTAACAAAGGGAAAGAAAAAATAATTTGGCCGACATTTTTTGTATTAATAATAAAATAACACAATCATGTAATTTGTCCTCTTCCCGTCCCTCCCAACAAATTTCTCTCAGGTGACCTCTTGGTTTCTCTGTGCTACATGAACAGAATGTGAGTAAAGGACAGCTACAATACAGGTGCCAGATGTCAGTACAACAAGCCAGTGCCCTGAGAGGAGATTCACTTGAGGAATTTTGATGCAGCTGACCTCAAGTGACAGTGAGTTGGACACGGACTAATATGTAATGTTTCTTTGTTTATAAAAATCAAATTTTAAGCAGTAAAGGTTGTTTCAATCAAGAAAATAACCATCAATTTGAATTGTACATCTCAAATTACATTAATATGGAAATTTTCAGCTCTATAGCTGCAATATTCATGATTTTATGACAACATTTGTAATTTCGTGAGATTTTTCTTCCGAACTGCAAATTTAGCCTTCGATCCATTTTCACATAATGCAGTTTTATAGTATTCAGTATTTCATGTGGCTTAAAAAAATTAAGCATCAAGTATATATTGCTCTCTTTAAGCTCAATAAATCTTATAGCTTTCCTGTGTGTAGTTTTTGATTTATTAGTGCATGAAAATGCATATTTGCACTTTGCGAGCACAACAATGAGACTTGCTACTGCATCTTTTGTCAATTTTGATGGACCATAATTCATTTAATTGATTTGTTGTACTTCCCATGTTTCTTTTCTGCAATAAGGACTTGTATGACTTTGTACAAAAAGCATTATTGACTTGGTAAGTGTTTGTTGACTGTAGTTATGAGTGTGCAAAGTCAGGCAATTTGTTCGGTGCGAAGATGTTTGAAAATTTTTGCAATTCCCCACAATTTTGAAATGCTGTAACTCGGTTGTTTGATGTCCGATTTTTAAAATTTAAAAAGGAAATTTCATGGCTTAAAGAGATCCATTAAGATCTATAAACAAAGACACTGTAAAAACAAAATGAAAAATCAGTTTGTGGTACCTACTATTACTGCATCACATATTACAACTTTAGCGATTACTATTACTACTTCATCTATTACTACTACCGCTATTACTATAACTACTGCCATTGTTACTGTTACTGCTTCCACTATTACTATTACTCATTCAACTATTACTACTGGAACTATTACTATTATTACTTCAGCTATTACTACTTCAACTATTAGTACTACTTCTTCAACTATTATGATTACTACTTCACATATTACTATTTCAACAATTACTATTACTGCTTCAACTATTATTATTACTATTTGATTCATTTCTACTTCAACTATTATTATTATTGTTACTTGATTTATTACTACTTCAACTATTGCTTCAACTACTACGTTTCAACCATTACTACTTCAACTATTACTACTTCAACTATAAAAACTTCAACTACATCGAGTATTACTACTTCGACTACTGCTACTCTAACTATTACTATTACAACTACCAAACAACACGCATGTCACCGGTTGCCTCCCTTTCCTCTTCAGTGATGGTCCAGCTATGGCCAAAACCTACATTATCTAATGTGGTTCTTCAAAGGTATCTACCTTCGCACAAGATTACTCTTGGCAGAGATGCAAATAGGATGATGATGATGCTTATACCTTGAAGGAATATTCATAAGATATTCAGAAATCAAGAACAATGTTGAATGGGTCTTATCACAGTTAATTTATTATCTGCCCGACAACTTTTGTGAAGAGATATATTGTATGATTTAGCTCCTTCAAGCCCGCAACTGGTTTAATTCAGTGAAATCTTAATTTAGTAGCTCTGTTTTGAGTGTATTTAAGGTGACTGGGACATACGGTTGCACTTCACTCAAAAGGATTAAATCAGCTATAAATTTGAATATTTCCGAATAACAAATTTAATAATCAATTATATTTAACAGTGTAAAATGAATAATTCTCTTTAATAAAAAAAAAAAAAAAAAAAGGTTATCATCACAGGGTGATGTTGTGGATATTGAAGGAATTGTCTGAAAGCTCACTTGGTAGCTTTTAAGTTTGTACTTAGCTGCCAGTAAGTTTGTTGGTTTCTGCTCCCGCCGATTTTTTGTTCTTTGCAGATTATGGACTGGTTCACTCACATAACTGGTCAAGTCAGGAGGTTGTGACACGTTCCAAGAAATATCATGGAGTAATCACGAAGATTGTCTAGCGTCTTCAAGACCCGTTTGATGATGGTGTCTTGCGTTGGCAGCAGGCCACTTATACCACACACTTTGTTCCAGAGATAGTACCCTTCTGAGAATTGGGTTTCCTGACACACAATCATGAGCCCCCCTTTCATTTCACCATCCCATCTACCTCAGAACTGTACCCTCTCTTAGCATTAATATTAATCCCAGTGAGTGGAAAGCATTGATTACATTTATATCGAATATCTTTACATTTGTACTGGTTGAAAATGTGAATAATATATAATAAGTATGTACATCAGTTCTATCATCATCCACTCCCTGCTCCATATGGATCTTGGGACTACCTCTGCTTTTAGTTCTCTATGCAGTGGTGGTTCATGAAACCATCATTCTATATGCTGAGGTTGCCCGCCTTAGATGACGTGGACATCCATTAGCAATTTTCACATGTTAATAAATACAAAATTTAGAATTTTACAATGTACAACTCACCCTAAAATCTCTTTAGGAATACTGACTCCTGGCTCATATAAATAGTTAAGGCAACTTGTTTAAGATGCCTCTTACACACGGTCTACGGTATTACTTTACACTAGGCTCCCACTCTGACTTTGTTTTTCAGATATTAGGATTCCGGCTTTCCATGTTAATGTAGGTAGAGTTTTCCTGGGATATAAGTCCATAAGATGCTTTATCAAGGTCCGGTCCGATACGTGGAATTCAGATCCTATTCCTTACTCTGGCTAGCTGGTCGTCTCCTTGACGAGGTGAATTTCACAGTGCTATGAATCGGCGTAAATGTCATATTATATTGCAGCTTTCATCTCACGCATGGGAGCCGCGCTAGCGTAGTGGTTACCACACCGCTCTGGCGACCGGGTGATCCAGGATCAAACCCGGGTGACGGCATTTGAGGATTTTTCGTCGACCGGGATTTGGACTGGATTAACTCGAGACCTGGCGAGGACATTTGAAGGAGTGTCGTCGACCAGGGATTGGCGGCTCCTGAGCCGACCCAGCTCTAATGGGTACCTCCGAAATCGGTGAGTATCTGCCTGAATGGCGAGGGACACCTGTCTCTTTACAAGAAAAAAAGGGATACTCACGTAAAATCAATGTCAGGTTAGACATTAATAATAACCTGAGATTTCGCCTCGAGTATTAGCGGGCGTACGAAAAAAAAAAAAAAAAAAAAAAAATCTCACTCACGTGGTTGTTACAATCTGACCAGGCTCCAATCATAAATGTTGTTTATAACATCTAGAAATGCCCAGCCAATTGTATTCAATATTGCGTGTTATGAAAACTTTCCTCATGGAATTTTCTGTGTGACTTATACATTTGTGAAATTCAAACTGGCACTCTTCATATAAGGTAGTGTGATTTTCCGTCTAGGATTATCACATTTACAACTCACAACTTTCCCGAATTTATTACTGATCATATCTTCTCAGAAGATATTACAACATTTCTGTCGTCTCATGTGCGTGTCTGTAATATGTCCCCACGTGGATAAATATTGCCCTGTACCTGCAAACAAACATTCATCGTGTGACCAGCTTGGTTGTGTTCTCTCCACGAGAGAAATTAGGAAATCACAATAGCCAAGTCAGCGATTCGCAACTCGCGGGGTTATCTACGTGTTAATCCATCGCGCCTATGTTTGGTAAACGAGAATGTTACCAACAGGACTGTCGGTCAATATTACATCACCTGTCCACTCTCTCAGCAGGGATGATCAGGTAATCAGACATGACGAATTATTACAGGAAGAAGTGTAAACAATGACTCGAAAATACTAAATATTGTCCGAGGTAGGAAAATAGAACGCGAAGAGCACAAAATGAATTACGGGATAGCACAAGAAATGAAAAGTTTCGAGGTTATTATGTGACAACGTACAACAACAATATCAGCCACTACTTTTATTATTAGTATCTGTCAAGAAATACGTTCGTTCTTTTTTCTGGTCTTCACTCCTCTCCGGCTTTATTACTTTGCCATTCCTTTTATGGCGTGAGATTTTTATTGTTCTAGGATCAGTATAGTACTGACAATTACAGAAATAGAATTTCTGCAGAAAGTGGTGAAGTCCCAGTGTCTGAGAGAACTACTGGTATCACAAATTAGTTACGGCTGTGAATGATCTGATCTCGAAACATTAGTGGAGAGGAGACAGACATAAATTGCCACCCCCGCTGTGTAACTAACTGTGATATTAAAAAAAAAACAAACAAGGAAACGGATTTTACTTAACAATTATAAAAAAAAATTGACAAGTCGTTCAAATACAATTTCCCTATTATTTATTTAGTATATACACTATCTACTCTTGTGCTGAAAGATGGATGTTGGAAGATGGAATGTAATGGATTTGTAAGTTTACAAATGATGTACAAATAATATGTATATATATATATATATATATATATATATATATATATATATATATATATATATATATATATATATATATATATATATATATATATATATATATATATATATATATATATATATATATATATATATATATATATTACAACAAGTTTTCCAATTATAGGAAACAAATTTGTATCAGCTGTGCTGTTAATTAAGTATAGTAAATGTATCAGCTGTGCTGTTAATTAAATATAGTAAAGGTATCAGCTGTGCTGTTAATTAAATATATAAACTTTATCAGCTGTGCTGTTTGTCTCTTACTATGCTAATTCACGTTTTCTTCATAGACTTAAATGCTCACAATTGCCGACGGAAATGGTACTAATGTGTACTCATCTCTCAAAAATTCTGTCCGTAATTTCTTGCACACAGCACCCGCTGATGATCGTTTCGTTAGCCCACCCAAGACTGAGAGGCACTAAAGATGTAGCTCAGGTACAATCTCTGTGCTCCTGTGAAGTTCCAGGCAGCTGGATTGACTGGACATACGACCTCAGGTTTGATGACACGAATAAAACCTGTAACAAGGAAAAATAGGGGCTAATTTCTGTCCTCAAGCCCACCTATTTCTAGTGTGTATGAAATGAGCGTGTGTCTCAGGTGTCTGCATGTAGGATGAATGACAACATGGCTCAGTATGAGTTAGCAATAGCGAGACATGACAGGTGTCTACTTGCAAAACATTCTTTCTGATAAATTAATACATGGATACATTCAATAATATAAATTCAATACATGAATACATCCAATAATATAAATTCAATACATGAATACATCCAATAATATAAATTCAATACATGAATACATCCAATAATATGTACATCTAGGTGTGATACAACCACTTCCTTCCCCCTATAATATACCAGGCCCTCTCTGACAAGTGCTATCCTGGATGGTAACATATATCCTAACAATATTGTTGTGTTCTGATGATAGGAGTATATGAAACGAGGACTGTTTGGTTAAATTACAGGTTGGAGTTATAGGAGACCATAGATTGTAGTTTGTGTCCTAACAAGGACTGTTTTGGTTATAATTCAGGTTGGAGTTATCTGAGACAATAGACTGAAGTTATGTGAGACAATAGATTGAGTTATAGGAGACAATAGTTTGAGTCCTAACAAGGACTGGTGTGGTTATATTTCAGTTGGTTTTATATGAGACAATAGATTGAAGTATGAGTCCTATTAGTCTTCGTCTTCATCAATCATATCAGGAAATACAATCAATATGCCTAATTCCCCAAGATACAATCAGTAACCTGATACGTTCATATTGAAACAATTTATATTAAATATATACAGGTGTAGGTAGTATAAATGACACACAACAAATACAAACATTATATATCTGCTGTAGGCCTATTTTCCTACACGTTATGGTAAATATATATTTACCCTCTAAGATTTAAACAGGCCAGTGACTCGACTAGGGAAGCAGTCTGCCAGGTCAATGCACGCAGGTAAGCAATAAATCAAGGTTGACAGCTCCTCTTCTTCAGTCTGTCGTCTATCTGGCTTCGTGTTGGTGTGTGCGTGTTTTGAATAAAATCTCTCCCGTATATATAGGTAAATGAGGTAACTTCTACTGCTTAAGGAAAGCTTTTGGTTGGTTCTAGGCGTGGCAAGCTGATTGGCTGTATGCGGTTTTGTACACTCCGTCGTACCATCCTTCGTACCATCCTTGACCTAGACGAGTTCCGAAAAACAGGGCTTATGCCTAATTTTATTCTGTTTTTCCGCCATATTGGGTGACAAGATGGCCGCAACCGACATCCAAAAAACAGGGCTTAAGTTTTTCCTGGCGTAACTTCGTGTAATTTATTCTGGCTCAGCGACTGTGCGTTGATTGGCTGGGGCAAATTTGTATCCCGACATAATGATTAAACTAAGAAGTGGGTTTACACACACTCGTTTCACAACACCTTTTACGTGCTAATTCTTCCAGTATTCGTTGTTTTCGCTTTGATCGTTCAAGGTTTTCTTATTACATCTTGTCACATCTTTCATCCATTCCCCCGTCTCGGTTATTTGTGTCCATTGTTATTGCGCAACGCTTAGCGAAGGAGCGAATTTGCCACATTGACTTTTCGCTTATCGCCAGCACCAGACGGAGTAAGAGTCTACACTGAGCGACTTTCCTATTGTTAACCCATGCTTGTCTGGGGAAGATACATGACACCATGCTGTCGCATGATAACGTGCTAGTTTGCGAACATGCCGTGCCCTAATATACGGCCGATCTTACTGAGATAACAAGATAACAATCTTGGTAAAGATTAACACTCGGACAGTTATGTAATACTTTCGAAAGATTGAATTTGTTGTGATAATCAACTACGAGAAAGTAACATCTTGGAGCAGATTATAATGTTCGATCTGTGAAGTAATGAGTTTGTAAACATGACAGGCTAAACAGAAAAAGCAAGACTGTATATGGTTATGGAGTTTGAAAATCACATGGACAGTGCAATATCTTATGCTGTCATGTAGTAATGTTCTACATCAGGGTAGTGGGGGTACCCCTACAAAATCAGACACTTATTCGCAACTGGTTTGGCATTTCAGATGATAAGATACTTCTCCTGATTGGACATCTTCTCTAAATAGCAACCTGGTTGTGTAGGCGAAAATCTCTCTTATATTCTACAGCGTTGTAAGGCTACTTCTCTGACTTCCAATTTCGTCAAGAAGAAATCATAGACAGCTCAGGGAAGATAAAATTTCTAAGGAAGATGAAGTGGTGGATGGAAGCAGAAATCGCCTGATGATTATGTCAGGAGACCCAATACTTAACAGAGCCATTTGTATCCTTTCATTTTGTGGTACAAGTTTGTGGTACAAGTTGTCAGCAATCGACGCTAGACACCAACATCAGACGGGTTTTGAAGACGCTTGACAACCCCTGTAGTTACTTCAGCCTTAATGCATGAGATGTGCTTTAGTCACCATACTTGACTATTGTAGAAAAATACAGCCCAAGGCACCAGTGTTAGCCAGCAGCGGCTGAAGCAGACGCCAGCCGATCCCACACTGGAAGGTAAGCACTAAAACAGCACAACCAAAGAACATTTCAAAATTTCCAAATTGTCCACCACAGTTTAAATCATTCGATGATGATAAATATCATCGCTTCTTTTTCATAGACAACTTTATTTATTTTACCTTGTTAAACTGTGAGTGATTATTAAACCTGTTTATCTGTAACTGTAAAGCTATAGTTGGGTTAATCACTATCGAGTGAAGTGTATGTCTACACCCGTGTGACTCATATTGTTCTAAATACCTAGTCAGATAGAAAGGAAAGGAGGAAAGGGATCCCGTTACACGCCAATAGTGTTAGACCCATATTTTTTTAACCATCGGTGCAATAAGGGTGGTGTGGTCAGCGTCACGTCGGCCACCTTAACCTTCCCAGAGTTGCCCTGGTACCCAATTCATGAGGCTGGGTCGACCCCGGAGCCGTTTACGGTCTAGAAAATCCCACCATTTGGAAACCAGTGCACTAACCACTGCGTTACGCTATAACCAGATAGAGCTATTAAATTAATAATTACTGAATCACTTTCAGCTGGGTGCTCAGAAATACGAGCGAAAATATATTACTTCACAGAAGGGGCGGGAGAATAATAAGTTAATGACAGCTAAGATGATCCCAGTTGTTGTGCTTGTTTTTCTTTAAAATCCTGTGAGACTCCCTTAAGAAGAAGCATCATTCTTCTATTTTTATCTCTGCCAAGAGTAACCTTGAGCGAAGGTTGATACCTTTGAAGACCCTCGTCATTATACACTGAGTCTGGCCATTATTGGACCACTACCGCGGAGCAGAGAACACAATACAATCAAAACAATAAAGCTACAAGTGCCTTCATTGTGCCCTCTGTTCGCTGATTACGGACCATTGGGTCACCACTGTAGTTGATCAACTTGCAGGAGATCTGCGCCACAGCACGACATATGCTTGTGCAACATTTTTTTTTTTTTTTAAACGTACGTGCGCTTTTACTGGAGGCGAAATCTCCGGTTAGTATATTTAACGTGAGACCGATTTTTACGTGAGTATCCTATTTTCCCTGTACGCTGACAGGTGTCCTCTCTCCATTCAGGCAGATACTCGCCGTCTTCGGAGTGTACCCTACCCGTTAGAGCTGGGTCGGCTCAGGAGCGGTTCAGGTTATTCCAGTTCCTGGTCGACAACACTTCTTCAAATGTCTTCGCCAGAGGCTTGAATTATGCAAGTCCCAGTCGACGACACTCTTTAAAATGTTCTCGCCCGGACTTGAACCTGGATCACCCGATCGCCAACGCAGTGTGGTAACCATTACACCAGCGCGGCTCCCTCTGCAACAGTGGTTTGTGTATCAATCTTTGTCTGTAACGAGGTTGCCAGCTACATACATAACCATCCTAACGTGCATTTCGCTGTTTGTTAGGTAGGGGGCACGGTTTTATTGCTGCTTGCGGGATTGGGCTCCGGGATTTTACAGGGATTATTGCTGCTACTACTGCTGCTGCTAGTGATGGTGCTAGTGATGGTGCTAGTGATGGTGCTAGTGATGGTGATAGTGATGGTGCTAGTGATGGTGCTAGTAATGGTGATAGTGAAGGTGCTAGTGAAGGTGCTAGTGATGGTGCTAATGATGGTGCTAGTAATGGTGCTAGTGATGGTGCTAGTAATGGTGCTAGTGATGGTGCTAGTGATAGTGATGGTGCTAGTGATGGTGCTAGTGAAGGTGCTAGTGATGGTGCTGGTGATGGTGCTAGCGATGGTGCTAGTGATGGTGCTAGTGATGGTGCTAGCGATGGTGCTAGTGATGGTGCTAGTGATGGTGCTAGTGAAGGTGCTAGTGATGGTGCTAGTGATGGTGCTGGTGCTAGCGATGGTGCTAGCGATGGTGCTAGTGATGGTGCTAGTGATGGTGCTAGTGATGGTGCTAGTGATGGTGCTAGTGATGGTGCTAGTGATGGTGCTAGTGATGGTGCTAGTGATGGTGCTAGTGATGGTGCTAGTGATGGTGCTAGTGATGGTGCTAGTGATGGTGCTAGTGATGGTGCTAGTGATGTTACTTGATGTAGTTTCACGGAGTCTTTGAGAAAATAATGAAAGAAAAGGACTACTCCATCCTTGAGTATGCCAGAAGACTCATCTAATACGACTTTGTCAACGAGGCTGGC
This sequence comes from Oreohelix idahoensis, assembly GCA_024509875.1. Taxonomy (NCBI): domain Eukaryota; kingdom Metazoa; phylum Mollusca; class Gastropoda; order Stylommatophora; family Oreohelicidae; genus Oreohelix; species Oreohelix idahoensis. The sequence goes on from JAMPIV010001135.1 coordinate 295,851, forward strand.
AAACACATCGTGTGAAACAGATATCTACGGAAACGGTCGCTGCAAGTGCTAAAGAATGTTTTGTAGCAGGCTTCTTGCAGGAATACCAGATGCAGTGGTGGCTTCAAGCTGTCACAGGTAGAGGAAATGGGTATGATGATGATTAACCATTGAGGATGAAAAAACAGAGATGTGGCAGATAAGGAATTCATAAAGAAAAACAGAGATGTGGCAGACAAGGAATATATAAAGACAAACAGAGATGTGGCAGACAAGGAATATATAAAGAAAAACAGAGATGTGGTAGAGAAGGAATTGTTTAAAGACAAACAGAGATTGAGAGAAAGAACGAGAGAGGAACATTAAGAGAGAGAACAAACGAACAAACTTTATTTTCCAAGCGTTAAGAATTGGGCGAGCAGGCCCGTCTAACATTCTGCCCTCTCTCTCTCTCTCTCTCTCTCTCTCTCTATCTATCTATCTATCTATCTATCTATCCATCTATCTATCTGTCTGTCTATCTGCCTGTCTCTCTGTCTGTCTATCTCACACGTATATGATTTCAGGGGGGTATGGATGCATTTTTCAGTATCCCCGAAGGGAGGCGATCCAGTGTATCAGTATCCCAGGATCGTCAGTCCTGCCTGCTGACCTGCGACGCCAGCTACTCCCATCGCACCCAACCATCCACAATACACTCTACACATCATCACAACAACGGAGGAAGACTTGCACCTTTGTCAGAGAGGCAATGGGCTGTCAAGAGCTACCTGCTCACAGCTAACAGGGTTATATCTTCATCATCATCTATCTCACACACACAGATCTTGCATGCTGTATCCTTTCATTCCCATATGTACTTTAAGCATTAATTTAAAAGCATGCAACATTATAAAGGTAATGTAACAGCATACATTTACTGCATCCAATCATAATAAAAATTAAGTGTGTTTAAAATAAAAACAGACAGTATTGAAAACATAAAGCAAAACAAACCTCAAACAACAATAAAAGAAAGGAAAAAAAGATCCTAAATACAGTATATCAGACAATAATTCGAAATATAATGAGATTAATAATAGTAATAATAATAGCCCCTTCAGTCATAACTGACTATGGGAATGCGCCCCTGAGGTGGCAGCCCTCAGCTGCTTATTTTCCTGGTGCTCCTTTCGACGTTTCTTCTCACCTCTGCTTCTTGTGTGAGCCTCTCTTCGCCCAATCTGAGGTGGTGCCGTAAATAGCATAAGATTAGTGTGGCATATAATCAGAACTCATGAAATATTTGAAAAATCTGCTATTGAATGAGTAGGGACTAAGCATGTTTTTCAAGGTATCTGGAAGATTGTGCCAGAGGTGAGCGAATTCGAGTTCCATAGCAGACACTGCCGTAGGGCGGGAATTGTTAAGGCCTTCACTATACTAAGTCCAGCTTTATGACGTGGAGTAAGAGACATATATATATATATATATATATATATATATATATATATATATATATATATATATATATATATATATATATATATATATATATATATATATATATATATATATATATATATATAGAGAGAGAGAGAGAGAGAGAGAGAGAGAGAGAGAGAGTTGTTAGAAATGCAACATACTTTGTTATTTAAAACTGCATTCACAGCTTGAATTTTCAACGATTGAAAGAAGAGATCTGGATTAGTCATTACTCCAGGGTAAATCCTGAGCTTTTTGGAAAGCTTTGCAGGCGCCTGATTCTCGATTCTGATGGACGCGCTAGGAGGGAGATCTCGAACACACCAGGAATCCTTTCTTCTTGGACTACTCGTCGAGGGCCATCAAGAATCAAGGCTGTCGCACGGGACATGGGGGAAAAGACACGAAAAGAACGCCAGGGATGGTAGAAATATTAACGATTTAATTGGATAAAACCGACAACTTTTGAGTGGCATACCTGGTGACTAAGTTAGAATCTAGTGGCCGGTTGTCAGAATAAACAGCTTAGTATCTGATTTGTTTTCTGTTTAATACGTCCTGGGTTCTTCATTCAAACAAATCTTTAATACTGGAAATAATGTCAGAAAGTGTTTAGTAGCTGCAGGGCAAATGACTTCTTACAAAAGATTAAAAGCTGAAGCCACTGTAGCTGCTACGTGGTTAAAAATATGCAAATTTTATTCCACGGATATATACACGAGTTGCTTATATTGAAAATAATCTTGGATTAAGGAGGATTTTTGACATAAAGTGGTCAGGGAAGGTTTTAAATGAAAATATCTGAAGATGAACGCAGCAGAGACTTGCAAATCTATACATCCAGGGAGGAACGTGGAGCTGGATCGGTCACACAATAAGACAACTAGATGTCAATGTCAGCAATGGAGTTGGATCGGTCACACATTAAGACAGTTTCACTATTGTCAATGGAGCACATACATAAAACACTCTACAAGGATATCTTAAAGGAGTCACTGATAACTTTTCAAATAACAATATGTATTCATTGCTGTCATGAATGTATATGTGTCCTGATTCAAATACAAAGGAACCAGGAATCACAATCAATTTTAATTACAAGTTATATGTACAGAATTTATTAATATGAATCTTGTAGTGACATCTATTTTTAATAGTATCCTATGTGTGTTAGTTGTGTAGTAGTAATATGAGGTAATACTGGTTTTGTTTTGTTCAAGCTCTGTTGGTATTTGTCATCATGACTTCAATAGTTTGTCTTTATTGGAACTAGTATTGGAGATGTTCTCAGTTCCTGATATTAAAACAATTAAATTCCCCTCTTAATTGTATTTTACACTGTCATTTTAAGATGGGGGTACATAAAGTTGAGCTCCATGGCCACACTCTCTTATCTTGCGTGATGACTGCAGAAAAAGGCTCCTCTGTTCGATCACTTCAATGAGCTCTGGAGCCACTCCACTGGTTGCTATATGGACCAAGGAGTATGCTGTCCACCTCTGGCTTCAGCAAAGCTCTGACCAGGTGCTGCTCAATAACGTTAAGACCACAGTCCCTGAAAACAAGAAGGATGTACCTTCTACTTCATAACTAATTGATACTCTAGTTCTACACTGAGCACAATACATCACAAACATTGAGTTCAGAGCGTTAGGCCAACTGTCAGCTTCATCTGAAATACTTTATACCAGTATTTCCCTCCCTAATGGTTACTACGCCTCTGCAATTCCAGCATTATTTCTGTCTAATCAATAATCTAGGTGTCAGTGTACTGTTTGGCCATTCCATGCCGTTTTACTTTCCTCCGACACCTTCTGTTCAGGCTGGAGCATTATAGGCTTTACATCATGTTTGCTACTGAACTACACATATATACAGGCATAAATTAACATTTCACATTCAATTTTCATTAAAAGATATTGAATATTTCAAGCTTACCACAATTCATAGAATAATAAACAGTTTCGTTGACTGGCAATGGATATAGCACAACTCCGATCTGCCGATGTTCCAGGCTTTATTTTATATAAAATATACACTGGTGCTCAACGTACTGCTTCTTAGTAGGTTTATTACAAGATGTGGCAATGAACAGACGCTCTGAATCAAGTATATTCGCAGCTCTACCCAATGAAACCACGTCTCCACATCTTTTCAAAAAAGTACCCCTTCTATTCGTTTCCCATAACAACGCAAGATAGTATTTATAGCCCGACCAATCGTGTTTAGTCTTATATTTGTTGCGCTCCAATCAATTAGGAGTTAACATGGTAGGCTATTTCCGTAACGTAAGGTTTTTTTCAAACACGTTATAAAAAAATTTGATGAACAGAAATGATTTCATGCTGTCAGGCATCCCCACTATTTTATTTTGGTTATAATTTATTAATTCCTAGACTATTTGCGTAACGTTTTACATATTCTTTGTCAGCAAGCCCTAAGGAACCGCGCGACGCGTGTTGGGGGTGGCATTAATAGCGAGACACGTGTTTAGTGTTGCATGCGTTCCTGATTTTCAGCCCTCCCTTCTTTCTATTTGAGTCCATCTGTTCGTTCGTTTTGGTAACGTAGTATAATTAATGTTAGGATTAATTTAGGTCATTACGCAGTGTGCCTCTCAATGTTTTTCTTAGAAATGCAATACCCGTTTTAATGTGTTGTGGAAACGCTTGTATTTATGCAGTGGCTTATATTTAACGTGGAAACGTTACAATTTGCAGACGAAGCATAAAACAAAGGGGGATTTCGAGTACATTCTTTGTGACAGCACTGTTATTTTACCATTGCTCTTTTCTTTATTAGAATTTATTTGTTAGGCTTTATATTTACCTGATAATTTATATATGTGGATTAGAATATTTCACGACAATCGGTCACACATTAAGACAGTTTCACTATTATCAATGGAGTTGGATCGGTAACACATTAAGACAGTTTCACTATTATCAATGGAGTTGGATCGGTCACACATTAAGACAGTTTCACTATCATCAATGGAGTTGGATCGGTCACACACTAAGACAGTTTCACTATTATCAATGGAGTTGGATCGGTCACACATTAAGACAGTTTCACTATTATCAATGGAGTTGGATCGGTCACACATTAAGACTGTTTCACTATTATCAATGGAGTTGGATCGGTCACACATTAAGACAGTTTCACTATCATCAATGGAGTTGGATCGGTCACACATTAAGACAGTTTCACTATTATCAATGGAGCTGGATCGGTCACACACTAAGACAGTTTCACTATTATCAATGGAGTTGGATCGGTCACACATTAAGACAGTTTCACTATCATCAATGGAGTTGGATCGGTCACACACTAAGACAGTTTCACTATTATCAATGGAGTTGGATCGGTCACACATTAAGACAGTTTCACTATTATCAATGGAGTTGGATCGGTCACACATTAAGACTGTTTCACTATTATCAATGGAGATGGATCGGTCACACACTAAGACAGTTTCACTATTAGCAGTGGAGTTGGATCGGTCACACATTAAGACAGTTTCACTATCATCAATGGAGTTGGATCAGTCACACACCAAGGCAGTTTCACTATCATCAATGGAGTTGGATCGATGACACAGACAACCACAATCGAGTAGGACCTGTCTCACACTTTAACGATGGAGCTGGGTCGGTCTCACAATAAGACAATGGAGTTGGATCGGTCGCACACCAAGACAGTGGAGTTAGCTGGGTCCCACATTACGACAAAAAAGTTGGATCGGCCACACACTAAGAAATCCGGAGTATCACTATCTTCAGTGGCGTGTGATCGTTCACAGACTAAGACAACGGAGTTGGATCGGTCCCACACTAAGATGATGGAGGTGGATCGGTCCCACACCAATGCAATGGAGTTTGATCGGTCCCATATTAAGGCAATGGAGTTGGAGAGGTCCCATACTAAGACAGAGTATCACCATCATCAGTGGACTAAGATTGGTCACCACTAAGAGAACTTTCGACATATATGGAGCATTGTGCTGTAACGGTTACTGGCCACCAATGTCTGTTTTGGAGCGACTTCTTCAGCTCTGCCAATGAAATCCCCTATTGTACTGGCTGCCTCTGATGATACAAACCGTGAACGGAAAACGTACAGATGCGTAACTACCGCCCCGTGACGTCCCGGGGTCTCCTGCACCGAATAGGCACGGGAATGTGAATGAAATGACCACAGGATATATAGTGCCGTGATCAGGATATGCAGCAACAAAAAAGCACAATTATTTACCGCCATGTTTTGTAGGGTTACTCGCTCGTAGAAATATATTTTCGCGTAAACAAAAGTCTGCAGGGTCAACCATCTTGTTATGCTCTCTATGACCACAAACTTAGATTGCTTCCACGCTGACACCATGTTTTGGGCTCCTCCTAACCGGCGCACAAACTAATCTAATGTTTTGTTAGGGCCTCCATTGACCGCTCTGAACCTGGGGGGGGGGGGGGGGAATAACTGTTATTATCACGGCAAAGGAAGATGTTGCCACGGGCCGGACAGAATGCACACGCAGACATGCAGTCGTCCCAAACAATACCGTGCTAAGGTGTGCACAATGTGCGAACGTGCAGCATAAAATGGGCGAGATAATGCTTACCAAAAAGAAAGAAAGATGACTCCGCCTCCAAACACGTCCCCTGCAGTGACACGCAACCAGTCACTAGGCTGAATAGTCTACCGTGAACTATTCTACATGGGTCTGAAATATTAACCATAAAATAAACCCGCCCGACTAACTTATATCTTTTAAATAACGCGCATTTTTTTATCTTCAAACAATACTCTTCGTTACCTTCCTCAAAGGGTTTGGCCATGCAACAGGACTTGATTGTTCACTAGAGAAAGGCGGGTAGGTTGTCGAATGGCTTCTTTCCGGGGAGTCTCGCCCAGCTGAGTGTCTGCTCTATACAACTCGTGTGTCCTTTACCCGAGCCCTCATTGAGGTCACTCAGAATCCGTGGCGCCGGTCATAGAAACGAGAGCATTACAAGAAATGTTAACCTTCTGCGGAGTAATCTTTTAGGACTCCTGAACTATTTTTTTTAAAATTACAGGCGTTGACAACAATCGACGCATGCAGTTGTGAAGCAGACGTTGAGAGCCCATCTATGCTAAAGAAAATATTTATTTAAACGTCCAGTAGGTCGACTTTTACCTTCCAGACAGCCAGCTAGTGGTCCTTTTCAGGACCAGTCCTTTTCAGGACTAACATTCGACTAGCACCGAAGAACCGAACGCACAATATACCCCAATTATAACCAACTTTCAGGTTGAACAGGGTATAACAGCAACATAGCAGACAAAATAACGAACGAACGAACTTTTACCTTGCAACTATTCTAGCAATTACACTGTTGATAACTATGCTAGGCAGTCCTTGTTCTAAAACTCTCGGGGTAACAGGATTAAAAAAACAAAAACAGAAATTTGCCACGTTTTGGTGAGACGCGTCCCGTTCAACCTAGTTGGTTATATTAGGGCGCACGTCCAAACATAAAAGACTTTCGGGTCTAATAACACTAATACTCCAATAGGTGTTAACAGGAGTAAAGGAAGACAAAAGAACGAACGGAGAAGAAAACAGGAGACATACATAAAATGGCACGGGTCAGGAAGACTCAGCGTAAGTGTAATGAAAGCCTATGCATCTTGTACAACTGAACGATGATGATGATATACTGCAAAGGGTGTATTTCGGATTTTGATGGTAAATTCACGAACCAGTGACGGTTTCAGACTTAGGCAACCTACGCTTTTGTGTAGGGCCACTCGCTTTTTTGGGACCTCGCGAACAAATACATGCTTTTTAATACACAGAGTCGGTCCAAGGGATTTTCTAAGGTGGTTCGATGTCTCATGATTGCGCGCCCCCTCCTCCAACTCTGCAGTACTGTATGAATTCTTACGGGACCGAAGACGCAGCAACAGTGATAAATGCAGTCAGCGACCCATAGCTTGACTGCTTGCGTCAGGGTCAGCGAACCAGAGCTGACCAAGACCCTACTCCACCTCCAAGTGGTGGTCCTGGAAACAGGCTGCATCACTTCAATCTGGCTGAGAGAGTAGGGATCGAAGAGGGAAGGCTAACCTGGTACCAAAAATGCCGTGCAGAAACCGGATGTGTCGGGCCGAAAGGCGCAAATATCGCAGCTTTGCTGTAAACGGCGACACAACGTAACAAACGTCCTTTTCAGGACGAACGCAGAAGAAGAATTCTTACAAGACTCAATTTTATACTACTGACTTGTATCACACTGTAATTTCTGCAAGTGACTGTCAGTGTAGCATTTTACAGAAACCTAATATACTTAAAAAGGTCAAAGGTAGTCTCATAGCAGATACTGCCGTGGGAGTGAAGTGTTAGAGACCTCATGTCACGAAATGGATTTAGGACTAAAGGCTGTCTACATATAGTGACAAGACATTAGTGAGAAGAAAGACTGAAATGATAGATTCAGATGAAAAATAACAGTGCAAATGTGAAAGTTGAGACCATTGGCTTCGAGGTTGAGAACCGAGGTTGATTCTTTCCTCACTACTTCGGACGTATTAATTGCTATGGCCTCGACCACCTCTAGCTACCCTAAGGGGATAAGGTTCAATTATGATTCACATACACCACGATACAGACAACAGATAGCTACTGTACGTAATTTAAAATGACTGAGTCCAGCTCTAAGTTACAAGTTTTATTTACACCTATAAACAAAACTCATATACATGTCAAATACATAAAATTGCAGTGTAAGCACTCCTGAAACAAACAACAAATTCAGGAAAAATTACAAATGTTGTATCATTAAAACCCAACCCTTCGCCCACAAGTTTCACCTGTATGGAGAGAGAAGGTAAGATTAAATGAAATAAACTACACTGCACTGGGTGGGGTCTCAGTTGCCGAGTCTCCACTCCAAACTAGCTATTCTAAGCTCTAATATAAACTCTAAGTACACAATCAGCTGGATCTACTACGAAGTGTCCACACCAACTCTGCACAGACTTCGTTTCTACACAACCTATCCTGAAAATCTCCTGAACACAGCTAACTGCACCTCTACACTTCAACAGCTGTCCTCTGCTATGATTCAACAAAACTGTCTCAGTTCTGCCTATCTGTGCTGACTTCTGTTGAGAGTATTTTCACCCTTTTTCTCTCCACACACTCTGGAATTGATGACTAAGGTTTAACAGAACCCCCCTTGGATTCTGGACTGAAACTGTAGCTGGCTTCTCCGAACACCTCTGACGTTACCTGCCCGATTACCGCTAACTGGGCGATGGGCCTTCGGCTTTATTATGGCCGTGACGAAGCGAAAATAAAATTACAACAACGCTGGCAGCATGCCAAATCTGCGTGTGTAACAGAACGAGCGTCAGAGCTCAGGATTTATCCACAAAATCCTATTCACTGGAAAAGTGTCTTCCCCTGCCTGGGAAAACCCGGTTCTCTATACTTCGTCCGCCTCTGGCAAAAAAAATCTCAAACCCTTCTCTGTCTGAGATGCAGCCTCTCGCCGTGGGGAAAGTTATTTATAACTTTCGCTCTTCCCACTGCGCCACGATACCTGCTGTTTAGACAAAAAACCAAAACAGCTAAACACACAGTAATAATATATTTCTATAAACCAATAACTCCCTTACTTAACATTTTACACCCAAGTCTTTAACACTTAACTCCCCTACTCTCTTCCCGTTCTGCACTACCATCCCAATTAATCATGCCAACAAAGTCCGCTCCCCCACTGTTCCCTTCTCTACCTGAGCCCACCGTAAACATTACCCGGTAATACAACACATAGACCGTCTGGCCTAGGGTTCTGCCTGGCTGGTTACAATCACAAGAGTATTCTACGGAGGCCTATCTACCTGTCCAAAATACTTTGGCCCACTTCTCGCTGACACTGAATGCAGCAAAATGCTTAACACAAAATAACTAGACCTCTCTAGGAATTCCTAAAATTCCCGTCAATAATCACTTTCAAAAATGTAATACAAAATACTTTCCTTTAAAAGAAATAATTCATCTCCGTCTTCTTACTCAGAACCCCAATACATAATTAATAACGTATAACCCTGTTAGATGCTAGCTTATACATACTGCTTAAAAGTTATACATAAACCCAGGTTATCAAATACATCTCGATAGTTACCAACACGTGTTTACCATTCTTTACCACCACGTGCTTCTGCATAATTAATCATTAATGACCGCATCCACGTGCTTCTCTCCCCCTCACCCCTCTAAACATCGTACCAAATAAATATACAGTAATGAACGCACCCACGTGCTCACAAATTACGCCTCTTTCATTCCCGTCCACTAGCAGCATTACACTCTCAATAAAATCACAAATACCCATGCTTCATTCTGTAAATTCATAAATCAGAGATGCGGGTTTCTCTCCCGACCTACTTTGCAAGAATACAAAGCACGCCGGTGACATCTCAACTTTGAAACCCAGCTTAAATACCGCTATTCCTTCAACAAGGAAATAAATGAACCTCTGAAGTTTCTCAAGTCTATCACTAAGATTGAATTGATGGCTCTGGCGTTAAGAATTAACATTAAACTTAAACTGTCCAAAGAAACTGAACTGATCGGCCTAGGCCTAGAAGAATTTTCCCACTGAAAGGCAATCGAAAATTCGCTTCTGGCACACGGCTGGCAATTACATTTAAGAGACCGACTATTAAATTACGGCCCTATTTATAATCACTAACGGCACGCTGACCTCGTGACGTCATATAGGCGGCTTCGATTTTTAACCCAATGATTTCAAATGCCGTTAGCTCTCAGCCAATCAGAATTGTAAACAACACTGATGCAATCTGTTACTGCTAGACAAAGAAACGGGATATCGTACTCAGACCCTCATACTGCAATTGCGAAGCAAACGTAATTTTAGGCGTTTTTATATGAAACACGGAGAAGATTACCTGTAATCCCTCCTAAAATAAAAAATTGCAAGGAGTAAAAAGACCTGGTTTTTTGAAAGCGAATTTCCGTTACTTTTTATTGCTAGGTGGTCATGGAGATGTGGAACGCGCAATATCTCCGAGGTTTTCCTGTATAGTGAAAGTCATCTAACACTTTATTAGCCTTGACGTGTCGGTACCGTGATTCAACCCGGCAATCGATGAACCAGCGGTCTAACCACTCCTAATATACTTCTCTCTCGTGGGACGAGCAGAGATGGACGTGAAAGAGGATGCATCCGTCGTATGTACAACCAGCGTGCTACAGATACAATTAGCATTCATACTCTTCGACATTTGCTGAGGGAGACTGAGCACCTATGGGTTTGCCCGGAGTGCAGTGAGGTCGATTCTGATCAACAATAACATATCATTTATTAAAACTAATGGCCGTTTTTTTGTCCCCTTACTATTCATGTGAAGCCACAGTGCCCCGTAAGCTGCAAAAGAAGGACATAAGATAAATGGAAGGCTACGTTACATAAAGAAATAATTCTTTACTTTGATTATTTTGTGTTTTAATGCAGTGGCGTACTAAGGGAGGTGCGAATGTGGCGGTAAAAAAAAAAATGACAGATGAGCGACGGCGTGCCTTCGATCACTAAAGATGAAATACGTAATGTTAAATTAACTTGCAAGTTGTAACCCTGGGGGAAAGTGTGTCAAAAGTAATAATAATAGGTGCTAAATACTTTTAAGTTCGCCCCTGTTTTTAATGTTTCCTGTTGATGTTTAAGACAAAACAATTTAGGGTCTTCCCCCACTCTTCCCCCCCCCCCCCCCCTCTTCCTTTTCCAGTTGGTGCCCCGGTCAATACAACAGGAATGTATTTAAAAGTGATCTCGCAAGACCTTAAGCCGGCACTGCCACAACATAAACGACAATCCTGACTGCTTGTATTGTTATACAGTCGATGGATACTTTCATTTAATACACCAGAACACAATGTCTTTAATATTTGTACTTAAACCCTAATATAATCAAAAGACCTTGTGTCTAGGTTTAACGAGGCGCGCCTCGCCAAAACGAGGCAAAAATCCTATTAAATAAAAAGGGATACTATCAACTCACAAACAGTTAAAATTTGTTGCCCAAATCTACCGAACGCTTCAAAGAGCAGCCAGATGTTTTTGTCAGCAGGCAGAACCAAAACAATGGCAAAGTCCGTAGTGTCCTGAAGCAGATGTGACTTTCAGCGGCAATACGTTAAAATAAAAAGAATATTGCTTTAGCTGGTGCCTATTTTAACGTCTTCAGTGACATACGCATCTTTAGAGCTGCACGCAGATTTGACAATTGTTGTCTGCTTCCAATTTACGCCGTGTTCGGATTACGAGTGGCAAGCGTCATCTTGGCTTCTTCTTCTTCCGACAGATTTTGGGTCTCAACCAGCAAAGAGATTGCGATTCGCTGAAGGCTCAGATGATGAAGATTAGCATTTGTTTTAGCAATAAAGTATTTTTAATGTTACAGTACATTGTTTTTTTAGACCTAGGGCTATTGCGCACTTAGCAGACGTCGTGTAAACATGATTTTAGGCTTTTATATGCACTGGGAAGCCAAAAAAAAAAAAAAAAATGGGTATGACCTGGTTTATTGCGATTTCCGTTTTATTGCGGTGGTCTGGAACGGAACGCGCAATATCTCCGAGGTATGCCTGTATAGTGAAATCTCTAACACTTTATTCCCCTACTACAATGACACTGCAATCGATGAACCATCAAGGTTAAGATAGGTGGATTTTAGCATGAAACGGAAGACGAGAAGAGATGCACGTATGAGAGGATGCCCGGCGTGTATATAACCAGCGCGCAGCAGTAACAAGTAGCATTCATACCCTTCGACATTTGCTGAGGGAGACTAAGCACCTATGGGTTTTCCCTGAGTGCAATGATGTTAATTCTGATCAACAATAACAATCATTAATAACACTGGCCGTTTCGGGGTTTACTATTCGTCAGCCACAGTCACAAAAAAGGAAACAAAGATAAATGAAAATACGTTCAGAGAAGAAGACAAAGAAGGCTACAACCACGAGAGAAAAATAGGTGAGTTAAAAAAAAATATTAGATGAGCGACCCAAAAAGATGAAAAGAATTAAACAACAGTGTAACCCTGGAGGTCAAGTGTAATGAAAAGTGGGTGATCTATTTTTACCAACATTAAAATAAGAATCTTCAACTCAAGTGTCAAGTCAGTTCTACTGTATGGCTCTGAAACGTGGACAGCAACAAAAACAACAACCAAAAAGCTACAGACTTTTATAAATGAGTGCTTGCGTAGAATAGAAAGGTTACAATGGTATGACAAGGTCATCAATGTGGAACTGATGACAGGATCCAGGCAAGTGCTAGTGGAACAACAGTTGACGCTGGCAATGGATTAGGACACACTCTGAGGAAACCTGCATTACAAAGCAGTCCTTTTCCGGAACCCCCGGGTATAAGAGATAGAGGTAGACAAAGAAACACATGGAGAAGAGAGCAGGTGACAGAAGTGAAAACGATGAGAAAAACGTGGAAAAAGGTTGAGCACGTGACAGGAGGACAAGGCATGTGTTTGTTGAAGGCCTATGCTCCAAAGGGACTTAGAGGGTATTGACTCATTGGTTTATGAAGGGTAAGCCCTGAAATATCTCTTGTTTTTTTTTTTGGTGCAATGTTAAGCGTCCAACTGTAAATCTGACTCCATACCCAATTTAAATTTTATATTTTAGTTTTTTTCCTTCCAGTTTAACAATTGGCGGCGCCTCTCCCCCCAATATCCCCCCACCCCCCTTTCCCATCCGCTTCCGCCGTTTATTATCATGAACAGTTTGACAAGTCATCTGTGTATTCACATATTTTCGCGTAGTTTCAACAAAAACATGTCAGGTTCTCTGGTCGTGAGTCATCAGTTCAAGGTCTTTCCATGTCTTCTTCCATGAATTTTTTTTAGTTGTTTTTTTTTTTCCAGTCAACTTCTACGTCTCTTACCCTAGAGTTTCGAGAACAAGGGGGGGTATTTGGTAATGCTATCAACAGGTTCCCTAAATGCATGTCCAATCCATCGCCAGCAACATCTCATCTCTTGTTCCACTGTAACGTGTCTAGTTCTTGTCATCATCTTCCCATGTGTGACCTTTGTCATTCCACTTCAATCCTTCTATTGAAGGATCGTCAAGGAGTAACGACCAAGCTGGTCCTGAACACCCATTTATGAAATACTTGGACGCAGGCTACCTGCAAAAGGACCAATGTGACCCTCGCGGAAAGACCGCTTTTATTAGTTCAAAAAGGGCATGAGGTATAACATCAACGAAGACATGAGGTATAGCATCAACGAAGACATGAGGTATAGCAACAACGAAGACATGAGGTATAGCATCAACGAAGACATGAGATATAGCAACAATGAAGACATGAGGTATAGCTGTGGTGAAAAATTCTAATCCACATATATAAATGAGAAAATAAATGTAAAGCCTAACGAAGTAATTTAATAGAAGGAAAGAAGAATGGTAAAAGACCAGTGCTTTTCCCAATAGCGTACACCTGCGTTGTAGAGCGTCATAATGACTGAACCCGAGATCCCCTTTTTCTACTTCGTCTGCATAACTGTAACGCTTCCACGTTTGATAGTAAAAGCCTACTGCATAAACTACACGCGTTTCTAAAAATAAAACTGGTACTGTATTTCTTGGACGACCTTGATAGACACACTGCTTAATGACCTAGATATAATATTACATTAATGTCATTATATACACTACGTTAACCTAGAAGACAGACGGGCTTAGAAGAGAGAGAGAGAGAGATGCACGGAGGAACGCATGCAATGCTACCACGTCGCCTCGCGATTTAAAAATTAATGCCACCCCACGCGAAAGGCATGCAGGCCTGATTTTTTTCAAATAGACAGTGATAAAAAACACTAACGATACGAGGTAAGGTTTTAAAAAACATGTTGAATGCTTATTAGGAAACATGACACAATACTGTTTTATGTCTGAAATCCTGACTTTATACTGACAGAACAGTCGAAAAGGCAGAACAGGTGGCGGTTTGAAAAATAAAAAAAACAAATCACGACGGGGGGAAGCCACTTAACCCATTAAACGTTTATATATTGGCTAGTACTTAATAGTACTTAATAAATATAGCCAAAATACTATAGTGAGGTTGTCTGACAGCACAAGATCATATTTGCTCATAATGGCTGTTTGAACAACACTGCTTTAGGGGAATGAGGCCAACAAGTTAGATACGATTTGATTGGCTGTAGAAATATGTAAGGCGAAACCTGATTAGTCCGACTGCAAATACTAGTTGGTTGTTAATGGTTACGGTAGGTTGGGTAAAGTTTTTTTCAAAGGCTCTTGTAAACATGGTCTCATTGGTTAGAGCGTTCGATATAGTCAAATAGAAGCGTCAGTTCAGGGCCAGTTTTGAAAATAAACATCATGAGAAGCCAGTGCGTTGAGAGCAAGCTAATATTTTTCTAAATAAAAGCCTGGGATAAGGCAGATCAAAATTGTGCCAGAATTCATCGCCAGTCAACGTACTTGTGTATATTTCCTTGAATTGTGATAAGACTGGCCATATTTCCTATATATATATATATATATATATATATATATATATATATATATATATATATATATATATATCTATATATATATATATATTATATGAAAATTGAGTATGAATTGATAAATTGTGTCTGTATGTGTGTGGTTCAGTAGCAAACAGAAGGCAAAACCTAGATATTGCTCCACCATGTAAAAGCTTGTCAGAGAGGAGTATAACTGCAGTGGCATATATGGGATTGCCATTTAGTAACATGACACCTATCTTATTGTATAGAAGGAAGTACAGCTGGAATTGCAGAGGCGTTGTAACCATTAGGGAGAGGAATACTGGTATATTGTCACATGAGAAGCTAGTAGTTGGCATACAGCGCTGAACTCTGTGTTTGTAATGTCCTGTACTTCAGTGTGGAAATAGATATTATATATTAGTTCTGAAGAAGGAGGTACAACCTTCTTATTTCAGGGACCGTGGTACTGAAGTGTTAGAGCAGCACCTGGTCTGAGTTTTGCTGGATCCATCGGGCTGGCAGCAGACTCCTTGTCCAAGATATTGACCAGTGGTGTATTTCAAGATAACTGAGAAGCAAGCGAGCAGAGGAGACAGTTTTCCTGCCTCAGACACCTAAGTTAAGAATTCGTCAGCCAGAGCAGCTCACCCTTGTATAACCCACCTTTAAAAATTGACTGTAATACTAAAGCAAGAGGGACAGTTATTGTTTTACAAGTAAAAAGAACTGTGAACCCTTCAAGATTATCTCCACCATTAACAAACACATGAAGTCGTGATGACAAACAACAACATAGCTTCAAAAGCCAGTATTACCTCTTAATACCAGAGCATAACACTACACACATATTGTACTAATATTCTATGTCAGGACAAAGCTCCTTTGTATAATTTTTGTACATAGACATTGTGTTTGCATTTGATTGTGATTCCTGATTCACTCTGTAGTTGGATCAGGATATCTATTCTTGAAAGAAATTAATACATAATTTAAAAGTTAACACTTGACTTACTTAAGCTAGTCTTCTAGAGTGTATATGTATGTGCTTGTCATAGTGTTGTAAAGTGTTGTGAATCTTAAATAAAGTATTTATCTGTCTGTTGTTGTTGTGAACTTACACTTCATCATTATCATAACCCTAGACATTCAACGTAGTCATCACAATAGCCCAGAATAAGTCTGACTGAGGTCTAAATGTGGTAGCAAAGTAAGGTCATCTGTAACACACTACACCTATTATATACAGATACCTTCACAGCTGATCTCAGTCAGTACACTAAGTCCCCTATAAATATTTATATAATCCCAACTTACCACAATAGCATCAACGAAGACATGAGGTATAACATCAATGAAGACATGAGGTATAGCATCAATGAAGACATGAGGTATAGCATTAACGAAGACATGATGTATAGCAACAACGAAGACATGAGGTATAGCATCAACGAAGACATGAGGTATAGCATCAACGAAGACATGAGGTATAGCATCAACGAAGACATGAGGTATAGCATCAACGAAGACATGAGGTATAGCATCAACGAAGACATGAGGTATAACATCAATGAAGACATGAGGTATAGCATCAACGAAGACATGAGGTATAGCATCAACGAAGACATGAGGTATAACATCAATGAAGACATGAGGTATAGCATCAATGACGACATGAGGTATAGCATCAACGAAGACATGAGGTATAGCATCAATGAAGACATGAGGTATAGCAACAATGAAGACATGAGGTATAGCAACAATGAAGACATGAGGTATAGCAACAACGAAGACATGAGGTATAGCATCAACGAAGACATGAGGTATAGCATCAATGAAGACATGAGGTATAGCATCAATGAAGACATGAGGTATAGCATCAATGAAGACATGAGGTATAGCATCAATGAAGACATGAGGTATAGCATCAATGAAGACATGAGGTATAGCATCAATGAAGACATGAGGTATAGCATCAATGAAGACATGAGGTATAGCATCAATGAAGACATGAGGTATAGCATCAATGAAGACATGAGGTATAGCATCAATGAATGTGTAAGACTTTTATCTCGAATGTTCTTCGAATCGTCTTATTGTGAACGGCAACTCAGAGATTGTCGTTCTGCGCATGTCAAACCGGGAGTTCGTTCTGTGTGTTCCGCCCAGTTGGGGCAGTTTAGAAATGGTTTAAGAAGCGAGCAGACGCAACTGCGTCTTGTGATTCTCTGAGGGAAATACAGTGTCTTAGTGAGTTAGTTAGCTAACTAGACTATTTCCCAGTATTATGCAGCCTGCCTGGAGGCATATGTTCATGGTTGATTTTCCGAAATAAGGTAATTCCTCTTGTATCGAACTTTATGCTATCATCTAGAGGTTCGTCATTTTGTCGCCTATTTGCTCGCCTGTGTGATGCAAAATGGAGAGGTACTTTGACTAGGATTAAGTCACCAGTATCTGTATACCTGAACTAGTTAAATATATATGGGTCGCTCTAGACCAACAAGACTGTTGTCTGTGTTCCAGGATTCGTTATATCAGAGATCACGTCCAAGTCAGATGGTTAGACTTAGGAACATTATAAAGGTCGAGCTGACCTGTAGCCCATGTATGCTATTCACGTGCAGACAGTGAACGGACTTATTGTATACAACTGATCTGCTAGCATCAGAATGGGAGCATTTATTATTGTTTATGAACATTGAAGATCTGTAGCTGACACTGTTGCAGAAGTTATAGAAATTATTATTATTTATACAGCTTCACGAACTAGCACTCGATGATTGATGAATTTCTGAATCTATTGAACTGTGATGTCTTATGACGCATATATACAACAGCTATCATTGCTGACTACAGAAATTGTTTTCAATGTGCCATATCATCTTGCTGAACTCGTTAACCATGTTGATGTCATAAGTATCATGACTGTTTTGTGGCGTGCAATAAATGAAAGAAACTTATACAACGAAGTTACCCTTTCTATGACTCTACACGTCATGTTGCCTGTGTGATAACCCATTGAACTGTTCCACTACCACATACACAGCAACATCCTAAATCAGAGAAGACACCTACATCTTACACTTTAACACCAGGTGTCGATAAGGGTGGCAAGTTACCACTTCAGCACAAATCCACCCTTATCATTTTTGGTGGCCAGAGCTGGTTCTATCATCTGATATTTTGGCGCACCATATCATTTTTGGTGGCCATAGGTTGGTTCACTCTGATTCCAGCTATCAAGGGGGTCAGCAAACCCAGACATCATCATCATACTAGATACAACTACAGCATCAACTACCACCTTACAAGAAATTTTATTGAAAGTATCCGGATTTTCTGACAGTTGCTGATTTTGAAACTACCCGGCGCTGCTCGGCAATATTGAAGTTTATGTAAAATTAGAAGGACAAGTACCGAGCGAATGGATTTCCTGATCTGGTGAAAAGAAGGACAAGTGCCGTAACAACTGTTCCGGTCTCAGGGGTACTGTTGCGGGTTCAGAAGGTCAAGTGCCGGTTAAATCAATTTAGAAGATTCAGAAGGTCAAGTGCCGTAACAACTGTTGCAGTATTAGAAGCTCATTTCCTTCGTCATGGCTGTTTATGGGAGCAGAAGTTAATCAACGTTGGATCATTATCCTCAGAATGCTGATTACATCCTGTTCTGCACCGTGCTGACGCTGGATTTATAGAAGTTAAGTGGCCTGTTTTGTTTGTGAACTGTGCCCTTATGTTCTAACTGAGCCTTCTGTACTTTCACACTTTCTCCTATTGTTTTCATGATACATGTTTATATGTTATATGTTATTTGTTATTTGTATATTTATATGTTTATATTTCAGCGGGTTTTCTCGGTTGGGCGGAGTCTTACAGTAGAAGATACCACGTCACAGAGGTTCTACTGTTAGCGTTTTCGTTAGGGACTGTGCGAATTTCCTACAGTGAAATTTGCTAGCGACAATCGTTGCTATATCTGTTTAGTTGTGACGAGTTGTGCTTTATTTTTGTTTCTTGTATATATATATTTTTTTTTCTTTTTTCTTCTCTCTCTTTCTTTGTGTTTTTAGTTTCGATTTCGATTGTTTGTATTTGTAGGTCTCCCCTTTGCTATTATTCAGTTCTTTACGTATATTTTTGTGTATACACTGTAGCGTCATTTGTTAGTCATATCTTCGCATATTTCTTTTTAGTTTTGCTGTTTGTGTATTTGACTTATGCGAATGTTTTCGTATTGTTTGATCTTTGTTGATTGTTTACATTGACTCTGATCTTTGTTATTGTTTACATTGACTCTGATCTTTGTTATTGTTTACATTGACTCTGATCTTTGTTGTTGTTTACATTGACTTTGATCTTTGTTATTGTTTACATTGTTGATGACCTTTGTTATTGTTTACATTGTCTTGTTATTGTTTACATAGTTCTTGCATAGTTAGCTTTCACTATTGTTGATATATGCTCATGCACTATTGGTCTATAGTGCACTTATCATAACAAACTGGTGTTTTTTGCTTATGCACTATTGTAGTGCAGTTATGATAAATAACTGATGATTATGCACTGATTTGGGTAGTGCACTGTTAATTAAGAGGTGACTTGTGATATTATTATACATTTGATAATACAAGTTGGTGTCAACTCCTGTTTCCCACAGAGATTGGGTTCAACATAGAGATTATACAAGCACTTTATTAAGTCTTGTTGCTATTTAACATTGAAATAAGATAATTAATTATTTCAGGTTCTGTACTCACATTTTGGACATCATGTCTACATTTGAGTACTTTATTGAGCAGGGTAAAGCCCTTGGGAAGACAGGTGATAAATTAGAAGAATTTGCGACTGTTCAATATGCCAAGGCATTGAAGTCGGAAGAAAAGAAAATGAAAGAACAAACTGAACAAAAGAGAATAGAGGCTGAAATAGAACAAAAGAAACTGCAGATGCAGGTGGAGGAAAAAAGATTTCAAATGGAAAAACAAAAAAAAGAAGCAGAATCTCAGGAGAAGAGGCTTCAGGCTGAAGCTGAAAATAAGAGACTTGAAAAAGAAGCTGAAAATAAGAGACTTGAAAAAGAAGCTGAAAATAAGAGACTTGAAATAGAGGCTGAAGGAAAAAAGTTACAGGCCCAGGCTGAAGAAAGAAAGTTACAGGCTGAGGCTGAAGAAAGAAGGTTACAAAGAGAGGCTGATGAGAGAAAAGCAAAAATGGAACATGATGAAAAAATCTTAGCTTTAGAGTTAGAGAAGTTAAAGTTATTGAACACTGGTAATGCTAATGATGCAAATAAGGTGTCAAATAAGACTAATGCTAAGGATTTCAAGCTTAATCTACCAGCATTTAATCCCTCAATCGATGATATAACATTTTATCTAGATAGATTTGAAAGTGCATGTAATGTGCATAATATAGATAAAACATTATATGTGTATCATCTGTCCAAGATACTTAGAGGTGATGCTTTGACTTTGTTGAGTATGGTAGATGTGCCTGACAAAAACAACTATGAGGTTGTCAGGGCGGCATTGTTAAAGAAGTACCAACTTAACGAGGACGGATATCGTCTTAAATTTAAAACCATGTTACCAGAAACTGGAGTTGAATTCTCTGAATTCATCTCAGGCATCCGTCTTACTTTTTTACGATGGGTTGAGTTGTCTAAGACAGAAAATACATTTGAAGCTCTTATGGATTTACTACTTAGAGATAAGGTTATGTCTTCTGTTAATGAAGCTTTTCTATCTTTTCTTCATGAGCGTAAGCCTAAAAACATAAAAGAAATGGAAGAATACTGTAGCCAGTATGTTACTGCGCATCCGCACATAACCATTAGTAACTCTAAGGTGAAAGAAGGTCTGCCAGTTGCTTCGGCAGCACCTTATGGCCCAAATTTTATGCGTAAATTTCAGGGTAGCCAGAAAAATTTCAATAAAAAGAGTAATCGTAATTATGCCCAGAACCATAGTGATCAATTCCAGGGTGATCTTCTTCCCAGAACTGGAGACAACCTAATACTACACGTTATTCTACTCCGGTTAACTTTAGAAATTTTCACAAAGGTAATCGGTATAGAGGAAAATATTTTATGCAGAGACCTCAATACCAAGATAATAGAGGTTCTCAACAGCATAGAGATAGTAATGACAGTTATGGAAACTGGAACTCAAACCAGGATAAAAATTACAGTAGGGACTTTAATGATAATTGCAGAGGCAATAATGGTCGCGGTAGATCGCAACATAAGAGAAAAAGATATCAACAGACAAACTCTGTTCAACAAGAATCTCAGGGAGCAGATAAACAGGTTAATAATGATAAAGACCATAATGCTATCGGATGCTCATCTTTTGATTTTGGTAGGGCAAATAAATGTATCCAATGCAGTACTTTATTTGATCCGAAAACCGTTAGTACTTTAAGCTGTGGTCATCCTTTGCCCGCTCTTCCTGCTAATGTTGCTCATGATGGGAGAGGTTCTCTTATATTACATAAGGGGCTAGTAAATAGTAATCCAGTCTCAGTGTTGTTTGATTCTGGATGTACTACTGTCGGCGTTAGGCAATCTCTTGTAGATCCATCCTGTGCTACAGGAAAAGTCATCAAATGTGTCACATTTGGTGGCACGTTAGAAAAGTATCCTACTGCTATAATACACATTGCTACTCCTTTCTTCACGGGAGAGGTCCACGCGTGTCTACTTCCAAACCCTATTGCGGACCTTATTATTGGTCGTATTCACGGAGTTAGGGAATGTACCCCACAGCAGATTGCTGTTTGGGAAGAGCAAAACATTGAAGCTACCAATGCGGTGGTCACAAGAGCACATGCTCTGGATCCACCTCAAACTTCATTAACTAATAATGATGAAGTAAATGACCAAGATAGTCACTTGACTATTACACGTGACTCATTTATCAAATTGCAAGAAGAAGATCCTTCTTTACAAAAATTCTTCATTCTAGCAAAAAAAGGTGATCCTAATCAGAACACTAATAGGAAATCTTGGATTTCTATGAAGAACGGCGTACTTGTACGTATGGTACAAGACTCGACTACGTCCACTCATTCACAAATTCTTGTGCCTAAGAGCATGAGATTGCAAATATTGCAACATGCTCATGACTCGCAATGTGCTGGACATATGGGTTTTTCCCGTACAAAGTCGAGGGTTCTTGCGGCTTTCTTTTGGCCATTTGTGAGCAAGGACATACGAATGTACTGTCGCTCTTGCAAAGTATGTCAGGAGGTCAAATCTAAAGGACCACGACATGCTGCGCCTATCCAGGCTGCTGACATTCCTATTCGCCCTTTTCAAAAAATGGCAATAGATATTATCGGTCCTTTTAGAATTAAGTCGGCTAGAGGACATCAATTTATCCTTACATGTGTCGATATGTGCACACGTTGGCCAGAGGCAATACCTCTCAAGAGCATCTCAACTGCTGATATCGCAGACGCTCTTTGGCTGATATTTTCTCGCTTGGGTTTTCCCGGAGAAATATTGTCAGACCATGGCACTCAACTTATATCAGACACTATGTCACAGGTAATGTCTATGCTACACATTAAAAGGTCTCTCAGCAGTATCTATCACCCAATGTCTAATGGGTTGGTCGAACGTTTAAATAGGACTCTGAAAACTTTACTTGGTAAAATAACTGAGGATCATCCTCAGGATTGGGACAGGGTCTTACCCGCGGCTCTCTTTGCGTATAGAGAGGTCCCCAATGAACATACGGGGTTTTCCCCTTTTGAACTTGTCTTTGGCGCGCAACCGCGCGGCCCTATGTCTTTACTTCACGATCTAATCACTGCCGATAATATTAGCGATGAGACTCAATCTTCTTATGAGTACGTCATTGCTCTTAGGCAAAAGATCATCGAGGCATGCAAACTAGCAACTTCGTCTTCAGAATTTGCTAAAGAAAAGGCAAGGCAGTTTGCAAATAAGAATAGATGTCTACGACAACTTTGTCCAGGTGACAAAGCTCTCGTTCTACTTCCTTCAAGGGAGAACAGACTTCTAATTGCATGGAAAGGTCCATATGCAATAGTCTCCAAAATTTCTGATGTCGACTATGTTGTCGATATTGATGGAAAGCATAAAACTTTCCACATAAATATGCTCACAGAATTTTATGAAAGACCTGACTATTTGCAGCCTATTTTCCAGGCTACGGACAATTCACAAGCAACTCGTGGTCAGTACTCATCTCTGTCAGTTATACAGGATGAGGAAACTACTTTTTCTGATGTCAATCTTCCTCTTTCTATGGTCCCACTTTATTCTACGGAATCTTGGAAAAACGTGACCGTTTCTCCAAATCTTTCCGCTGAGGAACATCGACAAGTTTCTTCGATGTTGCAAACATTTCAGGATGTTCTTACAGACATCCCGGGACACACACATGTCATAGAACATGACATTGTGCTAACTGATCACAATCCTATCAGAGTCAGACCATATCCAATACCTATTCATTTCCAGTCTCAAGTCGAAAAAGAGTTGGATGAAATGATACGTTTGGAAATCATTGAACCATCCACTTCAGCATACTCTTCGTCTATGGTTATTGTTCGAAAGAAGGATAATAACATTCGCATTTGCGTAGATTATCGCAAATTGAACCAAGTTACGAAGTTCGATGCTGAACCTATGCCTTCATTAGAAGAGCTACTCAATAAACTTTCTAATTCTAGATTCTTTACCAAACTAGATTTGTCTAAAGGTTATTGGCAAGTCCCGCTAACTGAACGTGCCAAACCTTTTACAGCTTTTTTCTACACCTAGGGGTTTATTCCAATGGAATTTCATGCCTTTTGGTCTTATGAACGCCCCTGCTACATTCGTACGCATGATGCGGCGAATTCTCGCATATCGTACAGATGTCATAGCATACCTAGATGATATCTGTCTATTCAGTGATTCTTGGGAAGATCACTATTTGGGTTTATACGAATTACTGTCTACTCTTCGCGAGTATAACTTGACTGCAAAACCCTCTAAAGCCTTTATAGGATTTAGCGAGATTTCTTTCCTAGGTCATCGGGTTGGTCATGGTCTTTTAAAGACAGAGGACCACAATGTTTCAAAAATACTTAACATTTCGGTCCCTAAGACGAAGAAACAAGTAAGGAGTCTATTAGGTTTGATTCAATTCTACGGACGATTCATTCCGAATCTGTCCTCCATTATGGCACCGCTTTCTACTTTATTGAAGAAAGGGTCGCCTAATCTGATCCGCTGGTCTAAAGAATGTCAATCCTCATTGGACCAGGTTAAAGCCCTATTTTCATCTCCACCTATTCTTAAGTTACCTACTATTGAGAAGACTTTTGTTCTTCGAAGTGACGCCTCGTCAACAGGGATTGGGGCAGCACTAATGCAGGAGTATTCTGATACTTTGCATCCGGTGATGTATATCTCTAGGAAATTAAACGCTGCAGAAAAGAATTACTCGGTTTTAGACCGTGAGTTATTGGCTATGGTATGGTCTATTCTGAAGTTACAAAGATTTCTTCTAGGCGCACATTTCATTGTGGAAACCGACCAGAAAGCGCTTACTGCTATTCAGAGCAAAAACTTGAAGAGCTCGAGGTCCACTCGTTATGCCATAGCTCTTCAACCATTTCATTTCTCGGTTCGAGCTATCCGTGGTTCGGATAATGTAATGGCAGACATTCTGTCCAGATGTCCACACGATTCCACATGATTCTTCTGTCATATATATATATATTTCCTGATATACAGTCCAATGTTATAATGACATGTTAGTAGATTTTGTCTCACTTTTTTTTTTTTTGAGGGAAATTTATAACATTGTACCATGTAATTATCTAAGAAGGCTTAGTTAGTGATATACGGGCCAAAAGATCACTCGGCCACATTTAAATAAATTATTTTCAGGATTGTATTAAGAAATTTACCAGTTGTCTTTAAGATTTGTGTTATTGATATTTTCGCAGCACATCATTGAAGTCTGCGAGTTTATGTCCATTGTGGAACTTTGAGGATATCAAGTCCTGTCCTACATTGGGAGCGGATGATGTCCACATCTTCTTCTATTGAATGTTTTATGTCACCGAAGAGCAACACATGTATTACTTATTAATTACTGTTACTTTATATAATGTAATAATATAGTGCGGTATATTAGTAAATTACACCGCTATTTGCAACACATTGTATGATAACACATAATATATTTAATTTCATATATTGGTATGAGTATAATTTGATTGTCATTATGTTGTTGCCATCATTGTGGCGTGTGTTGGTGGCACCTTCCTGGAATATATCAGCGTATACTTAGATAAATTTTTTCTCTAAGGATCTGAGATATGATCTCAGTGTCGCTCCATGCGTTGAGCTAATTTGTTAGGTATATATCCACGCATCATACGTGCGTTAGGAGCCTAGATTTTTTCCGGCTCCAGGATTTAAAAAAAAAAAAAATGTCCCATTTTTTTTTTTTTCCAGGGAGGGTGCGGTAATGTTACGCACGGATCATTATTATTTTTCGTTTGTATAAACATTTTTTCATATGTATGATCATTTTTTTTGACTGAAGTGTGTATTATGTTTTCTATGGTCAAAGGGACATAATCCGAGTTATCGAGACTACAATTTGTTAGGAGTTGCCTTCTCTTGTATAGAGACACGTTCGGTCTATAATTTCTTGAACGAAGCGTGACCACATCTCCTTATTTGGTAGTATCAGTCAACTATGGTAGATGTCTGAAACCTTTCTTAACGCTTCTTTTCATGACCATAAAAGGCGCGACTGTGTAAGACTTTTATCTCGAATGTTCTTCGAATCGTCTTATTGTGAACGGCAACTCAGAGATTGTCGTTCTGCGCATGTCAAACCGGGAGTTCGTTCTGTGTGTTCCGCCCAGTTGGGGCAGTTTAGAAATGGTTTAAGAAGCGAGCAGACGCAACTGCGTCTTGTGATTCTCTGAGGGAAATACTGTGTCTTAGTGAGTTAGTTAGCTAACTAGACTATTTCCCAGTATTATGCAGCCTGCCTGGAGGCATATGTTCATGGTTGATTTTCCGAAATAAGGTAATTCCTCTTGTATCGAACTTTATGCTATCATCTAGAGGTTCGTCATTTTGTCGCCTATTTGCTCGCCTGTGTGATGCAAAATGGAGAGGTACTTTGACTAGGATTAAGTCACCAGTATCTGTATACCTGAACTAGTTAAATATATATGGGTCGCTCTAGACCAACAAGACTGTTGTCTGTGTTCCAGGATTCGTTATATCAGAGATCACGTCCAAGTCAGATGGTTAGACTTAGGAACATTATAAAGGTCGAGCTGACCTGTAGCCCATGTATGCTATTCACGTGCAGACAGTGAACGGACTTATTGTATACAACTGATCTGCTAGCATCAGAATGGGAGCATTTATTATTGTTTATGAACATTGAAGATCTGTAGCTGACACTGTTGCAGAAGTTATAGAAATTATTATTATTTATACAGCTTCACGAACTAGCACTCGATGATTGATGAATTTCTGAATCTATTGAACTGTGATGTCTTATGACGCATATATACAACAGCTATCATTGCTGACTACAGAAATTGTTTTCAATGTGCCATATCATCTTGCTGAACTCGTTAACCATGTTGATGTCATAAGTATCATGACTGTTTTGTGGCGTGCAATAAATGAAAGAAACTTATACAACGAAGTTACCCTTTCTATGACTCTACACGTCATGTTGCCTGTGTGATAACCCATTGAACTGTTCCACTACCACATACACAGCAACATCCTAAATCAGAGAAGACACCTACATCTTACACTTTAACACCAGGTGTCGATAAGGGTGGCAAGTTACCACTTCAGCACAAATCCACCCTTATCAGTATAGCATCAACGAAGACATGAGGTATAGCATCAATGAAGACATGAGGTATAGCAACAATGAAGACATGAGGTATAGATCAACGAAGACATGAGGTATAGCATCAACGAAGACATGAGGTACAGCAAACTCAAATACTCTGGTTTCAGATTGTAACGGCCGCACCGCTCCTCTGATCGCACCAGCAGAGGCATGCTGCGTGGGCAACAGCTTGACCTCCTTATTTCAAGTGCCCAACCTCGTGCCCACCGAGAATATGTTTCGGGGGTACGCTCCTATAGTCAGAAATGACTGAAAAGGAAGATTGAGTGATGGTTCCATGCTACTTCTAAAGTGAGAAATAAAAACGAAGAAAACCGCCAGAAAACATTGAGCGAGAAAAGGTGAAAAATGTAATGCAAAGTATAATAATCCTTTGTCAAATAATCCCGTATGAGTTAAAATAATCCTTTATTAGCTAAAATGAGGATTAACAGGCTAATAGTATTATTTGTAAAAGTACATGAAGGAAACCAAAAAAAAAAAAGCAGTTTCCTAATCGGCTTATGTACATTTTGCACACTTTCGCCGCGTAGGAGGTCTACAGATGTACAAATTAGACGGATAATATCCGCTGATTTGATTCGTTAAAAAACCACCTAAAAATAATCTATATTCAGATTTTGTACATACTTTATACCAGTTATATATTACTTGTGTCAGTTGAGCGCGGAGGGGGAGGAAAGAATTATAAAACCGTAAATTAACAAGTAGGCTTCGGTGGTCCATGGTTCGAACCACAGTTGAGGTGGAATATTTTAGACCGCAAACGGCTCCGGGGTCGACCAAGCCTCATGAATGGGAAGGATAAAGACGTCCGGCGTGATACTGACCACATCACCCCTAGTGTGCCGATGGTCAAGAAAATAATGGGCCTAATGCCTTATTCCCAATATGCCTCAGTGGGCGTTACGGGATCCTTTACCTTTTACCCTTACTCTGTGTAGCAGAAGGCGATTTAGGAGGGTTGGGACAGCTACCCTGTCCTGTAGAAATTTGAAGCCACAGGAGGAGCTTCAACACGTGCATGTACCAGTGACGCAAGAGATCAGAAGAGGGTTTTCGCGTTGGATATGATAATGACGGTAAAGGTAGTCTCATAGCAGATAGCCTTCTTTAGCCTAAGCAACATCTGGAAGTCCTCCCAATACAGCACAAGCACAAAATTAAGATTATATCAGAGCTGTGTGCTTTCTGTGCTTCTCTATGGTGCGGAATGCTGGAGAGTTACAGAGAAGGAAATGTCGAAATTGTCCTCTTTTCACACAACATGCCTAAGAAAAATTCACCGAATCTTTTGGCCGAATACCATCACTAACCAAGATCTGCTTACTCGTAGCAAGCAAGAGGACATGCACACCATCATAGCTGGCAGACGCTGGAACTGGGTTGGTCATGTCCTCAGAAGAGACCCCGATGCCATCACAAGAACAGCCATGCTTTGGACCCCTGAAGGAAAACGAAAGAGAGGCCGACCAAAAACAACCTGGCGGAGGACTGTGGAGGCTGAGTTGCAAAGAATGAACCAGAGTTGGGGCACTGTACGAAGGATGGCCACCGACCGAGCAAAGTGGAATCAATTTGTTGTTGCCCTACAAGACGCCACTAGGCGTGATGGTCACTGACTGCTTTGACGGTTGGCGGCTAAGGATCAAAGAAGAAGAAGATAGCAGATACTACCGTAGGAAAGTGGAGTGTTAGAGACTCACATTACTAGATCCAGTATCCAGTGCTGGAGTGACCAGTTCCCTTCCTTGCGGCCTGTTCCTTCCCTAACTCAAAGAGCAGAGTCAGGCACCCATTTACAGCTGGGTAAACTGGAGCGTGTCGGTATTGTGCGAACCCAGCACCCTTGCCGCGAGAGACCAGCGCTCTAACCATTCTGTCAACCGGACGCTTTGTCAACCGGACGCTCTGTCAGTCGGACGCTCTGTCAATCGGACGCTCTGTCAACCGGACCATGAACAAGAAACCGTTGGATATGAAAAACATTATAAAAAAACGTGTTCCTAGCAATATGAGACACGTGTTCCTAGCAATATGAGACACGTGTTCCTAGCAATATGAGACACGTGTTCCTAGCAATATGAGACAGTCCTTGTTCTGGAATCTCCTGGGTAAGATACGTAGATGAACACCAAAAAACGCATGGAGATGAGAACTGGACACAGGAAGGAACGGGTTGTTGTTTAACTAGATCTGCTGAGCTTCTCGCTCTTTTACAGCCAATGCCAAGTTGAGGACTCCTTGGTATTATCTACACTGTAGATATAGGCTTTTCCTTTGGCTTTTCTGACATTCTGAAACGTGCTGAGTTGAAGTCATGAGCATCCAGTTTCTCCAGCTTGATTCGCATTTAAAGGATCGTCACATCTGGCCCGAGTAAGAAGCGAGTGGAATAATGTGCGTTCCCCGACATCCAAGGGGGCTCTCCAACTATGCAGAGCTAAAATACTGTACTCTGGTTCTGAGCTTTCCCAAGGAATTGTCACGTCCTGCACAGAGCCACTTCTCAGCTCCTCCGGCCTATTATTGTGTCTACAGTGAGATTCTCCTACATGCTGTCAACTAGGTAAAAGACAAAAAAATCAGGTCTGGGGCTCAAATGACTTATCCAAGCTTAGTGTACAATGCAGGGTTCTCAACAAGTTTCACCACAGGGGTAATCCATGGAAGTGTGTGGAGGATTTCAAGAGCTAATGAGGATGTAATTAGCCTCACAGACAGAGGTTCACTTCCACGTATGTAAACTGTAGCATTGTGCATAGCTGGTGGTCATATAAAGATAACTCCAGATATGCCTCCATGCATGAATGAACAGGTTGAAAACATGTAGAGACCTTGAGCTGATGGCACGGGACATGATGGGGGAAAAGGGGGGGGGGGAGCTTGGCATAGGTTTGTTGAAAGCCCCTGCTTATTGAAGCATGAAGGGTAATGCATCATTGAATAATTTTTAAACATTAAGACACGAAGAACGTTTAAAGTCATATATACGCGTAATATATACTGAAGTATTCCACTTCTTGCGAGGAAGATTTCCCATGATACTTTTGCAGAATCTTCCTCCTCTTCTTCGTTCACTTTCAGACGGCAGCTTGAACATGTTCAAAGAAAGCGGTGGTAAGTGTGAGGCTGTTGGCATCTCTGTAGAGTTTTCTCCAGGAATGGTACTGGGAAAGGTCATAAGCGCTTTCCTCAAATGCTGCAGAATCAAATATTATTAGTTCAACAAATTAAAAGCCGGACAGACAGACAAGTATCCACGTGGGGAAGACAAATAAAAAGTAGAAAATGGCCACCAAGACTGTCCGCCCTACGAGAAGAGTAGATTGATAGCATGGCCTTCTCCAAGCCGTTTCAGGGAGACACTGTACGACGACGTGACAAGCCTGAGACCTTATGAGAGATATAAATGCAGTAAAACACGAGAGCGAAGGAAGAGGAAGGAACAATGCGAGAATCATCATAATCATCATTGACTATAGGTGCAGACGATCAAGTCTCCAAACAGCTCTCGGTTCTTGGTGATTTCCGTCAATACTGTAGTTGGTGTTCTTTTTCCGTCGCACTCAGATACAGCTGGAAAAATAGAAGATACTAAAAGTGCAGGAAGTCGGAAAGAAACGGTAATGACCAGCTAGATCCAATTGCATGTTGTTGTGTTGTTTAACTATGGCTGCTGAGGTGAATGAGTACTGCCTTCTCAAAGTACTGAAATGACAGAGAAGTCACGGAAAAAAACCTAGATCTATACGTTGATAATGCCAAGGATTCTTCAACTTGGCACTGGCTGCAAAAGAGCAACAAGTTCAGCTGCCATAGTTAAACAAAAACAATAATACCACAAAGTTGTTTTGATCTAAAACTAAGGCTCTCTTTTTTTTCACCCGTGAGTTACCGGTGCCCGAAAGGGGAGCAACAAATAGTAACGCTGTTCCCAACCACGCAAGATGTAAAAAAGCAACTAAGGAGGGTTGAGTATGAGGCTGGTTACCCATCTTGTAATCAAATTTTAAACCACAGAAACTTCAACAAACAATGGGCATATCAACAAAGGAAAGTAAAACTAAGCCTTCCAAGACAGGAGAAGGTCCTCTGGCAGAGAGTCGCAGGACGAAACACTGAGAAAGCCGAAAGGAGTCTATGCTGTTGATTAACCTTCTTTCTTCTTGGAGAATCTCCAGATTTGGCACTTGGAATGTTCGTACATTGAACAAACAAAGGAAAACAGTACAGGTAGCAACAGAAATGCGAAATTATAAGATAGACATCCTGGGACTCTGCGAGACACGGTGAAAGGGCATAGAGGGGAAGAAAACATGTTGATAACATTACCAGACAGACAATCCCTGTTATAGAGTCCCCAAGATAAAAGGAGTAGAGGAAGACCAAAGAACACATGGAAAAGAGAACTGAAAACAGACATAAAGGGGTTGAAGAAGACATGGGAAAACCTTGAGCTGATGGCACGGGAAAGGAAGACTTGACATACATTTATTGAGCGCCTATGTTCCTTTGGAAGTTGAAAGGTGAAGACAAAGACTTTTCTTTTCTTCCATCAGCAACACATAATAATGTAATACACCCGTAAGGGCAACAGCGGCAGACAAATGCTATTCTCATAAATCATCATACTCATTACTTCCCTTTTCGCTACTTATAGAGCATGGGTCACCATTGCGTCAGGTGCTCTTACAAGAGCCCTGCACCATATCATTCCTGTGCTCTTGTAGTAGTAGTTTATGTTGTTTTAATGATGGGAATAACCAGTACTGCGCACAACCTCATATTTGTCTCCTCATGACATTCTTTAGGGATCAACAGTCCTCTTCCTTCGTTCTGTTCTCATAAGCCCTTAGGATTGTTCATAACTCTTATAACGTTTACCACACACCCATCCATCCATCCATTACCTTTGAGCTCCGCAAGGAGCATAGGCCTTCAACAAGCACATGCCAAGTCCTCTTGCCACGTGCCATCAGCTCAAGTTGTCTCCATGTTTCCTCGTTATTTTCGCTTCTGTCTCCGATTCTCTTCTTTATGTGTTTCTTGGTCTACTTCTGCCCCTTCTTGCTCTCCCTCAAAAATCTTATAACGTTTACCACACACAGTTATGACAAACAAAAACAAAACAACATCAAAACATGTTCACAAAGACCGCAGCCAGAAATATACAGTCCGGGAACAACCTGATGTGAAAATAATGGTCACACGAAAAAAGCTATTACAATCAATTTGATTTACATTACTGTAGTCCTGGAGACGCCAAATCTCAGAAAGGGCAACCTACAAATCTGTTCAATTGCAGGTCGACAGTCTGTGGGAGTCTGAAAGAAGTAAATAAACACGAAAATATCAGACGAGAAGCGTAAAAATTATGCACGCTTCCAGGATTTTTGGCGGCGCGATACACTTCAGACATCGCACTTATGAATAGAGAAAGGAAAAGGTTGAACACGGGGCAGATCGGCTTCAGCGTAGCGTATAGAATTGTGTCGTCGCCTCTTCTCCAAATGCCACACTTCCTTATCTTCTCTGGTCTTTTTTATCGAGGTCTTTTTTCTTTTATCCCCGAAAGAACAGGTTAAAAATGACAGTTATGAACAAATTGAATGACTTACTGAACACGGTTATTTGAATAACTACTACCGCTGGTTCAAGAAGAGTACATTTTCTTTGCCTTTCTTAACTCGGCTCGGAAAGAGAAGTGTCTTACTCGAACTTCAGCCTTGTCATAATCATATCCTTCCACACCACTTCAGCTTCGATGAACGTTGGGTGTATGTGTGTATGTGTCTCCAGGCGCAAGTGTCTATATAACGTTTGGTTCTCAGTTTTGTTGTACAAGTGTTGATATTGAGGTTTTGCCTTTCTTAACTTGGTTCTGAAAGAGAAGTGTCTTACTCGAACTGCAGTCTTGTCATAATCCAATTCTTCCACACCACTTCAGCCTCAGCTTCCATGAGCGTGTGTATATGTGTGGGTCTCCAGGCGGAAGTGTGTACATGGCGTTTGGTTCTCAGCTGTGTTGCGGAAGCTGTGATAATAAAGACTTTGGTTTTTCTTAACTACGTTCTTAAAGAGAAGTTGTTTAACTAGGCCTGCTGAGCTTCTCGCTCTTTTGCAGCCAATTCCAAGTTGAAAATCCTTGGTATTATCTACACTGTAGATCTTGGTTTTTCCTGTGGCTTTTCTGCCATTCCGAAATGTGTTGAGTTGAAGTCATGAGCTTCAGTTTCTCCAGATTGGCTTGCATTTCCTCATATCTGGTCCCAAGCTAGGGGGAAGAAGAGCGTGGCATACTGTGCATTCCCCGTCATCCTAGGGGGCTCTCCAAATATGCAGAGATCTAGTTATGGGCTATCCCAAGGACTTGTCACGTCCTATACAGAGCCACTTCTCGGCTGCCCATACCTATCATAGTTCCACAGTGAGTTCCTCCTGCATGCAGCCAACCAGGTAGAAACCAGAGTTACATCTGCGGGCCAAGTGGCTCAAGTGACTTCTCCAAGCTTAGCGTGCAATGCTGGGTTCAAAACATTTTTCACCATAGGAGGAATTCTTGGAAGTGTGTGGAAGTTCTCAAGAGTCAATGAGGGTGTAATTAGCCTCACAGACAGCAGTTCATTTCCACATCAGTGGAATTTAACATTATGCTTAGCTGGTGGTCATATAAGGATGACTCCAGATATGCCTCCATGCATCTAAAAGAGAAGTGTCTTACTCGAACTTCAGCTTTGTCATAATCATGCCTTTCCCCAACACTTCAACGTTATCTTCGATGAGCACGTGCGTGCGTGTCTCCAAACGCAATCGTGTATATAAGATTGATTCTCAGTTTTATTCTACAAGCGTTGATATTAGATGCCGATACTTAGCTTAAATAAGTACTATTAAAAAATAGCTATCGGATTTGGAGAGATTTGAAAGCAGCACCTGCGCTGATAGAACGCTTGATGTCTCATCATCATCATTTTTATCATCATCACCAGCCTCATCCTCAGCCTCATCATTTTTATCATCTTAATCATCATCAACACTATCATCATTATCACCACCACCATCATCATCCACATTATCATTATTATCACCATCATCACCATCATCATCATCATCAGCATTATCATCATTATCACCATCACCAACATCATTATCACCATTATCATCATTATCACCACCATCATCATAACCATTAACATCATTAGCGCAACCACCATCATCATCCACCTTATCATTATTATCACCACCACCATCATCATCATCAGCATTATCATCATTATCACCATCGCTACCACCATCATCATTAACATTATCACCACCACCATCATGATCAACATTATCATCATTATCACATCCACCATCACCACCACCATATCATCATTATCATCATTATCACCACCACCACCACCACCACCACCACGATTTTCCTCAACATTATTGTCATTATCATCCCCACCACCATCACCATGATCATCATCAACATTATCATTATTATCACCACTACTAGCATCACCATCAACATTATCATTATTTCACCACCTCCACCATATTCATCATCAACATTATCATTATTATCACCTACACCACCACTAGCATCGTAATCAACATTATCATTATTTTACAATCTTCACCATCTTTATCATCAACATTATCGTTATTATTATCACCACCACCACCACCAGCATCATCATAAACATTATTATTACTATCACCACCACGACCACCAGCATCATCATAAACATTATCATTACTATAACCACCACCACCAACATCGTCATAAACATTATCATTATTATCACCACCACCACCACCAGCATCATCATAAACATTATCACTACTTTCACCACCACCACCACCAGCATCATCATAAACATTATCATTGCTATCACCACCACCAGCATCATCATAAACATTATCATTGATATCACCATCACCAGCATCATCATAAATATTATCATTGCTATCACCACCACCACCAGCATCATCATAAATATTATCATTGCTATCACCACCACCACCATCATCATAAATATTATCATTGCTATCACCACCACCAGAATCATCATAAATATTATCATTACTATTACCACCACCACCATCATCATAAATATTATCATTGCTATCACCGCCACCACCAGCATCATCATAAATATTATCATTACTATCACCACCACCAGCATCATCATAAACAGTATCATTACTATCACCACCACCAGCATCATCATAAACATTATCATTACTATCATCACCACCAGGATCATCATAAACAGTATCATTACTATCACCACCACCACCACCATCATAAATATTATCATTACTATCACCACCACAACCACCATCATAAATATTATCATTGCTATCACCACCACAGCCAGCGTCATCATAAATATTATCATTACTATCACCACCACCACCACCACCACCATCATCATCATCAGTATCTTGAAGCTCTCCTACGAGTTACAAGTCTTCAACAAACACAAGCCAAGCCTCCCTGCCCGTGCTATTCACCCAAGGCATTTCCGTTTCTTCTTTCTCACTTTCATTTCTGTCTTCGGTTCTCTTCTCCATATGTACTTTTTTGGTGGGGTGGGTCGCCCTCTGTCTTGTCCTGGGGAATCCAGAACAGCGACTGTATTGTAATGCTGTTTACTAGATTCCTCAATGTTGACCTATTCAATGAAGTGTGTAATATACAGCTTTAACGTGGTTGTGATAAAAACAAGTTTATCTTTTAGTCACGGACGCTTGCGCAACAAACTGTTACAATGGACAATTGGTCTAATCACCACAGTCCTTCTGTTACTTGGCTGTTTCTGGTCTCTGGATTATCACACTAAATAAGTCTTCTTCTTCTTTTTTATTAGGTGGGACCACTACTGTAGTTGACTTCTTCCAGGACGCCTGCGTCAATGTACTTGATGCCCATCTACTTCATCTTGGATACTTAGCCGCTGACTGACGAAGCAATTAATGACCATTACGCCTGGTGGCGTCATGTCGGGCAGCAACAAACTGTCTCCAGTTTGCTCCGCCTGTGACCACACTTCGTGCCGTGCCCTAAATCTGGATCATCCTTTGCATCTCAGCCTCCACAGTTCTCCGCCAAGGTGTTTCTGGTCGGCTTCTCTTTCGGCTTCCTTCTGGGGTCATAGCATAGCAATTCTTGTGATGGTGCCGGGGTCAGAGGACACGGCTAACCAAGGTCTAGCGTCTACCCGCAATGATGATTTTCTGTGCTCTCTTGTAGTTGTAGTATATGTAACAGTTATCTTTTCAAGATAAGGTTTTCATACCATTCATCATCTTCCTTTGTCGTCTTTTACATCATAGTTGGTATCTTAGCTATGTAGTTTATATTCTTTTCCAAATTTTATTATTGTAAAATTGACAAATGTATTGTCCGGAGGTGTCTGTGGAGACGAAAAAAAAAAAAAAAACTGCTGTTGCATCTCGCATGTCTTAAGAGGTGAATAAAATGTGTTGTTCATGAGTCTGACAAACTCATTGTTTTTGGAAATAATTTTTTTAAATGTTCATATGCATAAATAAATTTGTTGTTGTATATGAAACTGAAGGTAAATGGATGTACTTTACTCTTGTGCTACAAGTATTAAAGCTTTCATTGAAAAATTATTAGTTGTCCAAGGTAAAATGGATAGGAACAAAAGATACGGAAGCCACTTAAATGGCTCCCGGGTCAAATGTGTCTAAACCCTGAGCCATTATAAAGTCGATTGCGACTTAAAGAGTCAAAACGGGACCCAATGATGCAGCAATAGAGAATGCAGTCAGCGACCCATAGCTTGACTGCTTGCGTCAGGGTCAGCGAACCAGAGCTGACCAAGACCCTACTCCACCTCCACGAGGTGGTCCTGGACACAGGCGGCATCACTGCAGTCTGGCTGAGAGAGCAGGGATCGAAGATGGAAAGCAAACCTGGTCCCAAAAAATGCCGTGCTGAAGTCGGATGTATCGGCCGAAAGGCGCAGATATCGCAGCTTCGCTGTAAACAGACACAACGCAACCAACGTCCTTTTCAGGACGAACGAGGAAGAAGAAGAAGAATTAAAACCAACGTCTCAATCATTCAGCATCTGTAGCCCATTTAGGAGACTGGGAATATGTAAATATAATATACTTTGACTAATTTTTCAACAGCTCTTTAACCACAGGATTGTTTGTTTTTTCTTAACGTACGCCCGCTATTACTCGAGGCGAAATCTCCGGTTAGTATATCTAACCTGAGATTGATTTAACGTGAGTATCCTATTTTCCCTGTACGCTGACAGGTGTCCTCTCGCCAGTCAGGCAGATACTCGCCGTCTCCGGAGGGTCATTGTTTGTAAATGTTTGTCTTGGTATCCTGTGTCCTATATATTCGTAAAAGGTAAAGGTAGTCCCATAGCAGATATTGCCGTAGGGGTGTGAAATGTTAGAGACTTCACTAAACTATGTCCTGCATAGATGGGGGTTGGGTGACTAGTTCCCTTCCTCGCTACCTTTTCCTTTCCTAACTCAAGAACAAAGTTAAGTACCCATTTATTGCTGGGTAGACTGGAGCTTGACGCCACTGTATTTCGAACTTGGCACCTTTGCCGCTACGCCAGAGGCAAGCGATCAAACCACTCTGCCAATCCGACGCTCCCTGAATACATATACTTTAAGATTGTTTCAGTTCTTTCCTCGCGTAAGCGCTACGTAAAACTGACCACGAGCA
Organism: Oreohelix idahoensis; assembly: GCA_024509875.1. NCBI lineage: Eukaryota > Metazoa > Mollusca > Gastropoda > Stylommatophora > Oreohelicidae > Oreohelix > Oreohelix idahoensis. The sequence goes on from JAMPIV010001135.1 coordinate 333,512, forward strand.
ACGAATGTATACACGTAAAATCCTAAATGATCCAACGATTGCACTTGCGCTTTGTTGATAATGATAACAACAACTAAAACCACAGTGCAATGATGACATCTCGAGATGACATTAAAGACTGGTTTGGTTTGGTTTTAAGGACTATCTTCATTGCACACGGACAACGCCATTAGTGCTCCGATCTCCTCCCTTAGATCACAAAAGGAGGATCTAAACACAGTGCACGAACTCCGTAGCACCGGCGAGAATCCCAATGTTTGAATATAGGAATCACACATTCTACAAATATTTTTGCCAGGGCAGCGGCCTGAAAGGCCTACTCTATACAATTTCCAACTGGCGTGGGATTTTTATCGTGCGCAACTTGCACACGGGACCTGCTATTTTTTTCACCCTTATCCAAGAAGGCTAGGTATCCGATCCCTGCAAGACTGCCACATGCTTAGTCAATTGCGAACTGAACATTAGCCCACAGAGACGCACATCCACACAAAGCTGTTTGGGAGTCTTGAAGAACTTTCAACTACAGCAACATACACCCAGAGAACCGGACTTCTTGTGTAGACATTTCTAAACAACAGCGAACGAGAAGAAGAAGAAGAAGACTACCCAGGAGACCAGGAGGGAGTATGACATCATTAGGACCACTGGTTCTGAAAAAAAAAAAAGTTCTTAAATTATACTCTCTCAACTGGGAATCGAGGATAGATAGATAGATAGATAGATAGATAGATAGATAGATAGATAGATAGATAGATAGATAGATAGATAGATAGATAGATAGATAGATAGATTACATATAATGTGACGGCCTGTCGAATGTTATTATGAGAAAATTCATAAGAACAACGAAAAATCTTACAGTTTTTGAGGAGGTAAGCCTTTTTCTGGCTAGGCTCCTAGTGCCAACCTAGACAAAAAAAAGTCCCTCGTTTATATTAGGGCGCATATTCAAATATGAAAAACGTTGTGGTCTAAGAATTCTACTTCACCTTCCCTAATAATTTATTTATGATGTCTGCAAGTAACGCAACAGCGAATTGATGGAAGCAATCATTAAAATAGTTTATACCGAAAAACCATTTATACCAATGCGCGTCCGGTGGTTTAGTGGCTAGAACTTTTGCCTTCCAGGCAGAAGTTTTTGTCCCGAAAAGTTTTGAGTTATTTATTAATTCCGTCGCCTGTCTTCAGTTTTTATAGGTTTGCTTTTGTTAATTTTTAGTTTCCAAGTTTCTGAGTGTGTAGACGGACTTGAAAGAAATGCAAGAAACTGAATACAGAATACATCGAGTCATTCTCAGATCATGAGCATAAATCGTACACCATAGTTTTTTACCGTCGCTTCTTGACGTGATATTTGCTAGTTATGTTATAGTTATAGGCGATCTTGGATTACCTCATCAAGTGCTCTTTAACAAAATACTTATATCTACTTGCCACTGTCATATGACACGCCTCGCATGAAAACAACTTTAATAACAAAGGATGAGAATTTCGTAACTTACATTCAATTTATTTTTGGCCACTAGAATTGAAATTAAAACACAGTGTTCAGGTAGTAGGTGTAGGATATCGCCGCCAGAGGTCGCCTACGCTGCAATCACCCCTGGTAGAAACATATCCCAAAATTCATCTTGTGTTATTATGTTTAATTTTCCGTGTACCTCTATATTGCTTTAAGTACTCAAGTGGCACAGACGACGACTGCCGAAATGCCAGACACAAGGACTGGTGAAGCGTTATTTTGTCTTTTTATTGGTCGCGAAGATTTTAGAAAGGCGTTGTCAGGTTTAAAAAAAAAATGTAGGGGGAATAATTGAAATTGTAGAATAATGGCAGGGGAGATAACGGTTCAATTAAACTTCAGCTATGTTAGGCATAATTACTCTTGAAACTTTGCCCGCATAATAAGATATCATGCGATCTATGCCAGGTCTGGACATTAACTCTCTAACGAGGTTTAAATTAAGAGATACGGTCCGCAACCAGACGATAGGTCAAGGCCTAAAAACTCAACCCCTGCAGGCCCAAGTAGAACAGTCCCAACTAAGATGGTTTAACCATGTCTGCAGAATGGGAGAAGATCGGCATGCAAGTGGCATGAGAAACTAAGAGCCAGAGACCCCGACCTACAGGACGACCCAGAGTCCGCTGGGAGTGCAACATTAGACAATCTTTGAAGGACCAAGGACTAGAATGGGACTAGGCCAGAAGGAAAACAGCCAATAGGATAGTCTGGAGCTCTCTCCTCCAAACCTCTACACCTCACGGTAGAAGAGGAACGACTAAGTAAGTAAGTATAAGGTTTAAATTATGAAAATAAAAGTGATTACTGAAAGCGTAGAGATCCAAATAAGAATACATAGGGCTAGAGCTGTGATTGCACTCGGAAATACATGGGGATCAAAAGAAATCGTCCAACACCAAAATCGTAATCTTCAATTAAAATGTCTAGTCAAGCTCATTGTATGGCTGTGAAACATGGATACCAACAAAAACAACAACCTAACAGCTACATACTGTCATAAATGAGTGCTTTGCGAAGAATAGAAGGAATGAGGTTGTATGACACGATCACTGATGTGAAACTGATGACAAGAAGCAGACAAGCGCTAGAGAAGCAAGAGAAGAAGACGCAGGAGATGGAAAGGACACACTTTGAGGAAACATGTTAGTGTTACCAGACAGTCCTAGTTTAGGGACAGACATGAAGGGGGTGATGAAGAGAACTTCAGACAGACATGAAGGGTGTGATGAAGAGAACAGAAGACAGACATGAAGGGGGTGATGAAGAGAACTGGAGACAGACATGAAGGGGGTGATGAAGAGAACAGAAGACAGACATGAAGGGGGTGATGAAGAGAACTGGAGACAGACATGAAGGGGGTGATGAAGAGAACTGGAGACAGACATGAAGGGGGTGATGAAGAGAACTGGAGACAGACATGAAGGGGGTGATGAAGAGAACAGAAGACAGACATGAAGGGGGTGATGAAGAGAACAGAAGACAGACATGAAGGGGGTGATGAAGAGAACTTCAGACAGACATGAAGGGTGTGATGAAGAGAACAGAAGACAGACATGAAGGGGGTGATGAAGAGAACTGGAGACAGACATGAAGGGGGTGATGAAGAGAACAGAAGACAGACATGAAGGGGGTGAAGAAGAGAACTGGAGACAGACATGAAGGGGGTGAAGAACGAACGAACGAACTTTATTTTCAAAGGGTTGAGAATTGGGCACGCAGGCCCGTCTGACATTCTGCCCTTCCTTTCTCTCACCTTTCATACTGAATTCATTTATTCTCACATGCATTTTGCATATCAGTTTCGAGGAATTCAACGGGAGAAGAAAGTAACAGACATGAAGTTGATGAAGAAGACATGGAGAAGAGAACTGAAGACAGACATGAAGTTGATGAAGAAGACATGGAGAAGAGAACTGAAGACAGACATGAAGTTGATGAAGAAGACATGGAGAAGAGAACTGAAGACAGACATGAAGTTGATGAAGAAGACATGGAGAAGAGAACTGGAGACAGACATAAAGTTGATGAAGAACACATGGAGAAGAGAACTGGAGACAGACATGAAGTTGATGAAGAACACACGGAGAAGAGAACTGGAGACAGACATGAAGTTGATGAAGAACACACGGAGAAGAGAACTGGAGACAGACATGAAGTTGATGAAGAACACATGGAGAAGACAACTGGAGACAGACATGAAGACTTTGAAAGACTTTGAGCTGATGGCACGGGACAGGAAGTTTGTTGAAGGGTTATGCTCATTGGGTGAGGATGATGTTTTGTAAAGAGATGTCTTTGTGACAGACGAACTCAGCTGACCCTGAAGTGTTGGATGATATTGTACGACCCTTCGTAACGACCCCTTCGGATAACATCAGTGCCCCGAATATTGTGGTAACTTTTCGTCAAACGGGATTTTTTTTTCACCTGGACTCATTAGCTATGCACAACAGAAACGTGGACTCATTAGCATGCAACCTTTCCACGCAGATTGTCAACACGTTTGCTGATTAATATGTGGACAGTTATCTACCGTTCATTCCGGTCATCGCATTGATTTAAGGAGAGGTTAAATCACGCCCACGGATATGTCTTGAGAAATCATATGCAGTTATTTTCATTAACTTGGTCAGTACGCCGGCCCAGTGGGGGCGTTGCCAGAATCAAACGAAAGTAGCGGCACACGATCAAACAGGCACTGAGGGATCTCAGGAAAGACTAGCGGCATGCTATCAAAGGCAGTAGTGGTCCCTGAAACGAACGACGCAAGTTTCTTGCCAGCATTTCGCATCCCTGTGTTAACCACAGAACCGATCGCAGTGGACACGAACGGGAGAGACAAAGCGGACGCAGCGAACGGAGATATGGAAAACCAGGGGCGGCATCTCTCTTTAGTCTGGCGGTCAGAACCCCGAAAGTCTCCTGAGATCTAAAAAGGTGTCAAATTCTAACATGTCCCCCCAATCTTGCTTTCCAGTTAGATATATACAGACCACGAAGAAAGCCATTTTATCATTCGTTCGCCAGAGATTTAAGATTCACTAGCTATAGTAGAATTTTGCTAGATTTCCATCTGAATTGGTGGCTACATTGGAGTGATTTCTTTTTCTGTGCACGGTATAATATATTTGTTAAAGTTATCAGTGGTCTAGTGCTTTCATTTTATTTCACTGGATTTTGTGTTTATTTAAATCTATTAAATTAAACTCATCTCAAAAGTTCCAGTGGTAAATTTAATGATATATCTAGTATATTATTTCCAAAAATAATAGATGCTTAAATGCTAAAGTAACTTTTAAAGTCGCGAAGGAATTTATAATTAATAAATTTAGTTAAGTCATATATATATAGATGTGTGGTTTAACCATAGAACTCGCGCAGTGTTTTATTAAATACATAATTAAATTCGCGAGTGTATATAATAGTCTTAACGGTAAATTTATCGCGCGTTAGAATATTATTTGATTTTTGCGGTATGATTATGTTGTCATGGTTTTTCTATCTTTTTCTATAGAATGATCACATAACCTTTGTGATCACAGCAATAAAGAAATCATACAGAGTCTTCCAGACTCGGTTGTTAATCTTCCAGAGATATTGATGAAACATTTTAAATATAATCTTGTGGCGGTCCGATGCGGCCTAGCTATCATAATTACATGAAAGAAAGCACACCCAAGAACATTTAAATAAACCATCAAATTAAATTACAATCTGTAAGATAAACTGGAATAAGAACAGTTGCCAGTAGCGATATTTTATTTACTGCCCTGCTGTGAGAGAGTACATATTTACCTGAACTGTGACTGGGCCTAGTTTTTCCTCACTGGATTTAAAACTTACCGGTCAGTTGCTATCATCACGCATTGAAGGAATTTACCACCAGCGGCAAAATTAAAGAGACCACTCCATTCTCACCCCTGTATCGAACTGTGACAGTGCCATCCCATAGACTCCTTTTATATAATAAAACACAAGAACTCTTAGGCTTTACGTCCGACGATAAGTGGGCATATTTGCTATCAGCCAATCTCGCTAAATCTGGGGCTGGACATCGAAGTACCAGACATTTTCATATGTCAAGAGTGTAATTGCTGTTTATATAATTCTATGGAGTGCGTGATGCTGCAATCGGTAAGTGAGTGTGAGCATATGAGTGTGGGCCCTCACGAGCGTGCATGAATGACTGGAGATTTAATTTTTTGCAAACCATTTGTTAACTTGCCTACCGGGTAATACATTTTCTGTATACCCTGCATTGTTCCTTTAAGTGGGATATTTTGTTAACTCTGTTTCCCCCCCCCCCCTCATTTGCTTAGTAAAGGGAAAAACAATTGGGAATAACAGGATTTTTTCTACCACCCATACCTAATATTGTAACACATCTTTCAGAGTAATTAAATTCACTGTTGGGTTACCTTACCTATTTTCCTGATAACTATCTATCATTGGACTGGGTTTATCTTTGTCTAATACAAGCGGGAAGGGCTTAGTCGATACCAATCTTCTTCACCCACCCCCCCCCCCCCCCCCCCCCACTTGTTATTTGTATTTTCTGTACTTACGATATTTTTCCTGTAACACCTGAGAATTGTTGTGATTGATTTTAATGTTAATAAACAGCATAAACTTATTTAGTACTGTGTTGGAATACCAAAGCCCAAATTTCCCATATCTGTTTAATATAGTGTGTATTCACGTGCGTCTGTGTGTTTGAAGCACCAAATCGGTGTGAGCGCAGGTGTGTGTCTGGAAACTGGCAAATAATTGTTTGACCAGGAGAGTTTGAGGAGAAGATTGAGAGGAACGATTGTCGTAAACAAGTCTGTCCTTACTCTCCCCAGCACTCTGTAAAGCAACTATTTACTTTCTAACCCTCATTATCACTGAGCCTCACCATCATTCTCCACTCTAAACAGGACCACTATTTCTAAGACTCTTTCTCTCAAAATAAATTTACGACAGTCTTTAAAAAAAAAAAAAAACATCAACAACAAAAAGACAAGATGTAATTTCCTTAAAGCGAACAGATCAGAGACATCAATGTAACAGCAGTTTCAAGAGATAAAGATGTTGTTACCAAAATGATGATAAATAAAGATTAACCTACAGTAACAAAAAGTAGTCCCACATCAGATGCTGCCGTAGTGCATTGACGTGTTAGAGTTTTTATCTATACTTCTTCTTCTTGTACCATGCCGGATGGTGTAGGTGATCATGCCTCTCCACAACTTCCTGTCTACAGTATTATTTATAATTTGTCTTGTTGACGTCTTTCCATGCCACGATGTCAAACTGTCTAGTATCTTCTCTATTTGTCTTCTTTTATCTCTTTTCCCTTCTTTCTTTCCTGTTGTCACGATATACTCCAGTTTCCTTCTTCTTTTAAAATGCCCGAAGAAAGTGGATTGATTCCTTCTAACGTGACCAATGAGCTTCCTTTGCGATTTGGCCTTTCTCAAGACATCCTCATTACTCATTTATACTAGGTCCCGGATTTATGAAGTATGTGACGGTCCCCCCCCCCCCCCCCCCCCCCCCCCCTCCCCCCCCCCCCCCCCCCCCCCTCGCTGCCTCTGTTCCCCCCCCCCCCCAAAAAAAAAAGAGCAGTCAGGTATGCATTAGAGCTGTACTGACTGGACTGGAGTGTGATTGTACCTGATATCGGACCCAGAGCCTTGTACTTATAAGCAACCACTTTTAAACTCTGCCCCCTAGACGCTCCAACCAGCAGTAAGGGTACATAATCCGAAAAGGGAGGAAACCAGAAACACAGGACGACCTATCAAAAGTTGAAATGGAGAATTAACAGACTTTTCAATGTGACAGTGCACAAAGGCTCATTACGCACATTAGCTGGGTCAGTGCACAGTTCCTGACCAACTAGCAAACCATGCGCAGCAAGTCTTACGGGTTATACCTATTTTCATTTATTCTCTCATGTTTCTTATTTAGCTCTCGTTTTTTTCCCCCACTTTCCCTGACGAAGGTCCTGTGGTCACAACGTAGGCAATATTTTTTTCTTTTATCTTAGTAAGACGCATTATATTTTTTAATTTTTTTTTATTTACCCACCCTTCAGTAACTAATCCCACACTTGAGAATGAGCAACTGTTACGGAATTATGAGAAAATCCAGTGATTTGACCGTTGTACCCAGTATATCTATTTCTTACTTTGATGCATTATTGTCAGATGTTCGGGCTATATTTGTGCATTCCTCGATTCTGCACAGGTATCCATTTATGAACGTCTGTAATTTCATGTTTGTAGTTTTCCGTGTTTCAGAACCAGACATTAAGACTGCCTTGACACGAGTGCAAGATTCTAATTTATACGTTGACATTTGATCTCTTTTGATTTCCATATCTTTTCCAATGCATTGAAAGCTTCTCTAGTCTTTTGTATCCCTTTTTGGTTATCATTTTCTGTTCCTCCAACTTTGTCTAAATTGTTACCTTCTTTTTCTTGAATCCTTAGCCCCTGACTGAAAAAGCAGTCAGTGTACATCACGCTTAGTGGCGTTTTCTAGGGCAGCAACAAACTGTCCCCATTTTGCTCGGCCGGTGACTATCCTTCGTGCCGGGCCCCCAACTCTGGTTCATGCTTTGTATCTCAGCCTCCACTGTTCTCCGTCAGGTTGTCTTTGGTCTGCCTTTCTTTCGCCGTCCTTCTGGGACATTGCTACCTAGATACATCATGTACTTCACTTCCCCAAGGGTGATAAGCTTTCAGTTAACTCATGCACGTCCTCCTGTCATGTGTCATCAGTTATAGCCCTTTCCATTGCTTCCTCATCTCATTCATTTATGTCTCAAGTTCTCTTTTCCAACTTTTTTTTTTTTTGGTATTTCTCTACTTCTTTTATTCATTCTAGGCATCACAGAGCGAAGACCGCCTTGTAATACTATCAACACATTTTCTCGGTGTGTGTCCTACCTATCGTCAGAGTCTTCTTATCTCTTTAAGACAAATTTTAATGATAAAATATGTCAACATTCCGCACAAACAAATATCAAAATCATGCCAGCCCGTGTTGTTTTAACACGATCATAACAATCAGTTTGGTTAACAAGTTCTAGTTAACATACCAGTTTTATATATATATATATATATATATATATATATATATATATATATATATATATATATATATATATATATATATATATATATATATATATATATATATATATATATATATATATATATATATATATATATATATATATATATATATATGAATGAATGAATGAATGAATCATAACGTGCATGGGAAGAAATGATTAATTACAGCTGTTTCAGCCTGTCATTTGTCGACTCGACTTGAACTTTAATCACCAGAGCGACTTTTCTTGAGACTGGACTCGAAAGTTTCTTTTTGTCTTGTTTTTTTATTACAACTCGTCTCGACTCGCGATTTTTGGGCAAACTAACTTCGTCATTCATTGTCAAAACGCACTCCTAGGGAGACAACAAAATTATTTTAGCCGAAATCAATAAAATAAAATTAATGCCCTCTGTGAGCAAATAATAGGAATCAGAATTTTTTTTTTTTAAAACTGAGAATAGAGATTATTATAATTTATTATTACTTAAAGCGATTGATATGACTACTGGAAAAAAAAAAGCAATTGAGAATATTAACAGTGTTAGAAAGAACCCAATGGTTACAGACCAATCAGCCAACTAAGCTGTGTAGTAAGACTGATGAAGAGCATGATTAATACCAGACTGATGTGGCACCTGGAACACAACACCTATTAACCCCTCAACAAGCAGGATTCAGACAGAACAGATCCATTGAAATTCAGATGACATATATAGCACAGGAAATGGAAGATGCCTTCCTAGAAAAAAAAACACACGCTAGTCAGTGGCGTATCCTGGTAATGCGAGCTAGGCGTGCTGCTACTTAAAATGAATATGTACGCCTACTATTTAACTTCTTCCCCTCTTAATTTAAAAACCAACTATATTCATTACGCAACGATAGTTATTAGGGGTATATGTCAATTATCTCCGAAATACTAATTAACATACAACTTGAAACTCACTGTCACTGTAATAATCTGCATTCCCGGACACTAACAAAAATTAATCACAAAAAACACTGGACGGACACAGCCGATTTTTACAACCCGAGAGCTGCAAGACCACCGCACGCATGTTCGTATTGTATTGACGTATCTGGCCTTGACCCCGATCCACACAAACCAATCTTCAGACGTGAATCCGAAAGGTACCGCACGCATTGTGACGGAATTACCCGAGAAACTTCGGGCGATTGCAACCAACCAATAAAAACTGCACTGTAAAACGCGTCTGGGAAACTGAAACTAGATATACTCGTAGATTCTATGCGGGAAAATCCGTTATCCTGATGCGTGCGGTCCGAAAGCAGAACTTTAGAAGAGAAATATTTTATAGAATAATAAATTAAATTTTTTTTTTCCTTCGGGCATAGGTGTGCGCAGCACACATAGAGAATACGCCACTGACGCTAGTGGTTTGGGTAGATTTAGAAAAAGCTGTAGGTAAAGTATGGAAAGAGGGATTTAAAGTCAAACTGCATAGAAGTGGTGTGTGTTTGCGAATGTACAAATGGATTGGCCACTACCTTGAGAATAGATCCGCCAGAGTACAGCTACAAAGACAGACTAGTAAAAAGTTTATATTAGAGCAGGGGGTTCCACAAGGGGGAATCGAGTCACCTACTCTGTTCCTTGCATACATAAATGACATAACAGAAAATATTCCAAAAATAACACACAATGCCTCCTTTGCAGATGATTTAGCCTTGTGGATCTCTGAAGAGTATATGACTACTGCAAACATTCGGATGCAGCAAGCACTAACATCACTGGAAGAGTGGGCCAAAACATGACTCATGAAGATAAATAAAGGGGAAACAACGTACACGGTATTTTCCCTCTCATATAAACCACAGAGCTCCAGACTAGTGCTAAACGGAGAAAATCTTCATTTAAATGAAAATCCAAACTATCCAGGCATTACTTTTGATCGCCGGCTGACTTGGAAAATACAGATTGACATAAATCGAATGAGAGCAAGGCAAAGAATGGCAATTATGAAAAAAAACTTACTGAAACAGCTTGGGGTACAGATGGCAGAGTGCTTAAGACGTTGTACACAGGGCGAGTGAGGCCAGTCCTAGAGGATGGCACTGCAGCATGGGCAACAGCAGCTAAGTCAAACTTCGATAAAATCAGCAGACTACAAAATCAAGCAATGAGAATTATAACGAGAGGCATGAAGGCAACACCTATAAAAAAAATTCGAAAAGATTACATGCCTCCAGCCAATGGCGGATAGAAGAGACAGCAGGGCTCAGCAACAAGCTGAAAAATTCAAGAGACTAACAGACCATACAATGTGTTAAAGGCAAAGACTCAAACGAAGCAACGTTATAGAATCAACCAAACCACAGATGAGAGCAGTTTCCATAAATGCAATATCATCTATGAAACCCATCTACTCTGCACGCAAGCTTCCAGTTTGGAAACAACATCGTTTCCCTGAAATGATAGAAAACATTCCTGGAATTGAAAGAAAAGAGAGCCAGACTGCAACAGAGAGAAAATCCAAAGCGACAAAATACATAGAGAAACATTACCCACGCAACACCTGGACCCATGCATATACAGATGGATTAGCAACAAATGCAACACAAAATGGAGGTGGAGGTGTCTTTCTGATCTTAAGCACTGGTGCACACAAAAAAAAAAAAAGCTATCAGTGGCAACAGGAAAATTCTCAAGTAACTTCAGAGGCCTTGAAAACTGCAGCAGAGGTTAAAGTGACAAGAGGAAAGCACAGAGAGATAAGCTGCTTTCTTTACCGATGCACAGTCAGTAATAGCAGCTTTGAAAAGCCAAAATAATACAGACCTGGATGATCTCAGAATAGTGCTGCACAAAAGTGTTGTGATCCAATGGATCCCATCTCATTGTAACGGCACCGACAATGAAGAAGCTGACAGATTGGCAAAGGAAGATGGAAATCTACCTCAGACTGATGCAAACGTAACTTTCGAGGAGGTAAAGAGTTTTATCAGGTATAGAAACAAATGGGATGTAGATCACCCAGGTCACACACAAAATGATGCATATTACCAGCTCAACAGAAGAGAACAAGTGGTAATCTTCAGACTCCGCACTGGCCACAACAGATTGAGATACGGTACCATCTATTCAACAAGCTAAAGATAGTAACTACTGATGAATGTAACTGTGGCACTGATAAAATAACTGCTGAACATCTGCTTCAAAGTTGCCAAACATATGAGGAACAGAAAAAGTGCATATGGCCGACACTAGTACCACTCGTGGAAAAGCACTATGGAGATTCAAATATCCTCAAACTGACTACTGCTTTCTTTGAAAACATTCAAGTGGACGTCTGAGAGTATACGAAGAAGAAGATCAAAAATGATACTCAACTTTGACTCGACTTTTGAAATTTACTGTTAGGGACTTAGACACGACTTGAGACTTGCACTAAGAGACATGAAACTTGACTTGTGACTCGTTAAGTAGGATCTGAAGACAGCTCTGCCAAGAGTCATTCAGATTTTAAAATCATTGTGACTAAAGCCTAGAGTAAACAGAAAAGGAAATGTCTACATTGTCCTGTTTCCACCCAACCTCATTCATTCAGTACTTTCAGCTCCCCAAGGAGCATATGCCTTCAATAAACACGCGTTAAATCCTCCTGTCACGTGCCATCATCTCAAATTCTTTCCACGCTCTCCTTGTCATTTTCACTTCTGTCTCCAGCTCTCTTCTCCGTGCGCTTCTTGGTCTACTTCTGCCTTTCTTGCCCTGGAGGTACCAGAACAAGGAAAACCTTGTAACGCTATCAACAAGTTTCCTCAGTCTCTGTCTTATCCATCGCCAGCGTCTTCTTCTCATCTCTTGTTCTAATGGCACTTGTCTGGTTCTTGTCATCAGTTCCACGTTGGTAACTTTGTCATACTTACTTACTTAGTCGTTCTCTTCCACCGTGAGGTGTAGAGGTTTGTAAGAGAGAGCGCAATACGATTCTATCGGCTGTCTTCCTCCTGGCCTGGTTCCATTCTAGTTCTCGGTCCTTCAAAGATTTTCAAATGTTGTCCTCCCAGCGGTCTTTGGATCGTCCTGGAGGTCTGGATCCCTGGCTCTTAGTTTCCCATGCTTGCCGTGGTAGCCGATCTTCTCCTATTCTGCAGACATGGCCAAACCATCTCAGTTGGGACTGTTCTACTTGGGTCTGCAGGGGTTGGGTTTTTAGGCGACGTATCGTCTGGTTGCGGACCATGTCTCTTCTTGTTACTTCAACCACCTTCCTCAGATACCTCATTTCTGAGGTTTGGATCTAGCTTTTGTGGCTTGTAGTCATTGTCCAGGACTCGCATCCATACGTCAAGACTGGGACATCGGTGGAACGGTATACACCCTTCGCCTTCTTACCAACTTCCCTTTGCTGAGGAATCCTCAATTTATGGCTTGAAAAAGTCTCCCAGCTGCTGCTCTTCGGGTAACCAACTCTTCTTTGATGCCTCCCTTCCGGTCTATAAGAGGGTAACTTTGTCATACCATTTTAATTCTTCTATTCTACGTAAGCACCCATTTATGTAACTTCTTGATTGAGGTTTGTGTTTTTCTCAACGTTTCAGAGCCATATAATAAAATATAATAGTACTAACTTGACATTTGAGTTGAAAATTCTTATATTTGTTTGTTGGACTCGATTTCTCTTGGTCTCCATATATTTACTACATGTAATGAAAGCTCTTCTTGCTTTTTGTATTTTTATATTGTTTTCTGTCCCTCAACCGTAAGCTTTATTGCTTCTACATTGCTGCCAAGAAATGTGTACTATTCTATATCCTGTAGTGGTGTTTCTTCAAGTTAAACCCTGTTATCATTACTTGCATTTATTCTCATTAACTTTGTCTTTTCCCTGTGTATTTTCAGACCCAATTGCTGTGACCATCGAGTATTTTCATTTTGTCTTGCATCTGATTATGATTATGGGACAGAAGAGCCAAGTGATCAGCAAAATCTAGATCATCAAGCTGTTTAGTCTGCTTCCACTGGATTCCAATTCTATTGTGTGTTGTCGATGTTTTCATAATCCAGTCTATTGCTAGGAAGAAAAGAAATGGAGATGAGAGGCCTTCCTGTCGCACTCAAGTTCATATCCCAAACGGTTCTGTAAGTTGTCCTTCATGAAGAACTCTGTAGAGTTCTTCCACCCTGTAGTGGATTGATGGTATTGTATGATGGTGATATTACTAAGTGTGATGCATGAGGTCAGCTGTGAAGGCTCCTGAGATAAAATGTAGCTGTGAATTGTCAGAAGGCCCTTCGTGCTACCACTACGACCTCACACCTATCTTTTTTTACTAATGAATGTGGCTACGTTAAATGTCTAGGGTAATGATATGTAATGTGTTGTGGTAGTTTACATACGCACACACACAGATATTTACTAAGTCTAATAATATTAATAAATGTTATAATACACTGAACTAACTCAAGTGTGTAAAATTTTGATAGTAATTTTCTTTAAATTTATTTGTTCTGAACCAAGGTTTTATTTTGGCCAGAACATATGAAAGGTTTTGCAATGATGAAAGAAATGCATGAATATTACATAATAAATGCAAGGTGTGTACATATGTATGTTACTAGACTAGTGTAGCGGAAGGTTTTATATGTGTGAGATGATAATGCTAGAGTAGAAATAGTATTCTCTCCAGAATGTGTCTGTCGCATGTTACGCATTGCCTAGTTAAATGTTTGAAGACCGAAAAGTGGGATACCAGTGTGCTGACCTGAACAAAGAAATGCAGGGGTATTTTCCTGTGTGTATCTAGGGCAGCCAATCAGAGAAGGGGTTTCCCACGGTCAGATAGAATGACTTCGGCGAGTGTATAAGGAAGAATAAATCGTCCGAAATCATGGTTAGAATTAGACATCGGGAAGGAGAACGGAATGACAGACAAGGATGAGTATGGTCTCCTTTTGACGGGAATATCTTCATTTATGTATAGGTACAAGGAAATCAGAAGGGAGTAAGTAGTTGTGAAGAATTTCGCAAGAATAGTGTCCGTGCATTGAGAAATGCTGTGTTTTTCCTATTTATAATTCAATATAAAATCGTTAACACGACAGATATGGGAAAACAACATATGGATATAAAGGTCAACTCATGGAGAACGGAAATATATAACTCCAAAGGCTTGAACTGGGTTAGGTGAAATGCTCGAGACCAAGGTTTGAAACACCTCTAGCACAAACCCCCCGAAGTTACAACTTTTTTTGGGAAGTTTGCTGGAGTTGCGAGCCTTGTTTCCTGTACGTCCGGTAGCTGCATATATAAGGGCGGACGTAAATGATTTCAAATTCACTTGTACAGCGAGGCAAGACAGAGGGACAACGGCTGGAGAGAGAGAAACGTGTCACGGCCAATATCTTGTTATTTGCAGCCAGGCAGTTCTGTTACTCCACTAAAGCCAGTCTTTACTGATCTTAATTAGATCCTGCGAGGGTATGTAAAGTTACTATGTAAAATAATACAGTAATTACAACTTTATTTCAGGATTTGTTTAATCTATATGTTATGAAAGTATCATGTATATTAATTTATTACTTGATATGATTGTTGAAGATTGGAACCCGAAATATAACCACCATGACTGAGTCCGTATCAGGGCTAGCACAATCATTATCAGGGCTTATTCATTCTGTCATCAAGTTACTGCACTTTACAGAGCTAACGTGTCAGGCAGGGGGATACTATAACCTCATACCATATATGTGTGTACATATTATTTTGTATTATTTGATTTTATAAAATGTTCCACAGTAGACACCTGTCTTGTCACTGATCCATAATCATGCATTTTCACGCATACATCTGAAAACAATTTCATCTCACCTACAATAGGAATGTGGTAATTGTTATCCACAAATAGCCACATATCCTACAATTATCTGCAGGTTCATACTTGTCAACCAAAAGTCAGAGGTCAATGATCAAGAATTGCTCGATGATCAATGCGAATCGCCCCGGCAGTGTCTGGATTGGTAGAAGCAAGACCTACTGAAGCTGTACATCTCATATGAACACTGATTAACCTAACAGATGAGTGATATTTGTGACAATCGTGCAACCAAGAAGTGATAACTGTCAAGCAGAGTTTTATGATGACAATTTGCGTGATGAACTAGTGAAAGTTATAAAGTGAATAAGACAGTGAAGAAGTCTATTACCTAACTAATTGGAAGAGTCTAAAGAAGTGACATTTTAGTGTAACTTGTAAAAACTGTAAGGGTTTTCGCCAATTGGGTTTTTTGTATAAATATAACTTTTGTATCACCAGTCACACACAATCACCACAATTAGATAGATGTAAATAAAGAGGATATAAATTGTATTCACCAGCTTTGTTCATTCAATATAGTTGATACTGAGTTTGGTTGAATTTTTATTAATATCACAGGTGGTCACATAGCGGAGGTGGCGCAGTAAGGTCTGACTGTTCTCTGAATATCTTCAGTCCAGATACTTTCACAGCCGTGACTATCGAGTGATACCAGTGTACTTCTCTGTCACTGGGACCTCACACATTCTGGAGAGAATACTATTTCTACTCTAGCACTATCATCTCACACATATAAAACCTTCCGCTACAGTGGGGGCTCGATCGCGGGATATTCTCGTATATCCTGAGCCATCCTCTATCTAATACATCTATCTTTAGTCTATCTTGGGCCACCAATAGAAAAAAAAAAAAAAAATTTTTTTTGGGAAATTCTAAAACAAGATTTTTTTCTCAGTAACAGTACCTTAGAGTACTTAGTAAATATTGACTATCACAAGGTTGCACGATTAATTGTGTTGTCCATTTGATAATTATTTTAAGTAAGTTTAGGTAAGTTTTCATACCCTACTTAACTTAATATAATGGCTGACTTAGTGAAGTTCAGAACTGCGATCATGCAAATGGGAAAAGAGCTGGACTTGACAGGTGATGCTCTCGTCCAGTATGTCACAACTGAAGTGGACAAACATATGGATAGAGAGGAAAGGAAGCTGCAAGCAGAAGCTGAGAGAGAAGCCAAAAGACTAGAAGCTGAGAGAGAAGCCAAAAGAATGGAAGCTGAAGAAAAGAGGCTGCTGTTGGAAGTTGAGGCTCAAGCCAAGAAATTGGAGGCTGAAGAAAGAAGATTAACAGCTGAGGAAAGGAAGCTACAAGCTGATAGAGACCATGAACTGAGATTAAAAGAGCTTGAAATACAGGCAGTGGCTACTACTAATGGTAGTAGGTCATCTCATTCGGATACCAGCGCCAGCCAAAGCACCTCCAATGGAGCTATGAACTTCCACTTGGACCCATTTGTGGAGAAAGAAGAGGGAATAGAGGATTACCTTGACAGATATGAACGATTGGCCACCACTTATGGCCTAGAAAAAGAAAAGTGGAATTTGAAGTTGTCACAGGGATTGAGAGGAGTATCTTATAATGTCTACTTGAAGATGCAAAAAGAAGATCAGGAAAACTATGAAGCCTTGAAACAAGCATTGTTGGTGCGTTACGAACAAAACGCAGAAGCTTATAGAAGGCGATTTAGAACTGCTAAGCTCCAGACAGGAGAAACGTATCAGCAGTTTTCAGCAAGGTTGGAAAGTTACTTGCTGAGGTGGTGTCAGTTAGGAAACTTCAATCAGGATTTTGAAGGGATTAAGGAGATGATGTTGATAGAACAACTCCTGGAGTCCATGTCTCCTGAGACGAAGACATTCCTAGTAGAACATAAAAGAGAGAGATTAGATGAAATAATCATCTATGCAGAAAGTCACAAACTGGCTCATCCCCTGTTTCAAGGAAACAAGAAAAAGCAGGTAGATAGTTTCAAGTCACCACAAAACCAAAACAAGTTTGAACAAAAGGACAATACAACCAAGAACAACCAAAGATATAACTACAAAGACAAGAACCCTCCAGGATATAACAATAAACCCTCACGAAGGGAAGAAAAATGGTGTAAGTTCTGCAAAATGAACAACCACAACACTGATAATTGTGGAAGGAAAAAACCTCTTCATCATGCTGCATGTCTACAGGTGAGGACTTCGGATAGGAAGGAACTGACAGTGAGTCAAAATAGCTTCCATCACCCACCTACACAGGAGATAGTGACTGTGAATGGCAAACAAGTCACAGGAATGTATGACACAGGTTTGTCCTATGACGCAGTCGTGTGTGCATCTCTGGTGCGCCCTGAACAAATCACCACAGAAACAGTAGATATTCAAGGGCCACTAAAAGGAGCATTACCCCTCACTTTACCCATAGCAAAGATTCATGTCAGTTGTCGCTATGTGGAAGGGGAGATAAATGCAGCAGTGTTAGATGATCCCTTTTACCCCCTGATGTTGGGGCGTAGATATGTTTTCTTGGGAAACCCGGTGAAACCTATGGTTATGGCAGAAATCCAGACCAGGTCTGACTCCAGGAACATAGAGAGGGACACCAAATTAAAATTTCATTCTACTGAAATGAAACGGGCTCAAGTAGCTGACAGCACATTGAAGCCTTGTTTTGGCAAACTGTCAAAACCACATAACACTCCAAGGAAAGGAAATTTCTATATGGAACATGGACTCTTGCACAGGAAAGCTGGCAGAGGGACGAAAAGTCATGGTCAAATTGTTGTACCATCCACCTATAGAAATAAGGTTATAGGCTGGGGGCACATAACTTTGAGTGAACACCTGGGTAATGGTGCCACAAAACAAAGAATAGCCACCCAGTACTACTGGCCAGGTATTACGGAAGACATCAATTGGTATGTAAATTCCTGTCCAGAGTGCACTCATGTAGATTCAGAAAGTCGGCGGAAGAGTCTTCAAAAGTCTACAAGCAAACCAGCCATCATGGGTACTCCCGAGATTTGCACTGGAGGGGAAAGGAAACATCCCACACAGGTTGAATTGCAGTCTGAAAACCATGCACTGGAAGAAAAGAACAAATCACGTAGCCAAAATCAAACACCTACGAATTTGCGAGGGAAAACTGCAACCAACTATCAACGAAAAGAGGGCGGTAAACTTCAAGGGAAACCTACCGACCCCATTTCACCAGCGGTAAGGGCCTGGATGAAAAGTCGAACTGGGAAAAGAGAGATAGCGAAGGATAAATCTATATCCATGAAAACAAAATGTAGGAGCAGATTTTCTTACTCGACACCCAACTGAGATAGAACGAGAGTAAGAAGAACATTAACTACGGCAAAGCTTACAGTTGTTAGCTGTAGAAATCTACAGCTTAAAAGAGAGGGAGGCTCTGTCGCATGTTACGCATTGCCTAGTTAAATGTTTGAAGACCGAAAAGTGGGATACCAGTGTGCTGACCTGAACAAAGAAATGCAGGGGTATTTTCCTGTGTGTATCTAGGGCAGCCAATCAGAGAAGGGGTTTCCCACGGTCAGATAGAATGACTTCGGCGAGTGTATAAGGAAGAATAAATCGTCCGAAATCATGGTTAGAATTAGACATCGGGAAGGAGAACGGAATGACAGACAAGGATGAGTATGGTCTCCTTTTGACGGGAATATCTTCATTTATGTATAGGTACAAGGAAATCAGAAGGGAGTAAGTAGTTGTGAAGAATTTCGCAAGAATAGTGTCCGTGCATTGAGAAATGCTGTGTTTTTCCTATTTATAATTCAATATAAAATCGTTAACACGACAGATATGGGAAAACAACATATGGATATAAAGGTCAACTCATGGAGAACGGAAATATATAACTCCAAAGGCTTGAACTGGGTTAGGTGAAATGCTCGAGACCAAGGTTTGAAACACCTCTAGCACAAACCCCCCGAAGTTACAACTTTTTTTGGGAAGTTTGCTGGAGTTGCGAGCCTTGTTTCCTGTACGTCCGGTAGCTGCATATATAAGGGCGGACGTAAATGATTTCAAATTCACTTGTACAGCGAGGCAAGACAGAGGGACAACGGCTGGAGAGAGAGAAACGTGTCACGGCCAATATCTTGTTATTTGCAGCCAGGCAGTTCTGTTACTCCACTAAAGCCAGTCTTTACTGATCTTAATTAGATCCTGCGAGGGTATGTAAAGTTTACTATGTAAAATAATACAGTAATTACAACTTTATTTCAGGATTTGTTTAATCTATATGTTATGAAAGTATCATGTATATTAATTTATTACTTGATATGATTGTTGAAGATTGGAACCCGAAATATAACCACCATGACTGAGTCCGTATCAGGGCTAGCACAATCATTATCAGGGCTTATTCATTCTGTCATCAAGTTACTGCACTTTACAGAGCTAACGTGTCAGGCAGGGGGATACTATAACCTCATACCATATATGTGTGTACATATTATTTTGTATTATTTGATTTTATAAAATGTTCCACAGTAGACACCTGTCTTGTCACTGATCCATAATCATGCATTTTCACGCATACATCTGAAAACAAATTCATCTCACCTACAATAGGAATGTGGTAATTGTTATCCACAAATAGCCACATATCCTACAATTATCTGCAGGTTCATACTTGTCAACCAAAAGTCAGAGGTCAATGATCAAGAATTGCTCGATGATCAATGCGAATCGCCCCGGCAGTGTCTGGATTGATAGAAGCAAGACCTACTGAAGCTGTACATCTCATATGAACACTGATTAACCTAACAGATGAGTGATATTTGTGACAATCGTGCAACCAAGAAGTGATAACTGTCAAGCAGAGTTTTATGATGACAATTTGCGTGATGAACTAGTGAAAGTTATAAAGTGAATAAGACAGTGAAGAAGTCTATTACCTAACTAATTGGAAGAGTCTAAAGAAGTGACATTTTAGTGTAACTTGTAAAAACTGTAAGGGTTTTCGCCAATTGGGTTTTTTGTATAAATATAACTTTTGTATCATCAGTCACACACAATCACCACAATTAGATAGATGTAAATAAAGAGGATATAAATTGTATTCACCAGCTTTGTTCATTCAATATAGTTGATACTGAGTTTGGTTGAATTTTTATTAATATCACAGGTGGTCACATAGCGGAGGTGGCGCAGTAAGGTCTGACTGTTCTCTGAATATCTTCAGTCCAGATACTTTCACAGCCGTGACTATCGAGTGATACCAGTGTACTTCTCTGTCACTGGGACCTCACACATTCTGGAGAGAATACTATTTCTACTCTAGCACTATCATCTCACACATATAAAACCTTCCGCTACAACTAGTTAATATTACTACTGTTTATAGTTGTAATCTATTTGGGAGAACACTTAATGGATGTGCTGTTGGGGTGGCCTCATCACTCCCTGTCTATGGTGACTACATATTGTCCAGTTATTGGATGGAATTTTTATGGGTGTGTTAGCAAATAAGTTGAGTTGGTGAATTCTCAGCAGACCAGACGCTCACGTAGCTTGAAGGTGTAGCTCTGGTGCTGAGATCTGGTGGCCCCACCTCTCCGTGCTTGGGGGCAATATCAGAAGTCTGGTGGCCCCACCTCTCCGTGCTTGGGGGCTATAATAGGCTGCTCTGACAAAATGTTACTGCACGGGTCCACTCTTGTAATTTTCAACAACTCATTTGACACCGCATTGGTGCCAATTGAAACTCACAGTTCTGCAATCAAAGTATTAGTCATGTGTCAGAATTCCATCCTCTAACCACTTCTGGACACAACACTACACAACAACAACACCACATAGACGGGTCAGATCTTTCTGACCAAACAACACATCTTACCAAGTTGGTTTCACATAGGATAAGTTCTCCCAGACTACGTATTCTGAAATATGTTCATTAGCTTCCTGCCATAGAATAGGATAGGTGATATGTTCCACTGATCTCAACACTTGATCTGTCCTTCATAATCCTTGCTGGAGTTTATGTATTTTATTTGTCTCTAGACCCTGAACTGGGGCGGGGGGTCTAGAGCGAATCCTTACTTGTTGTAAGGGACACATTATGCTATTGCAGTATCAAATCACTCGAAACCTTACACAAATATTAAAATGTACAAAGAAATAATTTCAGTCTTACCAGAATTATGAATATAGAACACAGTTAAATGCTAGCAAAACTCAGCTGAGCTGCTGGCTTTAGGATGGCGTCCCTCTAAATATTTCAATAGCTTCTGGGAATTACACCACTTAATAATTCACTGTGTCTACTAGGACAACTTATAATGAATGGCACAAAATGCGCGTCTGAGCGCCGATAACATATTCATCTATGGCCAATCACTGCCTTTTCTTTTTTCAAATTCAAATATCCTACCAAAAAGTCATTTCAGTCATACCTCAGTCAAGTATGCCTTACTGTCTGTTGGTCCATCCGTCTCTACTTGCGTTTTCACAAAAAACACACTTGTTTTTTGAACCAACCCTGCCTTCCCCTACACAATTTTGCCCTTTAAAGTTATTTTTAGCCACAATTCACCATCCCACCCCGTCTCTTCATTCCAACTAGATTTTAGCACTTGCGTCTTCAAGGCCACAATTTTTTGAAAATTAGTGACATGTTTTATTTCAATGCAGACGATCGTTGATATGAACAACACAGTCTTTTGTCAATATCTTTCTTATTATCTATCCGTCTGTATAAATGAAAGCATATTATTTCACTGCTCAAGATGGGCCATCCGGCCAGCTAGGTTTTATATTCCTAACATTATTATTAAGAAAAGTTACTTTTCAAATATTTTCTAGAATCTTCTGGAATGCGTTCATCACTGCATTCAAATAAACGGACTAAGTTATCGCAAAAGCGTCCAAAAAATGACTGTGGCGTATAATATCCAAGGTCCCTTTTGTCGATTTCTTTACTTTATGTCAACTTGGGGAACGTGACTTTTTCCTCCTTTCCCCACCACTTGCGTCTTTTAGCCTTGCTAGTTCCAAGCACGCGTTCAGTCAGATTTTTCCTTTTGATCTCCGTTCTCATCCCGTTCCGTTTTGCCTTCACGTCTAACAATTTAATTTCCATGGCGGGTGATGACCCGCGGCGTGGGCGATCATGTATTCTAGCAGCTTACGCATAAGTTTTTATCCCTACGTTGTATCATTGGAGATATTTTAACGTTGTATCATTGTTAATTTTGTGACACATCTCCCCACTTGAAAACATGCCTAAGGCAAGTTCTAAAACCAGTGATACACATAGATAAAATCTCTCCTTACGCCTGCCATTACTCTAATTTTGATCACAGGGGTGCCGACTGAGGAAATCTGCACCGACATTCAATTTGCCTGGGATATATTGGATACTAAACTGATAAGGTTGAAGCAATAAAGACATCCTCAGCAATCTTGCGTTTTCATGCTTAGCCTGAGATAAGAATACGAGAGGCTGATGGTCCGTCTCGACCACAAAAGTCCTACCATACAGATAGATTTGAAACTTCTTTATTGCCCAGACTAACGCTAAACATTCCTTTTCGCTTGTGGAGTATCCTTGTTCCGCCTTATTCAATTTGCGGCTTGCATAAGCGACTGGTTTCAGTTCCCCATCAGGTGAAGATGATCTTTGCAACAAAGCCGCTCCGAGTCCTACATTACTTGCATCGGTTCTTAAGACAAAGTCCTGTGTCAAATCAGGTTGTTTGAGAATAGGCTTGCTAGTGAGTTTTTCCTTTAAGTCCTGGAACGCTAATTCACTTTGCGCAGTCCAATTAATTTTATCTGGAAGTCCCTTGCGAGTCAGATCAGTCAGAGGATCACAAATAGAGTTAAAATCTTTGATATATTTTTGATAAAATCCGCATAACGACACGAATGATCGCACATCCTTTTTTGTTTGTGGTCTAGGTGCTCTCTGCAGTTTTTCCAAGTTCTTGGGATCAGGGGTCATGCTACCCTGATATACAGTGTGTCCCAAGAATTCCAACTCTTTGCATCCAATGCAACATTTTGTTGGCCTAGCAGTCAAGTTCGCCTCCCTAAGCCTATTAAATAACATTTCTAGAGCTTCAATGTGTTCTTCAAATGTCTCTGTGGCGACGAGAATATCATCCATGAAATTCGTGATACATGGGTTATTCAGGGGATCCAACAATTTGCGCATCATCCTTGAAAATACACTCGGAGCATTTTTCAGTCCGAATGGTAGCATGTTGAATTCATAATGTCCATCCGAAGTGCTAAAAGCCAAATAAGGTCTCACTTCAGGCTTCACTGGGATCTGGTAATAGCCTTTACTAAGATCCACCTTTGAAAAGTATTTTGCCTTGTTCAGTCTGGCAAATAACTGTTTTGTGTCTGGTAATGGATCCACTTGTCCTTCTGTGACAGCATTCAGTTTCCTGTAATCTATGCACAGTCTGTGTTCCCCAGACGGTTTTCTCAACAATACGACACTAGAGCTAAAAGATGATTCACTGTGTGAAATAATCCCCTCCTTCAACAAATAATCTATTTCTTCCTTCAATGCCTTCTCCTTCGCGAACGGAATAGAATAGGCTCTCATACAGATTGGGTTTGAGTCTACCAGTTTCATGTCATACTGTAGCAAATTTGTATGGCCTGGTTTATCTGTTAATACATCTGTATGTTCCTCCAGAACCTGTTGAACTCTCTCCCTCTGGTTTTTAGTCAGGTGCTTACTGACTTTTACCTGTGCTGCTGTTTCACAAGGATGTAATGGGTATTCATGTGAGGTGAGTGGTTCCTTTTGCATTTGAGTTGCGATAGCTAAGGTCAGTAAGGGGGTGCTTTCCTGGAGTGGTCTGTCCAGATACTTTTTTAACAGGTTTACATGATAAACTTTCTCCTTCCCCTTTTTGTCAATTTTATAGTTTGTTCTAGACACCTTCTCTAGAACGGTATATGGACCTTGCCATCCAATTTGTAATTTATTCTGGCTACCGGGTAGTAGAAGCAGCACCTTCTCTCCCACTGCCAGTTCTCTGTCCTTTGCCTTCCTATTAAAATATGCTGCATGTTTCTTCCTGGCTTGTTTCAAATTATCATTTGCCAGTTTCCATCCAGCTTTCAAACGAGTGGTCAGTTCGTTCACGTATTGATAAGATGAGGTAACAGTCTCTTCCGCCTTCTCATCTGTCCAGGTCCTTAATAGGGCTTCTAATGGACCTTTTATTGGCCTCCCAAATAGCAGAGTTGCGGGAGCCATCCCGGTTGAACTATGTGGTACCTCCCGATACGCAACAATGCGGCGGGCAGGAATTGATCCCACAGATCCGGTTTTTCGTGTGCCAGCTTTCTCAGGATAGAAATGAGAGTCCCGTTGAACCTCTCTACCTGGCCGTTCCCTTGCGGATGGTACGGACTACAATGAAAGTGTCTGGCTTGAAATAGCTTAAAAACTTCTTCCGTTAGTTTCCCCTTCAACTGAGAGCCATTATCCGTCAAGATTTGATGCGGGAATCCTAATCGGGTAAATATTGTAAGTAGTGCCTCTGCTACATGTTTTGAATCAATTGATGGCAGGGCTACCGCCTCTCCCCACATAGAACAAGTGTCCACCAGAGTAAGGATGTAGCTGTTCCTCCTCTTGGTCCGAGTGAGAGGTCCTACAATATCCACTGCAACCCTCTCAAAAGGTGTTCCCACTATGGGCATTTCCCCTAGAGTTGCAGGAGCAGTCCAGTGCTTTGGAGCTACCCTTTGACATTCTGGGCAGGATTTGACATATCTTTTTATATCCTCCGTTATCCCTGGCCAGAAGTAATGACAAGCTATACGCTGTCCTGTGGCGCTGATCCCCATGTGACCACTGAAGGGAATCGCATGCCCGAGTTCCATCACTTTATCCCTATATGAAGTGGGAAGAACCAGCTGGTTGTGACCATTTGTTCCAGTTCCGGCCTTCCTGTATAAGAGTTTGTTATTCATAAAATATTCCCCCTTGCTCGGAGGTGTGTGGCATTTGGGCAATTTTTTAAAACATGGCTTGAGTGTCCTATCCTCAGCCTGCGCCTTCCTCATCTCCTCTGGATGAGCATTTATAGGTTCACCTTCTTCCTCCTTCTTCTGTGACCTGGTCTGCACTGTCGCCATGATCACAGGTTTCTCGGGATTCCCCAAGCACACGTATCTACACCCCAATATCAGAGGGTAGATTGGTTCATCTATCACTGCTGCTCTGATTTCTCCTTCCACATAGCGAGTTTTCACCGTTATCCTTGCGATGGGAAGTGTCATGAGTGGTATGTCCTTAGTTGCCCCTTGTATTTCCACTGTTTCTGTGGTATACTGACTTGGGTCCACTAGGCTAGACTTCACAACTGAATCATAATCCAAACCTGTATCATAAAGACACCTTATGGTGACCCCATTACAAATAACATCCTCACAAACTGGGGGGTGATAAGGTTCCTGCTGTCCCTTTGGATTAACCTTTAATCTTTGAGTCCCCGACTTCATTGCAGCAATGTTTGAAGGTTTCCTTCTACAAAATTCGGTGTTATGGTTATCTCTCTTGCACCATTTACACCATCTTTTTCCTTGGTTAAACGGTTTTCTTTCATTGGATTTTTGGTCATTGAACTGTGAGTTTCTGTCTCGGTAGTCATTTCTTGGCCGTTCAAAGTTTGTCCTACCTTTATTTCCCTGCTCTCTATTATCAAATTTATTAAATTGCTGTGGAGCTTTAAAATTGTCTATGTGCTTCTTTTTAGCACCACTTACCTCTGCCTGGGCTGCCTGATACCTTTCAGCGACATTTAAAACCTCCCCCAACTTCTCTGCACCTTGTTCCATGAGAAATTTTCTCATGTCTGGAGCCATGGACTCTCTCAATTGCTCAATCATGATCATTTCTTTAAGATCTTGGGTCTTCCCCAGAGCAGTCCATTTCTCCAAATAGGTTTCCAGTCTGGCAGAGAATTGGTGGTATGTCTCCCCAGACAACAGTTTGGCATTTCTAAATTTCTTACGATAAAATTCCCCATTTTTTTTTCGTACCTCAATAACAAAGCCTGCTTTAACATGTCATAATTCTCCTGGTCTTCTCTGTTCATTTTTGCGAAGACTTCGTAAGAAGTACCTCTTAGTCCCTGTGATAGCTTTAAACTCCACCTCTCTCTCTCTAACCCATATGTAGTAGCTAATAACTCAAAACGTCCTAGGTACCCCTCTATGTCATCGTCTTTTTCAACAAAATGGTCTAAATGAAACCCCATAGCTGAGTTTGAGGCTCCCAGACTGGGCGTAGCATCTGAGGCAAAAGGGCTGGCACCATTTTCAGGAGCCTAGCCTTGTAGCTCCAGCTCCCTGAGTCGTAATTCGTTTACCCTCTGCAACCTTCTATCTTCTGCCTCCCTTTCGGCAGTCAATCTTTTATCTTCTGCCTCCCTTTGCTGTCGTTTTTCTTCTGCCTCAATCTGCAGCCTCTTAATTTCCTTTTCAGCTTCTAACCTCTTCTCTTCAGCTAACCTTTCAGACTCTAATTTTCTTTCAGCCTCTTTTTCTAATCATCTTTCTTCCCGTTCAATATACTTATCACATTCAGCCGTTACATATTGAATTAAAACCTGACCATCCATTCCCATCTCCTTTGCCGTCAGCACAGCAGCTGATCTGAATTTGGCCAGCTCCGCCATACTTTTTAAACAAATCTAGCAATGTGCAAGATAAAATTTCCAACCACTAAAGTACTTCTAATTACTCTAGTCTAAAATAATTCTAATTAATTAATTAACTACCACTAGCTGTGAAGATTCACCAACTTTTATTTTCAGGGACACTTTTAATATTAAGGGACACTTTTAATTTTTATAATGTGTTCCCCTAATCTAATTCTCCCCCCAGGAGATCCTAATATACTTGATAGGCTAATTATCCCGGGACAAAGAGACCCCAATATATGTAGTGGATTGATGGTATTGTATGATGGTGATATTACTAAGTGTGATGCATGAGGTCAGCTGTGAAGGCTCCTGAGATAAAATGTAGCTGTGAATTGTCAGAAGGCCCTTCGTGCTACCACTACGACCTCACACCTATCTTTTTTTTACTAATGAATGTGGCTACGTTAAATGTCTAGGGTAATGATATGTAATGTGTTGTGGTAGTTTACATACACACACACAAATATTTACTAAGTCTAATAATATTAATAAATGTTATAATACACTGAACTAACTCAAGTGTGTAAAATTTTGATAGTAATTTTCTTTAAATTTATTTGTTCTGAACCAAGGTTTTATTTTGGCCAGAACATATGAAAGGTTTTGCAATGATGAAAGAAATGCATGAATATTACATAATAAATGCATGGTGTGTACATATGTATGTTACTAGACTAGTTAATATTACTACTGTTTATAGTTGTAATCTATTTGGGAGAACACTTAATGGATGTGCTGTTGGGGTGGCCTCATCACTCCCTGTCTATGGTGACTACACATTGTCCAATTAATTGATGGAAATTTTATGGGTGTGTTAGCAAATAAGTTGAGTTGGTGAATTCTCAGCAGACCAGACGCTCACGTAGCTTGAAGGTGTAGCTCTGGGGCTGAGATCTGGTGGCCCCACCTCTCCGTGCTTGGGGGCAATATCAGAAGTCTGGTGGCCCCACCTCTCCGTGCTTGGGGGCTATAATAGGCTGCTCTGACAAAATGTTACTGCACGGGTCCACTCTTGTAATTTTCAACAACTCATTTGACACCGCATTGGTGCCAACTGAAACTCACAGTTCTGCAATCAAAGTATTAGTCATGTGTCAGAACTCCATCCTCTAACCACTTCTGGACACAACACTACACAACAACAACACCACATAGACGGGTCAGATCTTTCTGACCAAACAACACATCTTACCAAGTTGGTTTCACATAGGATAAGTTCTCCCAGACTACGTATTCTGAAATATGTTCATTAGCTTCCTGTCATAGAATAGGATAGGTGATATGTTCCACTGATCTCAACACTTGATCTGTCCTTCATAATCCTTGCTGGAGTTTATGTATTTTATTTGTCTCTAGACTCTGAACTGGGGCGGGGGGTCTAGAGCGAATCCTTACTTGTTGTAAGGGACAGATTATGCTATTGCAGTATCAAATCCCTCGAAACCTTACACAAATATTAAAATGTACAAAGAAATAATTTCAGTCTTACCAGAATTATGAATATAGAACACAGTTAAATGCTAGCAAAACTCAGCTGAGCTGCTGGCTTTAGGATGGCGTCCCTCTAAATATTTCAATAGCTTCTGGGAATTACACCACTTAATAATTCACTGTGTCTACTAGGACAACTTATAATGAATGGCACAAAATGCGCGTCTGAGCGCCGATAATATATTCATCTATGGCTAATCACTGCCTTTTCTTTTTTCAAATTCAAATATCCTACCAAAAAGTCATTTCAGTCATACCTCAGTCAAGTATGCCTTACTGTCTGTTGGTCCGTCCGTCTCTACTTGCGTTTTCACAAAAAAAAACACACTTGTTTTTTGAACCAACCCTGCCTTCCCCTACACAATTTTGCCCTTTAAAGTTATTTTTAGCCACAATTCACCATCCCACCCCGTCTCTTCATTCCAACTAGATTTTAGCACTTGCGTCTTCAAGGCCACAATTTTTTGAAAATTAGTGACATGTTTTATTTCAATGCAGACGATCGTTGATATGAACAACACAGTCTTTTGTCAATATCTTTCTTATTATCTATCCGTCTGTATAAATGAAAGCATATTATTTCACTGCTCAAGATGGGCCATCCGGCCAGCTAGGTTTTATATTCCTAACATTATTATTAAGAAAAGTTTTTTTTCAAATATTTTCTAGAATCTTCTGGAATGCGTTCATCACTGCATTCAAATAAACGGACTAAGTTATCGCAAAAGCGTCCAAAAAATGACTGTGGCGTATAATATCCAAGGTCCCTTTTGTCGATTTCTTTACTTTATGTCAACTTGGGGAACGTGACTTTTTCCTCCTTTCCCCACCACTTGCGTCTTTTAGCCTTGCTAGTTCCAAGCACGCGTTCAGTCAGATTTTTCCTTTTGATCTCCGTTCTCATCCCGTTCCGTTTTGCCTTCACGTCTAACAATTTAATTTCCATGGCGGGTGATGACCCGCGGCGTGGGCGATCATGTATTCTAGCAGCTTACGCATTAGTTTTTATCCATACGTTGTATCATTGGAGATATTTTAACGTTGTATCACGGTCAATTTTATGACACACCCAACCTGTCTAAGGAAAATTCTCCGACTTTTTTTGCCGAATACCATTAACTGATTACTCGGAGCAATCAAAAAGATATGCACGCCTTTATAGCAGGTTGGCGCATAAATTGGGCATCCGATGTCCTCAGAAAAGACCCCGACACAATCACAAGAACTGATGTACTATGAACATCGACCAACAACGACTTTGTGAGAGAACTGTGGACTCCGAGAAGCAAAGTATGAGCCCTAGTTGGGGCACCGCACAAAAGAAGGCCACCCACTCAGCAAAGTGGAGTGAGTTTGTCGCTGCCCTACAAGACACCACTAGGCGTGACGGACACTGACAGCTTTATCAGTCAGCAGCTAAGGGTCAAGAAAGAAGAAGGAGAGAACTAAACTCAGTCGCCATAATGTTCAGTAGAAAAAACTTTTTACTGGAAGTATAAGCAATTCTGCCTGCGTATGTGGTCGGTGTATACGTGGCGACTTTCGGTAGTCGATGGTGTCACCTCTGACCTATCAAACGATGTTCCAGTGCCCTGGA
The DNA here is from genome assembly GCA_024509875.1 of Oreohelix idahoensis. Taxonomy (NCBI): domain Eukaryota; kingdom Metazoa; phylum Mollusca; class Gastropoda; order Stylommatophora; family Oreohelicidae; genus Oreohelix; species Oreohelix idahoensis. Next base: position 363,782 of record JAMPIV010001135.1, read on the forward strand.
TTATTGTGTGTATGTATACACGTGTCTATGTAAGGGATATGCCAGATAAGCTTTCCCCGTGGTGCGATTGTTTGTCTAACCCGCCGCTGGAATCAGCGTCACAGGACTCCGTGAAAACATTGCGCATTTGCTGTTTGTACGCGTAAATGTGAAAGATAGGTGTCAGCAAATATAGAATAACTGCGAGAAGATGAAAATAAAGACCAATAAGCTGATAAGAGCAACGAAAAGGGAGTAAGAATAAAGAAGGAAACGGTGACGACTAGAATTTTAAAATGTCGTTTCGGAATCTTTACACAAAGGGGGAAAAAAAGACATCAACATCTTCAATATCATTTATCATCGTTTTCCTCTTCGCTCGTTGTTGAGTAAGGAACCCCAACTACAGCTGGTCCACCAATAGAAAGCATGCCCCACGCATGCAGATGATCTTTCAGTGGCGGTCACTATAGCAACTAGTTTCATATTGTGAGAGCGACAGCCCACATGCACAACTTCACATCTGTCGGCTTGTACTGACATCTAAACAGCCAACTCACAAATTAAAACTGAGAATCATAAAGTGTTAAATAAATTCTTCGTTACTCTGTGGCTTAGAAACATGAACAATGAATAAGAAATTGGAAGAGAGAATTGAGGCTCTCGAGACGTGGATATATAGAAGTATGGGGCGGATCTCATGGAAAGAGAAGAAAACAAATAAGGAGGTCCTAGAAAACCTATATATGAAAAGAGAACGGATGAAGGTCAACATTAAGCAGAAAAGATATTTTGGCCACATCAAAAGACATAACACTTTGCAGAAGACCGTAATAGAAGGGAGAGTTGAAGGCAAACGTGCAAGGGGAAGCTAGCGATATAACTGGGAAGATAACATCAAGAGATGGATAGGAAAGAGTCTATCAGAGAGCACCATCAAGAGATGGACAGGAAAGAGTCTATCAGAGAGCACCATCAAGAGATGGACTGGAAAGAGTCTATCAGAGAGCACCATCAAGAGATGGACAGGAAAGAGTCTATCAGAGAACACCATCAAGAGATGGACTGGAAAGAGTCTATCAGAGAGCACCATCAAGAGATGGACAGGAAAGTCTATCAGAGAGCACCATCAAGAAAAGCGATAGAAGACGTTGGAGATCCATTGCAGACATCCTTCAATGTGGAGATGGCAGCAGATGATGATGATGATGATGATGATGATGATGATGTGACCATACAAATTCTCTAGTGAAAAATAACAGCTTAAAATAAAACATAAAAACAAAAAGAAGACTCGAAAGTCGGAAATGTTAGTACAACGGCTATCTATATGAAACTGGCCAACTAGGTAAAGATGTTATGCAAAGTGCATTGCTCCGTTCACGGTATGAATGATATCAACAATAATAGGTAATGAGTCTTACCATGACAGTGGCCAAAGAAATACGCCTATATTACAACAAGAAGGCCTTCATCGGGGACAAGCAAACGAAAACATAAGAGACAGAAAATTAAATACATAAAACATAAGAATCATACGACCCGTAAATGCAACCTGCGTTGCGTATACTCTGCTTGATTAGTGAAGTCACTATTTGATGCAGTCCGTTGGGCCTTCTCATATTTATAAGCAGTAAATAAATATTAAACAAACATAAAGGTATGTTTTCAGGTACTCGTAAGAAATAAAGAAGTAGAAAACTAGACAACAGAAAAACAACAGACGTGAGTGGCCCACCCCGCCTAGCTATGCAAGCGAATCACACTATCCTCCCTGCCATCTAGGCATCACTAAAATTGATGCTTCCATGACGGGTCATTAGTGCGACCCGCAACACATAACACCGGAGATTTACCATGGGCAGTCCAGCCTATTAATGACGCAATCACGAAGTCGCACTAATGACCCGTCATCGAAGCATCATTTGTTAGTGATGCCTAGATGGCAGGGAAGATAGTGTGATTCGCTTGTGTAACCGCGCTGGTGTGTTATCTTATGGTGTTACAATACAATATGTGTCTATAGGTAGTACATGTAGTAGTAATAGTACAGTTCTTTTATCTTCCAAGTTCAAGTTAATATCATTACTGGTCAACTCCGCCAGAGGTGGTAATTCTTGAATGATACTACTATCCTTCTTAATATCCCAGGTTCGTTCAGTTCCTTCTTTGATGTTATAGTGACTTCTCATATAGTGGTAGTGTAAACAATAATGGCATACGTTCAGCAACATTTAAGGACGAAATCAAATTCATGCTGATCCTTTAAAACTTTTAATAACACAATACTGTTAACAAGCATGGCAAGTAATTCAAATAGTGGAGCACGCATATAGTCATAAATTGGATCCTTGAACATCACGGGTACTTCTTACGTGAGCTCTATATCTTGTAAACTTTCATATTCCTCTTTATCATATTATCTCCTGTAGATATTCTTAGTCTTCCCAAATCTGCTACTATATACTTGTGGTACCTATGCTCCTCAATAGCATTCCGTATCTTTTAAATATTTATAGGTTTTTCTTGCCGAACTGGCTAATCATGCCTCTACAAAACATTCCTGGAAACAAGAATCTATCTTATGCATAATGTATACTCACAGTCAGATACTTACAAGAGAGAGCATAACTGCGGTTCTCATGTGGAAATAAACACTCACTGTTTCTTAGAAGTAATATCTATCTCTTGTATATTCAGTTTCCTTTAAATATTCATAGCCTTCCGTTTCCTTTATACATGTTCATAGAGTTATCATAGCGAACTGGCAAATCATGCCTCTACAAAACATTCCTGGAAACAAGAATCTGTCTTATGCATAATGTATTCACAATCAGATACTTACAAGAGAGCATAATCGCTGATCTCCTATAGAAATAAACTTACTTACTTACTTAGTCGTTCCCCTTCTACCGTGAGGTGTAGAGGTATAGAAATAAACACTAACTGTAAACCACAGAATCAATATCTATCTTCCGATAGATTAACACTTGCTTGAGGTAGCTGGACATATGCATATACTCATAAGAGCCAGTCTGTAAAACCACAGACATACAAGTACAACCTGTCCGCACAGCTGCTCGAAACTTCTCAGCACACACTCACTGACTAATGACTAACTAATGACCTCTGGTCATCTCAGCGTGGTGTGTTTCCTTGCCACTCTCTGATTCGTTAACCCAAATCTTTTGGATTAAATTTATTGGTCAATCTTCGCTGTTCTCGAACATTATATTTACGTCTCTAGATGATCACTCACTTTCAGTAAACGTGATCTGTTACCTTAAACTGTTGTCAGTAGCAATTATTTATTATTTTCATTCATTATTTTTTTCCTTTGTGAGCTATCCTAACTGTTTATCTCATTCTAACAATAGCACAAATAATGCTAGTGTAGGTCTCTCGGTGACACTTGCATAGCTAGGCAGGGTTGTCGCACGAAAGGTCCTGGGCTCGAGTCCTGGGTGCGCCACTCACGTCAGTTGTTTTTCTTTTGTCTAGTTTTCTACTTCTTTATTTCTTACGAGTGCCTGAAAACATACCTTTATGTTTGTCTAATATTTATTTACTGTTTACAGGCCTCGGGTTTCCCTTCCTTATGTGTTATAAATATTTATAAGCAGTGTTCCCTGTAATTTGTAATAGCCGGTGTTATGCAATTTTTTTCCCCATGAAAAAAAAACGGTTGTGCACAAAATTTAGTGTATGTATATTTTTTACAGTTTGTTTATTATTATTATAACTAGCAATAACCCGTCAATAATGACGGAAGTAAATTAAAAAAACTGAAATATATTTTTAAAATATTTTTTAAATTCGATATAAAAGTTATGTGATGACAACATTTTTTGTGAAAGTGCGTGGATTTGTTTCAAAGAATGTTCCCTGATAAACAGTGTTTTTAATTTAACAAAAACTTTCAAGTTTTCAAGCGAGGAATTATGACTCGTTCTCCCTTATTACTGCCAGTGATAATTTCTGCATCAATGGAATTCCGATGCAAGACTTTTATGACCAAACGCGTGCCATTCAATACTCCGTTTTTTGCGTTCAGATTTCGCAATAGCATGATACATGCAGCAACCTTTAATTTCATCAACTGCGGTGTCATTCCTGATGGGCACTGCTCGTTAAGGAACTCGGTTGGGAAATCAACTGCGTCGTTGGGATCATCGGAAATCATGGTATCTATGCTCCAATAAACCGTTTCATTTCCAGCGAGTAGCTCCAAAAATAAGTCTGCAATACTTTAAATTAAAATTTTGTCTTGAAGAAACAATCTTCTTCTTCTTCCTCGTTCGTCCTGAAAAGGACGTTAGTTGCGTTGTGTCCGTTTACAGAGAAGCTGCGGTATTTGCGCCTTTCGGCCGACACATCCGACTTCCGCACGGCATTTTTTGGGACCAGGTTTGCCTTCCCTCTTCGATCCCTACTCCTCAGCCAGACTGCAGTCGAAGAAACAATCAAATACTTACATTTTAAGATTATTTTTAACAATGAATTAAATCCGTTTCCGGAATAAAACTGGGTTCTGCAATCAAAATCTTACATTTTATTCATATATCACTGTCACTCACTTTGTGTTGCACAATTCACCGACTTTTCTTCTTTGAGTGTTACTATTTTTGGGAGAGTACATATGCCGCTAGGCATGATGGGAAACTACAACAGAGAAAATCAATCTGCTGTTGCCCTTAAGACGCCACAAGGCGTGATGGCCTCTGACTGCTTGGACGGTCTTTGGCTAAGGACGGAAGAAGAAGAAGACATATAAGGGAAACAATACAAATAATGTCTAGCTTTCAACCACAGTTGCATCCCTTAGATGTGACCGACGTACAAACTGCGAGAATTATGGAGTTTGATGATGCGAGTAAGTCACCCGCTAAAACATGGCGGGAAATAATTTTGTTATGCTCTTTTGGCTGCACGGCCTAATGATGGCACAAATTTCCATGTGGTCATTTATCTAAATGCATTGGTTATGAAGTTATGAAACAACCCGTCAAAAACAAAAGTGAAAAAAGCTAATGGGCTGAAATCTGACTAATTAATTAACAGCTGTTTTATCACAACATGTTTTATAAATGTACGGAAATATTTTAAAATCTTGTTTGGTACATGTAAATGTACGGATATCTTTTAAAATTTTGTTTGCTACATGTAAATGTACGGATATCGTTTAAAATCTTGCCTTGGTACATGTAAGTGTACGGATATCTTTTAACATCATGCCTTGGTACATGTAAATGTACGGATGTCTTTTAAGGTAGAAGTATACCCAGAAAAGCTTAAAAAAAAATAAAAATCCAACAATTTTCATTTTCATGCTTTAAATCATCGTCAACATGTTCTTGAACTAAAAATAATTCATAGAAGCTTAGAGATACTCTGGTTTGATAGGAATCAGTGTTTTTCTACACACGCCCCCTTGAGTGATTTGCATAGCAACCAATGTTTATAGTTGGTTACCATGTGAATAATGACCCAACAAGAAGGTGCGTAATTGTAAAACTGCGAAATTATAATTATACATAGGCAACAGGAAAAAGATATTTATAACTTTTCCACGGGGAATCACTCAATGATTTCTTGTGAATTTTTCAAAAGTGTGTGTCTAGAAAGCTTTGATCGTAAATTTCTACATTTGTTACATGCATAGTGCATTTTCACCAACATCAACTCTATTTATTGCTAGTTTTATACTGATTCTGTATAATAGTAGTTAGCAGAGCTTCTTTTGTTCACAATGAGAAATAAGACAAAGAATGGGAGGCGTGTACACCAACAAACCGTTGCCTGAAAATGAGACACCTATTGTCGATAGTGACGCTATAAAACCTCTGTGCTCCTCAGCAAAGAAAATAAAGGTCATAAAGGTCCAAGAAAGTGAAGGACAAGCTAAAAATGACAACAAAGGAAATGGGTTTATCCTTATGGATGTAAAACTACTGTTTGGGTTTTTATGCGCTAACTTTAGATGTGACAAATGTTATCAGTACTCACTGACCTGTGAGATCGTCGAAGAGACTTGGAATGGCTTTTGTCATGAAATCAGTATCAAGCGCACAAACATTGGCGAATGGACTGCCAATTTCAATACTTCTGATGTTTCATCTTCAGCTACTCACAAACAAAGAAGTAAATGTGCGAATGGTGGCATTTGTGCGTTCTATTGGGAAAGGCCACAGTGCATTGCAGAATTTTTCGATATACATGAACACAAGTCAACGCATAGCAAAGAAAGCATACAGGAGAACGCTGCACAGGATCTATTCAGCAAGTAAGGACATTGCAATGGAAAGACCCTGAGAGCACTGAAAATGGGATTCATAGACACTGCAGCTGCAGTAGAAGGAGACCTTTATTCAACAGGAGCTCATTAAACTTCATTTTGTGAGTTCTTTTTCTGTTTTTCTTTGTTTTCTCGGAATTGTCTTTTTAGCATAATTGGTGATCTTTGAAACAAGATATCTCTGGATCTGTACATTCAATTGACATGAAAATTAACACAGTTGGTTATCATATAATCTTACAGATTATGACCTAAAATGGATACAATTGAATTCAAAATTTTAGTTTTATGACCATCATGCATATATAATGAGGCACAAATATCAAACATTCAAGAAATATAGATTTTGAAAATTCATTACAAATCAACCTTTCGGTCAATATCTGTTATTTTAGGTCAAAACCTCAAGCTATATATACTAATTCAATTTGCCAAGTTTCAGTCAGATCCTTGTAAAAATAACATAGTTATGATGTTTTAAAAAAGGTGTATAATTTATTCACTACGGCGGCCATATTGGATAGCTAATTTGCATAATTAATGAGGTCATTATGTGGACAAAAATGTTATACTAACACTATACCCATGGTTGTTTGATTCTGAAAGGAAAATTTGAGTTTTTTACCCTACAAGGTAGTCTACTACCTTAAAATCTTAACATGGTACATGTAAATGTACACATATGTTTTTAAAATCTTGCCTTAGAACATGTAAATGTACGGATATCTTTTAACATCTTAGCTTGGTACATGTAAATGTACACATATGTTTTTAAAATCTTGCCTTATTACATGTAAATGTACGGATATCTTTTAAAATCTTGCCTTGTTACAGATAAAAGTGCGGATATCTTTTAATATCTTGCTTTGGTACGTGTAAATGTACGGAAATCTTTTAAAATCTTACCTTGGTACGTGTAAATGTACGGAAATCTTTTAAAATCCTACCTTGGCACGTGTAAATGTACGGAAATCTTTTAAAATCTTACCTTGGCACGTGTAAATGTACGGAAATCTTTTTAAATCTTACTTTGGTACGTGTAAATGTACGGAAATCTTTTAAAATCCGACTTTGGTACGTGTAAATGTACGAAAATCTTTTAAAATCTTACCTAGGTACATGTAAATGTACGGATATCTTTTAAAAACGTGCCTTGGTACATGTAAATGTACGATATCGTTTAAAAGCCGTTCAGGTTATTCAGTCAAATTCCCGGTCGATGACACTCCTACAAATGCCGGCGCCCGGGCTTGAACCTTGAAAACCTGGTCTTAACCATTACACCAGCGCGGCTACCTCGGCATTGTTAACATATGGGAATAAAATGCACATTATTTCAATAGGCGTGCAATAAATATTCCAGACCGTAATTTCCGGGAGAAAGGCACTATGAAAACATTGCAAATTTCGTGGGAAAAGATGGGACATGGACGTTATTACTTTGGCAGTAAGTATATAAATGTGGATTTGTAATGTTTGAACGCAGTTCAATTTCTTATATGCGCTGATTTCATATCTTGTGTGCGCGCCTACGCGCTTACAGCTTAGAGGGACCATTTTATATAAGGCCGTGACAAAGAAACATCACGAAATATTGTCTAAAAGGCATTCAACTTGAATCCAGAAGGGGGCATGGTCAAGATGTGGGCATGGTGTCGAACTGAGGACGCCAAACAGGAATTTTTTAAAAAAAAGTAAAGCGAAGCAGCTGGATTGGAAGGTTATAATAAGATCAGAAATCACAGCAGACGGGATCTTTCCTGCTCCAGTGGGGTACTAGAAGTAATTTTTATTTAGAACTGAGCATTTTTCATGGCTTCATCGTTGCTGACAGTAGTAGCTTCATCGTTGCTGACAGTAGTAGTGCATTTCAGGGCTTGTCGCGTTTATCAAGACTGTACTAGAACAAAAGTATAATGTTCGCCGCCTTTTTTTACAGTTTAAACTAGCAGTTGCGTTGTAATATAACCGAAGGACTTCTGTTTATGAAAGAAAGATGTGTGACTCTCTACAAGAAGGCAATCAGCTCAAGGATTAAATACTTTTGTTTGAGTTAACCAAGAAAGAATGTAAATACCTATGTGGCTCCAAATCCCCATAAGTTCTACACAAACTATTAAAGCAATTTATCACAAAAAACTAAAGCCACAATTTGACAGACGACAAGATTAATAAGAGGAAATATGCGACGCGCAGACTTCTAATTTTCACAAAATAACACCAACAAAACAAACAAAGCATCATCGTTGGGAAACAACACAGAACAGCGTAAAAAAGTAAGCACAATCATGAAATATATAACACTAAAAGAAGGCATCCCGATATAACCGACACTCTATGCATTTGGATGAAGGTTGAAAAAATGAACTAAAATGTAGCACAAAAAAAAAAAAAAAAAGACTCGTGGGAACCAACAGGATTAAGTCAGTAAGGATGATTCTAATACAAACTCAATACAAAACATAACAAGACATATTTGATACAGCTTCCCCTACGGGAACATCCTTATAACGTAAAAACAAAAATTATTAGCTACATCCACGTTAATGAAGTATTAATAACAAGACTTCTAGCTCGGCTAGTTACGGCAACCGTGTGAATAGAATAACAAGCTAATTCCTGGTCACAGAACTAACAGCTTCTCAAAGAATATCTCATGTCAAAGTAACACTCAGAAGAGGACGCCTTTGAAAGAAATTAATGGACCAAAAAGAGTTAACTGGGAAGAGTACGGGGAAAAAAAATAGATCGAGTAAATGAGATCAAAGAGTATAGAAAATTAGTCTAGTTTACTCTGAAGAAGGAACTTGCTGAAAGGACACTTTTGAAAAGAGATATGGACGTTCCCAGTTCTTGCTCGGAGCTTCTGTTGCAGAAGTTTCAAATTTACGGACTTTCTTAAAATCTGTCCCGTATTTTAAAACTCATGGATTTTGTTTTAAACCTCATGGCGCTTGTTTTAAACCTCATGGCGCTTGTTTTAAACCTCATGGCGCTTGTTTTAAACCTCATCTAACTGACTACTTTTACTTAGTCGTTCCTCATCTTTCCTGGGGTGTAGAGGTTTGCCAGAGAGAACGACATACTATCCTATTGGCTGTTAAACCTCATCTCGCTTGTTTTAAACATCATTTCGCTTGTTTTAAACATCATTTCGCTTGTTTTAAACATCATTTCGCTTGTTTTAAAGCTCATCGCGTGTGTTTTAAACCGAAGAAGTTGAGGGGAACTGCGGTAAGGTGGAGTACAATGGATGGGTGTGAAAACAAATTGAAAAAAGGTGATTCGTCTTGCGAGGACAAAAGACAAAGAAAATAGCCAACGTGGAAATAGAAGAGGACAGAATGAGTTGGAGATAAATAAATATGAAATAAAAAATCAAGACATATTAAAAACAGTGTATTATATATTCATACATATTATTAGAGGGCGGCAGAAAAATAGAAAAATAGGATAAGAGTGAAAAGAGTCAAAATAGAACAAGAGAGGAAAGGGTGACCTCAGACAAAGGTGTGTAGAGTGTTAAGACCAGCTGGTTTTAGACACCCCATGTGGTGGATAAGACGGTTCTCAAGCTGTTCTCGGCTAGCAGTGTCAGAGGAGCAGGATCTGATTGCCGTGACCTGGATGTCGATGGGACCATGGTGGTCAGGACCATTAAAGTGTATGGCAACTGGTGTGGATTTTTGCTGAGAGATGTCATTCAAAAGCTGGCTGAATCTGTCCCCAAGTCGTTTGCCTGTTTGGCCAATATAGGTTTTGCAGCAACGTTTACATATGATCGTATAAATGACATTGCGTGACTCACACGTGATGCTACTGGTGATGGTGTACGTAGCCTCAGGAAAAGACACCTTGTGGGTTGAGATGACATACTTGCGCGTGTTGCATCGTGTCCGACCACAGGGTAGTGTGCCAAAGTGAGTGGCATTCTCCTTTGGGAGACGGCTCTGAACAAGAAGATCCTTCAGGTTCTTGTCGCGTCTATATGCCACCAAAGGTGCTTCACCGAATACTTCTTGGGTCACAGACTCTGCTTGGAGGATAGGGAGGTGGCGAAAAAGGATCTGTTTGACTGCAGTACTGTGAGGGTGATAGGACAAGATTAATTTGACTCTATCCGAAGTGGATTTATAGTGAGTTTTGAGGGCCTCCTAACGAGAGATGGGGAGCACACGTTGGAGGGCAGAGGTGAGAACATGCTCCGGATAAAGTCTGCTACGGAAGAAATCCAACATCTCATTGGCTTGGAATTGGAAGTCATCGTCGTCTAGGCACAAACGGCGGAGGCGGAGAAGTTGTGAAAAAAAGGAAGAGAGTCACGAAAAGCCCGAGGATGAGAAGAGGTATACAGAAGGTAACTATGGGCATCTGTCGGCTTGTAGTATACTGAGGTATTAAGGCCGGAGGGCGTGATAGTAATAGTAATGTCAAGAAAGTTGACAGATACTGTGGAGATGAAGGAGGTGAACTTGATGGTGGGGTGAAAATGGTTGACAAAGTCGATGAAGCGGGATAAATCAGTCTTGGACATATCTGTGACACCTATGCCATCATCGATATATCTGCGGTAAAACCCGGGGAAAGGACCGGAGTATTGTTGCCATATCTGATGCTCCAAGTGGCCCATGAACAGGCATGCATAGCTAGGACCCGTCTTCGTTCCCATGGCAACATCACTAATTTGGTAAAAAAAACTGACCATTGAGTTCAAAATAATTAAGTTGAAGGACCAGTTCAGCAAGACGGAGATGAGTGTCAGGTGTTTTAAACCTTATCTCGCTTGTTTTAAACCTGTTTTTACAAATTCATAGTTGATTTAGTTCTTACAGAGAAAAGTGCACACGGATGAATCAGCATCTGTAATATATCTATATTTACATCTATAGAGCCAAATAATAATAATAAGAATTAGAAATGTTAATTCAGTTGGCGGTTTGTAGGAGCTAAATGAATTATATAATACCTCTTCACAAACGTTGTCGGGCAGATAAAAGTTAACATTGCTAAGACACATTCAGCATTGTTCTTGACTTCTGAAATATCTTGTGACGACTTCCTCAATGTAGAATCATCATCATCCTTCTATCTGCATCTCTGCCAAGAGTAATCTTGTGCGAAGGTAGACACCTTTGAAGACACACATTAGATACTCGTTTTGACACATCCCTTGGGACTTTGAAAAACTTTATTCCATGTCACCTCACGGTAGAAGAGGAACGAATAAGTAAGTAAGTATTCGATATCAACCGTTCCAGAATCCCCCCACCCCCAATTGGGACAAATGTAAGTAATCGTTAGGTCGGACGAATTAAAATATGTCTTGTACTGGACAATAGTAAGTACCCTAAAGGTTACGAAGGTAGTTTGCAAGTAATTCGACGTGGCAGGACAATGAAAGATAATAAAGGGAGCCGCCATACAACAAGTATACCTCGTATAAAAGACGGCGCCAGGTAGGCGACGCAAGGGGACTTCACTCGAGCCGCAAAAACAGAGAACTTTGTGATAAGAGGCGGATCATTTCTGTATCGGGCGTCCAATCTTATATAAAAAAATGTTATGCTGTAATACAAAATGTGAATGAATATTTATCAAATTTTGTACCTTACTTTTATGTAATTATGTTACGAATAGTTATGTATTTTTAAAATAAAAATGAATATTTTTTAGTTACTGTATTATAAAACTATCAAGTTGTCACATTTTGTTTTCAAAATTCGTTATGGGGTTGTTTAATTATCTAAAAAAATATTTGTAAAAAAGGAGCGGGGGTGGGGTGGGGGGGTGGGGGGGGGGGGGGGGGGGGGGGGTTATCACTCTGATGTATCACCCCTCCCTTGAACAATTCCAAGATCTGCCAGTGCTGCCACTGTATTGTAGCCCTCGTTACCACAATTTTCTTCTCATTTTCCCGCCTCCATCACCCCTTTCCGCCGAGTGACCTTCATGATTTGACATAGGAGAAGGAAGGCAGATAACTCTTTGTATAAACAATATTAGTTTCGGCAGACGAAACGGAGAAGGCAATGGGAAATATTTTCTTCGCCATTTCAAACAACCAGATGTTAACTTACAAACAATTATTCCCGTGTCTGTTTTCTTGTGTATAGACTTATACTTACAGATAATCACCTATTTATTCACGCCCAGTTTTCACAGCTACTCATTTCCCCTGGCTATTTCAGTCGACGAATTCCATTTTCCCAATTCATCTAGATTAGTGATTCTCAAACTTTGCGTTGCAACCCAAATTTGTGTTGCGTACCTTACGTTTCCCGTACTCAAAGTTTTAGGCTGCTTGCCTTGGGCTGAATTCTGTAGAGTGGAGGGGGGAAAATGTAATACGTTTTACTAGGATAAAAAAAAAATAGACAGACAAAAAAAAAACCTATGTATCGGCCACAAGGCCTTCATCAGGGACAAACGAACAAAAAAGGTTAGGAAAGAAAGTGAGACCTAAGTAGAAAACATTAAAAGTAAAAGGGAAAAACTCCCTGATTATGATCAAATGGCTAGAACCAAATGGATGCAGCTGTAACCGGAAATAAGGAGAAAATATTAAGTGTGGAAAAAAACAAAAAAAACAAGGACGGAAAATTATGTGAGGGAAAATTAAAAAAACGAGAGTTAAAAATGAGTGTGAGAAAAAAAAAATCAATTAAAAAAAAAAAAAGTAAAGATAGAGAAATAACTTTAAAAATAAATATAATAAATACATAACAAAATACACAACATGAAATAAAATAAATTTAAAAACAACGTGTCAATTTTAGTACATGGGTCGCCAGCCATCTTCACCAACTGTGAAATTTGGGCTGTGGTTGTTAAACAGTGGAGAACCACTGACGTAGATAATAATTGACATTTACTTGTCAATCTCCCCGACCCAGTTATGTAAAATAATATTTATCTTTCAGTGTTGTGCGCCCCCTGGCTCTGGTGATCATGTCTCTAGATTTCCTACGGTCTCTGTAATCTTGAATTCGGTGTGTACTCAATCTCTTGCCAAGTTACATGTGTAAATAATAAACTGTTACATACCTTAATTATTTTCTTGGTCAACGTTTGCCGTGAAAAGTAGTGGAGAGCAGAAATTTACATTTTTGAAGCCAAGTTTGTCGGATTTCCGGCTGTGAATCCGTGTTGATGTAGGATTTCTGTGATGTTGTCTTTACATCTGCCTCTTTGTCTTTCCCATGCTCTGAAACCAAATTGTATTAGCCATTTTAGACTTTATTTAATTTTTTCTTCTGGAAATAAAATGTAGAATCAAAACTTATTTGTAATGGCAGTACCCGGTCCTGCTTTTGACACGTGGTCCGTTTATATTCAATAGATGCAAGGGAGGGTATAAACATTTTAAAAATGGAGAGTGATTTTGTTCATCATTCTTTATACAATAACTGCTGACTCTGCAATTGTCTCAGAAGCAGACATATCGAAATAAGCTTTATTTTGCCAGGCTGCGTTACATACCAACCAGCTTAACAGCCAACCAACCAACTAACCAGCAAATCAACTAACAAGCTATCAAACCATTCATCGAACAAACCAAGCAGTCGACCGATCAACCAGCCATGCAACCAACCAGTCAACTAACCAAGCATGGAATCAACCACCATACAGTCAACCAATAAATCACAAAGCAACCAACAAACAAACCAACCAGCCAACCAACCTAACAGCAAGCCAACCAACCAACCATCAACTAAGCAGTCAACCGATTGACAGCTCAGCCAACCAACTAACCAACGAAGCAACCAATTCACCAACGAACCAAAATATCGTTCAATCAATCAAACAGTAACCAATCAATCACTCAATTTAATCAGTCAATCAAATCATTTAATCAATAATACCACACGACCACGTCTTCACATCTCTGATTTGTTAGTTTGCTTCATGTCAGATTTTAAATATTCTCTACCAGATCACTTATCGATTAATGAATCCATACTGTTTCCCCGTAGGCTGTTATGATCCACTGACCTTGAGCACAACCAATCAAACTGAAGCAAAAATGGATTACTTTGATAATGGAATATTAAATCCCATAAAAGATACTGTATCAGGAGAGAAATAAGGAATACGACTATTGCTCCCTCAGGCATGTCCTTAGAGGCTACTATCATGAAGGTTGGGTTTGTGTACATCGGCGCCAGTATTGTATGTTTCTTTTGGAAAACAATTACTGAGGCCTTGAAAAGAGATGAATGCAGTCAGAGTGACTCATAGCTTGACTGCTTGCGTCAGGGTCAGGGAGCCAGAGCTGACCAAGACCCTACTCCACCTCCAAGTGGTGGTCCTGGAAACAGGCTGCATCACTGCAGTCTGGCCGAGAGAGTAAGGATCGAAGACGAAGGCAAACCAGTCCCAAAAAAATATCGTGCTGACGTCAGATGTGTCTGGCCGAAAGGCGCAAATATCACAGCTTCGCTGCAAACGGCGACACAACGCAACCAACGTCCTTTCCAGGATGAACGAGGAAGAAGAAGAAGTATATCAACGCATGGAGGCATACCTGGAGTCATGTTACCACCAGCTATGCACAATTCTACAATATACATATGTGGAAGTGAACCTCTGCTTGTGAGGCTAATTACACCCTCATTGACTCTTGAAATCATCCACACACTTCCATGGATCCCCCCTGTGGGAAAACTTGTTGAGAACCCAGCGTTGCACACTAAGCTTGGAGAAGTCACTTGAGCCCCAGACGTTGGCTTTGAACTGGTTGACTGCATGCAGGAGAATCTCACTATGGACCCAGTGATAAGCAGTGGGAGCTGAGAAGTGGCTCTGTGCAGGACGTAACAATTCCTTAGGAGATCCCAGAACCAGAGCACAGTATTTTAACTCTACATAGTTGGAGAGCGCCCGTGGATGTCGGGAAATGCACAGTATGCCACGCACTTCTTACTCCAAGCTTTGGATAAGATGGGACGATCCTTTAAATGCAAGCCAAGCTGGAGAAACTGGACCTCGTGAGTTCTACTTAACACGTTTTGGAATGGCAGAAAAGCCACAGGAAAAGTCTAGATCTACAGTGTAGATAATACCAATGAGTCTTCAACTTGAAATTGGTTGCAAAAGAGCGGGATGCTCATAAGCCCTGGTTAAACAACAACATATCAATGAACCAAAATTTAATTACTTACACAGAACTCAACATTCCAACAACCATTGTCAGTATGTACAAATGAATCACGAAGAGAAAACTTTGGAAACCAGCTGAACTTCCGTCGCACGGGAGCCACGCTGGTGTAATGATAACCACACTGCGCTGGCGATCGGGTGAACACCAATATACAGATTACGTATATTTCTATCACTCACAGGCACGCACATACACGTGACGACCGGTAAACACACAGACGTGGGAAAACTATAACAATGATATATATATTTTCTAGAACGAGCTGACCAAACACTATTATTAAGTTCAAGAGCGATTTTAATATCAGGAAAAAATCGGCTCACAACATCAAAGAAAGTACATCAAGGAGAATACATATACACATAGTCATAAAAATTCAAGGAAATGTTGCAAGGATGATAGCCCCCTTATAGTGTTAACTCTAGGTTTAGCCCAGCCCCGTTAAGAGAACAGATGATGGCGCCAGAGTCACAGATACATAGGGTTTGATTCTAAGAGTTTTTCGTTGTTTTATCTCGTAATTATATGCACAGAGTTTGAAAAAAAAAAAATCTGATTTAACCTAAGACAAAAACACAAGAAACTCTAGCCTTAGCAACAAATTATGCAGATTGAAAAAAAAAATTAGGACAGCAACAGGGTGTCAAAGATATAATAGTGAAAATATCACTCAAACCAGCGTACACTCATTCATTCCGCCATGGCCTCTCATACATGTACTCACGACTTGGCTCGCTGCCTCTTGGAACACACTGATTTTAGATCTTCACACAGACTCAAAAAAAATGCAGTCTTCTGCCAAGAAGTCCCCAGTTCCAAAAGACGTATTTAACTTGGAGTCTCCGGGAACGACTACTTGGGTGTGCAAATTTGTTCAAATGTCTGATTAAGTCACCTAAAATTATTCCAGGCGCGGGAGTTAGCAGAGCACAGTGTCAATAGCGTAGGTTTCTAGAAATGATGAATGTCAGGTCGGTGCCTTCCCTCAGTATAGGATTCCCTTTAGTCACACCACAGATTTGTCCAAAAAAAAAAAATATATATATATATATAGTCGGGAAATGTTAGTTAATACTTGAAGTATTTCGCGCCACCAGGCAGAAAGATTACGTAGAGTTTTTTTCTAGAAGAAATTAAGATCTGGCTCCAAGGTCCAGTATTTATCATTACAGTCTTTGAAAACCCGTTATTGGGATATAGTATTTCTGGCTAACTCGGGTTGCATATGCACTGTTAGACCAGTGGTACTTAAGAAACCCACGTGGTTCAAAATAAGGACTGTCTATTTCTTCACAAGTATGGAAACTACTACTAGGTGCTGGTAAAGTTAGGGTCACCCCCAAACTTTCACTGTGTGGAGGAAAAATAACACATATAATATAATAAACAGAATCTGTACTGGTTATAACTTACATTTAAACTTGCAAGCAGAGAGCTTTGCTTATCATTTAAACTTCCCGTGACGTAAGTTATATTTAAAAATCAGCAATCCTCATGAATTAGGAACACGTGCGTATTCCGTCACCATTCATGAGGCTCGATTCTAGAGTTTATACGTTAGTTTAGAAAAATACACTCGACTGAGTATTAGCGGTTAAATTAAATTCATAAATAGCTACAATTGCCGTTATAAGCTAGAAATTTTAATTTTATTCTGCTTTCCACTGAATGCTTCCCTAGAAAATATAATAGCCTACCACTTTATTTCTCTTCTGCGCTAAAGAAATAGATTAAAATGAATTAAGCGATTAAACACTTTAACACTCACAAAATCTATATATCTATCATATTAATTACCTCAACCACAGAATTACAGGTAGTCGCACAACTTAAGAATAAAAATGCTGAAAATATTTCTGGAAGTCTAGAAGTTCGACAAATTGCCGAAACAAACTGAGATCTTCGCTAACAGCTATTCTGTTTACGAGCAACCTATCTACTGTGAGTCTATGAGCGAGAATGAAATTAAAGTTTCAAACTTGGCCAATATCTTTAAAATCGGACACAGGATCCTAATCTTATTTCGCCAAGCGAAATAGTCTCCCCTGTCCGTATAACACCTTCGTCCGCTTATCGCGTGACGTAACAGCCATCAGTGGCCGAGGGCTTGCATGAGTTGCAAATCTCAGACCACCGTCTGCAGTGCGGAGTGGATTTTCACGCTAAGCCGGGTTTTTCCTGACGAAAAACCTCATGCGTTTACTGAAATGCAGACTCTCTGTCTACTTTCCATGTCCCTCGGGTGAATTTTCACGCCCCAGGCCAGAGACCCTCAGACGAATGTCTAGCGAATGCTGTAAATTCACGCCTATCATCCGACCAGCGCGACTGACATGTACGCAATACCACCCAGGTGCGATTCTCAGTTTTAGAGAAAGGAAAACAGGTAAAGTTTGCGAATTATATGAAAATAATATTCGCAAAACGAATGGATGAAAAATATACAGGAAAAAAAAGGAAATACAGAGATAATAAAAGAGAGAATTCGGGTGAAAGAATAGGAAGAAGATGTAGGAAATTAAATGAATATAAACCCTACGTGACAGAGCCTCCCCCCTTTAAGATATGGAAGCACTCCATGTCTACGTTATGGAGTTTAATTTCCTATAACCGTAGCTTCAGGGTGTCTGTCCTCTTCCCTCTCATCTTCCCCCTCCATCTCTGTGCAAGTCCTACTCATGAAGTCTGCCCCAACGTTTTGTTTCCCTGGAATGTATTCGACTTTAAAGGAATATACGCTTAGCAGCAATGCCCAGCGCATTATTTTCGCATTAAATTCCTTATTAGCCCCGAGAAACGCCAGTGGGGCATGGTCCGTCTGCACCGTGAATGACACTCCGTAAAGGTATTCATGGTGCCGTCTAATGCCATGAACTAATGCCAGACATTCTCTTTCCACTGTGGAGTAGTTTTGCTCTGCCTTATTCAATTTACGACTACCGTATGCCACTGGGAATAGCTGGTTGGGATCGTCGTCGCCAGCCTGAAGCAAAGTTGACCCGATGCCTTGCCCTGATGCGTCGACGCGCAGTACGAAGGGTTTGGTAATATCCGGCAGTCGCAGAATTGGATATTCAGACAACTGCTTCTTGAGCGTGACGTAAGCGTGTTCGCACTTAGGATCCCAGATAACTTTCTCCGGTCGCCCCTTTTTCGTAAGGTCCGTAAGGGGTGCTGTTAAACCGTTGAAGTTTTTGATGAATTTCTGGTAGTAAGCACATAGCGATAGGAACGATCGTGTTTCTTTCTTCGTCCTTGGCCTCTTCGCTGCCCGTATCTTCTCTACGTTCTTAGCAACTGGCCACATAGCACCGTGAGCAATGGTGTGCCCCAGGAAGTCAAGTTTTTCAAAGCCGATTAAACATTTGCTAGGTCTAGCTGTGAGTCCAGTTTCCTGTAGTCTCCTGAGGAGCATCTCGACCGTCGCAATGTGTTCTTCGTAGGTGTCCGTTGCAATTAGTATATCATCCATAAAATTGTGGATATGTGGACTGTGCAATGGCTCTAACAGCTTCCTCATCATCCTTGTGAACACTCCTGGTGCGTTGTGTAATCCGAATGGCATCACGTTAAACGTATAGTGTCCTTCGCTGGTGCTGAAAGCTAGCAAAGGCTTAGTTTCCTCTTTGACTGGTATCTGGTAGTAGCCCTTACTCAAGTCAATCTTTGAGAAAATCCGTGCCTTGCTTAGCTTGCTAAACAGCTCAGAAGCGCTTTGGAGTGGTTCCGGCTGAAATTCCGTTACTGTGTTAAGTAGCCGGTAATCGATGCACAGCCGAACTTCCTTATTGGGCTTCTGTAGCAGCACTACGCTCGCACTATAGGGAGACGTAGACTCACTAATAATTCCTGTTTTACGTAGCTTGTCTATCTCTGCACGTAGCGTATCAGCTTTCGCATACGGAATAGGGTAAACTCTGGTTCGGACAGGGGTCTCGTTTATAAGTTTCATCTCGAACTCTACGAGATGTGTTCGTCCAGGTACATCCGTTAGCACCGCCGTGTACTGGTTCAGTAAAGCCTTCGTTTCTGTCTGTTGTGCTTCAGAGAGAGTGTCCCCAAATTTTACATCTTCTACAGATTCAGTTTGTTGCAATGGATATTCCATGCAACTATCGTCATCTTCCACATCCTCTGTAGCTATGGCGATCGCCAGGAGATGTTCGGGGGATGGCACTGGTCTTTCCAAGTATTTCTTTAGTAGGTTCACATGGTAGACCTTCTCCTTTCCTTTGATAGAGATCTGATAATTGGTTCTCGAGATCTTTTTCAGGACGGTGAACGGCCCTTGCCACCCGATGCGTAGTTTGTTGCTTCCGGTTGGCAACAACAACAAGACTTTATCACCTGGTTGTAATTCTCTCTCCTTTGCTGCTTGATTGTATCGTCTAGCGTGCTTTGCACGAGCTTTCTTAAGGTTTGCTGTTGCTAGGTCCCATCCTAGCTGTAGCCTTTCCTTCAATTCCGATACATATCTACTGGCTGAGACGACTGTCTCATCCGCCTTCTGGTCTGTCAGGGACCGAAGTAATGCTTCAAGCGGCCCCTTTATAGGTCTGCCGAATAAAAGCGTAGCTGGAGGAAATCCTGTAGAGGCCTGGGGAACTTCCCTGTAAGCGAATAGGGCTGCAGGAATAAAAAGGTCCCAGTCCTCCGGCTTTTCTTGTGCCAGCTTGCGTAGCATGGTGGTGAGGCTGCCGTTGAAACGTTCCACGAGCCCATTTCCGGCCGGATGGTACGGGCTGGTGTGGATGTGTTTGGCCCTCAAGATCTTAAAGATCTCCTCCATTAACAGGCTACGGAATTGGGATCCATTGTCCGTCAAAACTTGTTGAGGGAATCCCAACCGTGTAAAGATCTGCACTAGGGCTTCTGCGACATGCTTCGAGTCTGTGCATGTTAGCGGTATAGCTTCGGCCCACATAGTGCATGTGTCGACTAAAGTCAGGATAAACCTGTGCTTTCGTTTGGTCCTTTCTAGGGGTCCAACGATGTCGACAGCAACCCGTTCGAATGGAGTCCCCACAATTGGCGTTTGCCCCAGGGGAACTGGGGCAGTCCAGTGCTTGGGTGCTACCCGTTGACACTGGGCACAGGATTTTACATATCTGAGTATATCAGTGTTCATCCCTGGCCACCAATAGTGAGTCTGTATACGTTGCTGTGTGGCGTTCTGTCCCATATGTCCGCTAAACGGGAGAGAGTGCCCCATTTCTAGGATTTGACTTCTGTACTTTTTCGGTACTAGGAGCTGATTAGAGCCTTGTTCAGGCTTGCCCGTTCTCCGATAAAGCACG
Organism: Oreohelix idahoensis; assembly: GCA_024509875.1. Lineage (NCBI taxonomy): Eukaryota > Metazoa > Mollusca > Gastropoda > Stylommatophora > Oreohelicidae > Oreohelix > Oreohelix idahoensis. The sequence goes on from JAMPIV010001135.1 coordinate 384,513, forward strand.
CCATCCTTAGAAAAGATGTCCCCGTGTTGTCTGGGGGTCTTTGGCCATGGGCAGTTTCCTAAAGCAGGGTTCCAAAGTAGGGTCCTTTTGTTGCGCCTCTTTAAGTTCCATGGGTAACAAATTTGGCGCAGGCTCCCGTTCCTTCTTGGCTTGCCCTCTTGTGGTTACTGTTGCCACTATTGGCTCTTCCGGTTTCCCAATAAACACATATCTACAGCCGAGTATGACTGGGTAGATGGGGTCGTCCATAACAGCCGCTTTGATCACACCTCTGACAAAGTCAGAGTGTATCTCCACCAATGCGATGGGAAGCGTTGTTGGTGCATCACTCCTAAGAACTCCACACAGTTTAACGGTTTCTTCTGTCACTTGACCGGGTTTGACCAGGTGCCTGGCAACAATGCAATCAAAAGAAAGCCCCGTGTCAAACAAACAATATGTTGAAGTCCCGTTTAAAACAACCGTACCTCGCGTAGAGGGTCTCTCTCCCTCAGGTTGAGAATCACTGACAATAATTCTTTCCTGCGAGTCTGTTGTTTGTAAGCATCCGATGCGCTTTGGCTCGGTGTGCTTGCTCTGATCCTTAGTCCCGTGCTCAGGGGTTTTCCCTTTGCCACCTTGTCCTTTCTGGCTGCGCTGCCATGTAGGGCGGTCGGGTTGATCAGACTGTTTGGGGTGGTTGGGGTACTTGTTCTTGTAGAACTTGGATTTTTCAGGAGGGGGGTTTTGAGGTCCAGTTTCTCTGTGGTTGTTTTGGTTAGAAGCCTGAGAAGATTGCTCTAGGTTATGTTTTCGAAAATGCTCCTCTGTCGGTTTCCGCTTTGTGGCCGGTAGTTCAGCCAGCGCATTGTGATAACGCTCAGACTTTTCCAAAATGTCTTCAAGTTTTTCTGCCCCCTGCTCAGCGAGAAATCTCCGGGTATCAGCAGACAAAGTGTTCTTTATTTGTTCAGTTAGAACAAGTTCCTCAAGACCTTCATAGGTAGAGGGGAGCTGCGAAAGCTCAAGGCACTTTGTTAGATATCCTTTAAGACGAGATGAGAACTGGTGAAAAGTTTCAGAATTCTCTTTCCGGCTGTTCCGAAACAGTTGCAAAAACTTGCGAGCGTTCATTTCAAAGCGCTCCAGTAACGCTTTCTTCAACACATCGTAGTCGTCTTGTTGGCTACTTTCCAGCTTAGAATAAACATCATAAGCAGAACCTTTTAGGGCCTGGGAAAGTTTCATATTCCAACGCGACCTCTCTAACCCGTACAGAGTTGCAATTTTCTCAAATTTTTCTAACCATGTGTCAATCTTCTCATTTGGACAAGGAAAAGATTCAAGAGTGAAAGACATAGCATTTAGTTGAAGAGATTGAGTGTTAGCAGGGTCAGTTAAGGAAGAATGAGGAGAAGACTCTCCATTGCTGGAGGTAGAGGCAGCCCCACGCCTTTGGAATTCCAGAGTTTTAAGAGCTAACTCATGCTGTCTCTCTTCTCTCTCCTTCTCATGCTGTCTCTCCCTTCTCATGCTGTCTCTCCTTCTCTCTTTCCTCATGCTGTCTCTCCTTCTCTCGTTCTTTCGCCCTGCGAATTTCCATTTCCTCGTCCATCTTCTTCTGCTGTAAAAGACGGTCTTCCCTTTCCCTCTCTCTAGCTTCTGCTTCTTTCCTCTTGAGTTCTTCTTTTTCCTCTTTAGCTTCAGCTGCTTTCCTCTCCGCATCATATCTCTCAAGTTCGTCTCTGACAAAAGCTTTCGCTTCCTCTCCTTCCAGTCCCTCCTCTCTCGCTTCGTCCCTGAGGAGTTGTCTAAGCTTTGCCCTCTCGGCCATATTATGTCAGTGACTGAGACTGTTGGAGAAAGAAAATAGGAAAAAGAATAACCTGGTTCCTACCACTTACGAGAAAAAAAAATTACAAAAAAAAATCAAAAGATGATATATTTAACCCTGGGATACCTCCTCCAAAAATAAAATCTAACTATCGCTGCTATTATCGGCAATAAAGCACTTAATGCAAAACACGACTACGCCAACTAAATGGTAGTTAAGATTACAACTGAAAAATAAGTTGCTACAGTGGAAAAGCAAAAGAATATTGCAAAAATTAAAGAGAAAAATAATCCCTTAATTTTTTAAAAAAATCCACTATAAGTTCGCCCCTGAAGTCAGATCGGGTAAGGGAGGGAATTAATCTGGACAAAAAGTCCGAAACACACTCCTTAACTTAGTTCAAACGCCGTTCTGCCTCAGTACCCAGTGAATGTTATACACTCACCACTTTACCAGCATTTAGTATTACAATCAGCAGTTAACATATATCCCGACAAAATCAACCTGTAACCAAAATGTATATTATTCAAAGATGCTGTGGAAAAAAAAAATTATTAGTTTGTGTGGTCAGCACGCCCGTAAACAGATCGCTAGTCTAGGGGGTAATATTTTTTTAAAAGATACACAGTCACAAGACATCACACTCTTACTCTATATCAGAATACAGAATCTTAAGTTCAAAATCCAGATAGACGAGTCCACATTTGTCGTACTCGTCTTCCTATTCTAAGTTTGTCGTACTCGTCTTCCTATTCTAAGTTCAAAAAATCCTACGGACGAGAACCCATTTGTCGTAGATTTTCGATAGGAGAATTAAGACTAGGTTTGGTCCCTTCTGAATAGGTTTGAATAGGTGATAGACTCAGTGAGAGTTAGTGAAAGGTAATAGAATTTCCACACACGTGAGATGATAGATTTTGATATAGTGGCTGTCTCTGAAAGCGAAAAGAATTCTTCTCTCTCTCTCTCACCTATCTTCTACAACAGTTGTTACAGCGTCAGACAGACTACACCAATATACATATTACGTATATTTCTATCACTCACAGGCACGCACATACACGTGACGACCGGTAAACACACAGACGTGGGAAAACTATAACAATGATATATATATTTTCTAGAACGAGCTGACCAAACACTATTATTAAGTTCAAGAGCGATTTTAATATCAGGAAAAAATCGGCTCACAACATCAAAGAAAGTACATCAAGGAGAATACATATACACATAGTCATAAAAATTCAAGGAAATGTTGCAAGGATGATAGCCCCCTTATAGGGTTAACTCTAGGTTTAGCCCAGCCCCGTTAAGAGAACAGATGATGGCGCCAGAGTCACAGATACATAGGGTTTGATTCTAAGAGTTTTCGTTGTTTTATCTCGTAATTATATGCACAGAGTTTGAAAAAAAAAAAAATCTGATTTAACCTAAGACAAAAACACAAGAACTCTAGCCTTAGCAACAAATTATGCAGATTGAAAAAAAAAAATTAGGACAGCAACAGGGTGTCAAAGATATAATAGTGAAAATATCACTCAAACCAGCGTACACTCATTCATTCCGCCATGGCCTCTCATACATGTACTCACGACTTGGCTCGCTGCCTCTTGGAACACACTGATTTTAGATCTTCACACAGACTCAAAAAAAAATGCAGTCTTCTGCCAAGAAGTCCCCAGTTCCAAAAGACGTATTTAACTTGGAGTCTCCGGGAACGACTACTTGGGTGTGCAAATTTGTTCAAATGTCTGATTAAGTCACCTAAAATTATTCCAGGCGCGGGAGTTAGCAGAGCACAGTGTCAATAGCGTAGGTTTCTAGAAATGATGAATGTCAGGTCGGTGCCTTCCCTCAGTATAGGATTCACTTTAGTCACACCACAGATTTGTCCACAAAAAAAATATATATATATATAGTCGGGAAATGTTAGTTAATACTTGAAGTATTTCGCGCCACCAGGCAGAAAGATTACGTAGAGTTTTTCTAGAAGAAATTAAGATCTGGCTCCAAGGTCCAGTATTTATCATTACAGTCTTTGAAAACCCGTTATTGGGAGATAGTATTTCTGGCTAACTCGGGTTGCATATGCACTGTTAGACCAGTGGTACTTAAGAAACCCACGTGGTTCAAAATAAGGACTGTCTATTTCTTCACAAGTATGGAAACTACTACTAGGTGCTGGTAAAGTTAGGGTCACCCCAAAACTTTCACTGTGTGGAGGAAAAAATAACACATATAATATAATAAACAGAATCTGTACTGGTTATAACTTACATTTAAACTTGCAAGCAGAGAGCTTTGCTTATCATTTAAACTTCCCGTGACGTAAGTTATATTTAAAAATCAGCAATCCTCATGAATTAGGAACACGTGCGTATTCCGTCACCATTCATGAGGCTCGATTCTAGAGTTTATACGTTAGTTTAGAAAAATACACTCGACTGAGTATTAGCGGTTAAATTAAATTCATAAATAGCTACAATTGCCGTTATAAGCTAGAAATTTTAATTTTATTCTGCTTTCCACTGAATGCTTCCCTAGAAAATATAATAGCCTACCACTTTATTTCTCTTCTGCGCTAAAGAAATAGATTAAAATGAATTAAGCGATTTAAACACTTTAACACTCACAAAATCTATATATCTATCATATTAATTACCTCAACCACAGAATTACAGGTAGTCGCACAACTTAAGAATAAAAATGCTGAAAATATTTCTGGAAGTCTAGAAGTTCGACAAATTGCCGAAACAAACTGAGATCTTCGCTAACAGCTATTCTGTTTACGAGCAACCTATCTACTGTGAGTCTATGAGCGAGAATGAAATTAAAGTTTCAAACTTGGCCAATATCTTTAAAATCGGACACAGGATCCTAATCTTATTTCGCCAAGCGAAATAGTCTCCCCTGTCCGTATAACACCTTCGTCCGCTTATCGCGTGACGTAACAGCCATCAGTGGCCGAGGGCTTGCATGAGTTGCAAATCTCAGACCACCGTCTGCAGTGCGGAGTGGATTTTCACGCTAAGCCGGGTTTTTCCTGACGAAAAACCTCATGCGTTTACTGAAATGCAGACTCTCTGTCTACTTTCCATGTCCCTCGGGTGAATTTTCACGCCATCGGCCAGAGACCCTCAGACGAATGTCTAGCGAATGCTGTAAATTCACGCCTATCATCCGACCAGCGCGACTGACATGTACGCAATACCACCCAGGTGCGATTCTCAGTTTTAGAGAAAGGAAAACAGGTAAAGTTTGCGAATTATATGAAAATAATATTCGCAAGACGAATGGATGAAAAATATACAGGAAAAAAAGGAATACAGAGATAATAAAAGAGAGAATTCGGGTGAAAGAATAGGAAGAAGATGTAGGAAATTAAATGAATATAAACCCTACGTGACAGGCGGAGACATTTGAAGAAGCACCTTCGACCAGTGACTGGAATAATCCGAGCGGCTCCTGAGCACAAACCCTCTGTGGATGGGAAGGAGCGTAGATGGTACGAACATCTAGCTCCTGAATGGTTGGGAAAGAAAGTCCACAGGCTCCCCAGCTTCACAATGCCATGAAATTTGTTTCATGTCATTGGGCCGAAGGGCTGAAGCCCAAGTGCCGCTGGATAGGAATAAAAAAATATTTAAAAAAATATTTTAAACACAGGCTTTTAATGCACTGAAAAGCCACAAATAATTTTTCAAGGAGTTCATAGCTAGCAGTAAAGAAATGTAACATCAAATTGACAAAAAGCCTGGGGTACTGATTCTACGTGAAATTAACTTCTGCTATATACTTCATTACACACTAGTAGATAAAATATATGATAAGCGCTTAAGCGCCCCAGGCTTTTTGTCAATTTGATGTTACATTTTTTGACCACATGCTATAAACTCCTAGAAAAATTTGTTGTGGCTTTTTGTGCATTAAAAGCCTGTGTTTAAAATATTTTTTGTCTTCTTTTTAGTGTTATTGTTTTTTTAAAAATTTAAGTCAAATGTAATCGATCCGCTAATTGTAGCGCGAGGAAAGATATAATGATGATGATAATATCCTGGACAAATAGGTGTATCAGATGATACCAGGATAGTGCCAGATAAGAGACTGGTCTTACAAGAAATACCCCATTCTCTGAAAAGAGTAATGGTGTATCGACATCAAAGGTATAGTCAAGCTGTATAGGTTCCTAGATGAGATGGTAATGTACTATCTTAGGTTCCTATGGTGCCCCTCTCCAGACTAATCTTAGACACTGACTCTGCTGGAGGTAATTAACTAACCAACAAGAATTATGAACCAAACTTAAATAATTCAATAAAGACTGTTGGTACAATTTATAATTTATTTATGTACAGGATCTTTCTTTGATCTGTTGGATAATTTTCAAATAAATTCACATTGATTATATATATATATATATATATATATATATATATATATATATATATATATATATATATATATATATATATATATATATATATATATATATATATATATATATATATATATATATATATATATATATATATATATATATATGGTTTCACTGTCAAGTATTTATATTATATTTAAAGTTAATTAAGGGAGCCGCGCTGGTGTAATGGTTACACCGTGGTTACAACGTTGCGTTGGCGATCAGGTGTTCGAGGTTCAACCCCGGCGTCGGTATTTGAAGAAGTGTCAGCGACCGGGATTTTGACTGAATAACCTGAACGGCTCTTGAGATATACCCTCTGTGGATAGGAAGAAGCGAAGCTCTTGACCGGGTTGGAAGGGAAGTCCACAGGCTCCCCAGCCTCCAATGACATGTTATTGGGCCGAAGGGCTGAAAGCCCAAGTGCCGCTGGTTAAAAAAAAAAGTTAATTAAAGTTCATCTTCATCTGTTTTCTTGATCTTTGATGAAAACTGTCTTTCTCCGGTGCTAAACTTGAACAAATGTTAATATTATTATATAACAAGTTATAATGACATTTACTATGTTCTTAATCACCACATACTTGTGTTTCATCATTTCAATGTTCACTTGTAGAGAATAACTCGTAGGTTATATGTTCCATATTCTTTAGATTTTTATAATCTTAAGTTTTTAATTTCTTTTGTGTGGTATGGTTTTTTGTAAAGTCAAGTAGCCCCAAACAAGGCTACTTATCTTCAAATAGTGCTTCTAGGCCTGGCCCAGCAATGGAACTGGAAAGAATCCCACAACTGCAGTTCTTCCAATCTTAAAGGTGGCACTGTTGAAGATCCTCTGACATTTTACAAGGGCTCAGAACAACAATAGCTTCCTCCAGCTGACTTAGGCACGTAGAATTGAGTAAACTCTTCAAGTCAGGATATAACCCTCAAATCCATGCAGATCGGCTGTTAATGGCTCTACAGACTGTGTAGAGAGCCGCCGTAGCATAGTGGTTAGTGCACTGGCTTCGTAGCTCAGTGGTCTATGGTTCGATCCCCAGATGAGGTGGGATTTTTTTTGGCCGCAAACGGCTCCTGGGTCGACCCAGCCCCAATTCGGTACCAGGGCAACTTCTGGGAAGGTGAAGGCAACCGGCGTGATGCTGACGACATCACCCCTAGTGTGCCGATGGTCAAGAAAATATGGGCCTAACACCATATTCCCAATATGCCTCAATGGGCGTGTAACGGGATCCTTTTACAGACTGTGTTACCCTGCAGATGGCAATGGAGTCGGGTATTAGACTATTTCGCTCGTGTCTGAAGATTGAATTGTATGGCAAGTGTTTTACTATCGGTACCTTCCGCCTTTTATAGATCAAGGTTTCCCGTACGAGAAAGCATCAAGGCCAAAGTATTTTGTAGACTAGAAAAAGTGAAAATCTTAGGCGTTCTATGCTAGTATGAAAAATCTGAAATCGTACTAGTTTCTTTATCTCTGAACGGATTTCCTTCATCCAAAGCTTATATTATTCTTAGGGCTAAGTGCTATCGATTACAGTATCTCTCTTATGTCTAGATTAATCCGACTTTTCACTGGAGCAGCCAAAACATGGCAAAGCACAACATGGTTCATGCTTCGATGCATTAAATACACATTTTCTCCGGTTCTACTGTAGCGTAGTTCTGAACCAATATCTAAATTCTAATGGCAATTAACGAGAGCCTACCTTGCCTACCTATATCGGGATGTGCAACAAATGTTTTGACCAATCGCTGCACGAGCTGAAAACCCGCAGCAGGAACCCGTAGGCTGAAGGATAGCTAGAGGAAATTCGTGCAAACGTGAATGTATTTTTGTGACTTCAGGTCAAAGGATAGGGTATGTCCCCCAAAACAGTGAGCACAATAAGATAATAGGAATCATAAGCTTTCATTAGATACTAGGATTTAAGTTGTAGAAGCATGGACACAGGAGTTATGAGTGTTTCTATGCAGTAATAACTAATGGATGGGTTTGAAAAAAAAAATCGAAAAAAGGTGATTCGTCTTACGAGGACAAAAGACAAAGAAAATAGTCATTGTAAGACGAATCACCTTTTTTCGATTTTTTTTCAAACCCATCCATTGTATTCCACGTCTTACCGCAGTTCCCCTCCACTTCCTTACTTACTTAGTCGTTCCCCTTCTACCGTGAGGTGTAGAGGTTTGGAAGAGAGAGCGCCAGACCATTCTATCAGCTGTCTTCTTCCTGGCCTGGTTCCATTCTAGTTCTCGGTCCTTCAAAGATTGTCTAATGTTGTCCTCCCAGCGGACTCTGGGTCGTCCTGGAGGTCTGGATCCCTGGCTATTTGTTTCCCATGCTTGTCGTGGTAGCCGATCTTCTCCCATTCTGCAGACATGGCCAAACCATCTTAGTTGGGACTGTTCTATTTGGGTCTGCAGCGGATGGGATTTTAGGCCTTGACGGATCGTCTGGTTGCGGACCATGTCTCTTCTTGTTACTTCAACCACTTTCCTCAGATACCTCATTTCTGAGGTTTGGATCTGGCTTTTGTGGGTTGTAGTCATTGCCCACGACTCGCATCCATATGTCAAGACTGGGACATAGGTTGAGCGGTATACAGCCATCTTCGTTTTCTTACCAACCTCTTTCTTGCTGAGGAATCCACGATTTATGGCCTGAAAAAGTCTCCCAGCCGCTGCTTTTCGAGTGGCCAACTCTTCTTTGATGCCTCCCTTTCGGTCTATAATAGCTCCGAGATATTTAAAGTGGTCGACCCGCTCCAGGACCTGTTCTCCCAACTTAATCTGATGTTTTCTTTCTTCTCGTGATATCACCATGGATTTTGTTTTAGAGCTGCTTATGACCATCCCTCTCTTCTCCAGCTCTTCCTTCCAGACTTGCAGGTTGGATTGGAGATGTGCCTCTGATTTAGCAATCAGGGCAACATCATCAGCAAATGCCAGCTCCGAAATATAGACCTGTCTCATCTTCCAGTACCCCACTGAATACTTTCTTGTTCTCTCCTTACATGCCTTGATGACATCGTCCATAAGGAGTATGAAGAGGTAAGGTGATAGGATATCACCTTGTCTTACACCAGTGGTGGTCCTGAACTCTTCTGACTTATGGTTTGCTGTCCTCACATAATTTCTGCAAGACTTGTAGAAGCTCTGTATAGCATGAATCAGAGGTGCTGGAATATTCTTCCTTGCCAAACAGTCCCAAAGTTTGCTCCAGGGGACCCTGTCAAACGCCTTTTCCAGATCTATGAAACAAAGATGGATCTCACTCTTATACTCAAGGGCCTTTTCACTCAGCTGTCTGAGTGTGAAGATTAGGTCTTGAGTACTTCGGTTTGCTCGGAATCCGCACTGGACCTCATCCAATTGTGGCTCAGCTAGGCGTCGGAGTCTCTGCTCTAGGATTCTAGAGTAGATTTTACCAGGGACACTGAGAAGGGATATGCCTCTATGGTTTCCACATTGTCGATTGTCACCCTTTTTGAAAATTGGTGTTATGATGGCAATCTCCCAATCCTTTGGTATGGTCTTGTTGCACCATGCTGCCTGTAGGACCTTTAAGAGTAATAGGTCGCCTGATGCTCCCATGTACTTAACCATTTCTGGTGTTATCCCATCATGCCCTGCTGCTTTGCCCATCTTGATTTTCTCTAGTGCTGCCCTCAGTTCTTCCATCTTTATGTCATCTTCACCATCATTGGTTTTCTCTTCTGTGCTAGTGGTTATCATTTCTGATGCTTCACCATGCTCACCATCCAGGAGTTCTGAGAAATATTCTTTCCATCTTTCCATTACTTCCTTCGGGGCAGTAAGCAATTTGCCTTGCTTGTCCTTTATAAATTTGAGAGGGCATTGTTTTTCTTTCCTCATGTTCTTTAGGGTCTTATAGAACAATTTCTGGTTTTCTTGTGCATCTTTTTCTAGCTTTTCTCCAAATTCTTCCCAGGACTTCTGTTTTGGCTGCTAGCACTTTGTTCTTTGCTTCTGTTCTGAGTGTCACATATTCTCTATATTTTTTCATTTGTCCTGTTGTGTTTTTAGCTCCTAAGTATTGTTTCCATGCCATTTTCTTCTCTCTTATTTTCTCTTTGACTTCCTCTGTCCACCAAGGTGTCCTCTTTCTCTGGTTCCCAAGTCGGACTTCACCGCATGCTTCTGCAGCAGCTGTCTTTATGATATCCTTGAATTTATTCCAGAGGGTTTCCAAGTCATCAGGTCGTTCTTCTGTGTTGCTCACTGCTGTAGCATGAAGCCCCTGATATCTGGTCTTAATTTCTGGCTCTCTCAGCTTGTAGGTCCTAATGCTCATTTCTCCTGCTCGTTTACTTGGTTTCTTGCGTGATGTTGGGCAGTTCCTAGGCTGAGCAACTCTTTCAGTTGTTCGTTTGATTGTTAGCAGGTAGTGATCACTTCCAATCTCTGGCCCCCTCCAGACTCTTGCATCTCGGACATATCTGAATGAGCTTCTCCGAACAATGGCATAGTCGATCACTGACTTCTCATTCTTGGTTGGTTCACATCTAGTGTATGCATGTATGCGCTTATGGGAGAACTTTGTGTTTGTAATGATCAGCCCCTCCACTTCCTCGAGTAATAACTAAGAGCGGAGGCTGTTTTCCCCTGTGTTGACTGCGATTGCAAACGCTACAAGGGAGGCAGAAAAATGATAGCTTGTTAGAATGGTAGTGCCTAATTGGCCGGTTTAAACAAGACCTGGATGAAAGGAATCGGTTGGAAAACACCGGAATAATAAATTATCGAAGTTTTGAAAGATTTACAGATCGGGTAAAAAGCCTCAGCTTTACCGAAATTTTGGTAATCTAAGCTGACCCGGCCAGCCAATGGAATCGCTTGTCTTCTAGTCGCCCGCTACCTGTAAATAAAAAGGGAAGCTAATCTGGAATATTTCTCTTGAACCGCTATAAACAAAATCGTCAGAGGACAGATGTCAGATTCTGCCGCACAGCTGCTTTAACATTTGCAAGTGATGCAGACTGCATTGGTTTAATAAAAGCCTGTTGAGTCTGAGATTGTGGGTCAGAGGTATCCTGTCACTCACCTTGTTAGCAAAGACGAATCTTGGTGTTGTACCTAGCGGTGTATGATTTGAACAAGCACCCCGTACCTACATCAGTTTGAAGATTGGGGACACTCAGTGTTGGGCTTCTCCATCTGACATTCTTGCTTCGAGCTAAAAGGCGGAAGCGAAGAAGCTAAGTCCCATTAGACAAGACTGACTCGCACAGCATTGGCGTACCACACCCTTTTTAAACTTTGTAGTGATAAAAACAGTGATGCTTAAATTAGTCGGGTAACAATATAGACTTTAGTCAGAGTGACAGTTTTCAAAAGCTACTTAACATATAAATATTTTGAATTCAAGTGATCTCAGTAACATTGAAGTCATTGCGACAGTTTTCAATATCTATCACCCAAATACTGAAGATAAATTCTAGTACTACCATTAACATTGCTGTGATGAATTTACCGTGATACAACGTTAAAATATCTCCAAATATAAGGATAAAATATAGGGATAAAAATAATGCGTAAGATACTAGGAGACATGCTCGCCCATGCCCGCATATCCTACCGCCAGTCAAACTAACTAGTTAGACGTGCAGTCGAAACGGTTTACCCTTTGTAGACGGGAGGGAAACGGAGATCAAAAAAGGAAAAATATGACTGAACACGTGTTTGAATCTAGCAAGGCTAAAAGACGCAATTGGTAGTAAAAGAAAAAAAAATTCACGTCACTAGTTGACACAATGTAAGGAAATGGACAAAAAAAATGTCCGTAGCTCTTATTCGAAACAGTCATTTCTTGGACGTTTTTCGATACTTGGTTGTTTTATTTGAATTCAGCGGCAAACGCCGGGGAGAAGGTTCGCGAACAAATTTCAAAAAAACTAAACTTGAGAAAAAAATATGTTTTTTCTTAATAATAGAGTTATGAATATAAAACTTAGCTAGTTTGATAGCCCATCTTAAGCAGAGAACTAATATACTTTAAATTATACAGACGGATAGATAACAAGGAAGATATTGACAAAAGACTGTATTGTTCATATCAGACTAGCGACTGTACTGTCCATACTTTCACTAAAGTTTCAAATTTTCGTCCTTGAGACACGCAAATGCAAAAATCAAGCTGTAATGAAAGAGAGGGGGAAGGTGGAGAATTGTGGCTAAAAATAACTTAGGAGGCAGATTTGTGTAGGGTATTGCATGAAGTTGGTCCAAGAACCAAGCGTGTTTTTATGAAAAAACAAGTAGAGACAGACGGACCAACAGACAATAATACGTACTTGACTGAGATCTGACTGAAATTTGACTTTTGGTTGTAGATTTGAAAAAAGTTAGGGGGGAAGTCTGTGATTGGGCAAATGTAATCATATTAGCGGGACAGAGATGCGCATTTTTGCCTTTTGATACAATTCTGTCCAGGGACACAATCGGTTATTGCCTGTGGTGTTTTTCCCAGAAGATATTACATACATTTAGTGGGACGCCATCATATAGCCAGCAGCTCAGCTGAGTTTTGCTAGCAATTAACTGTGTTCTCAATTCTGAATGCTGGTAAGAATGAAAGCATTTATTTTATATATTTTAATATTTCGAGTGATTGATACTGCCATATCATATAAAATGATTACGACAAGTAAGTGCTCGCTTTAGGTCCCCAGCCCAAGTTCAGGGTCTAGAGACAAACAAAATATATGGACGCCTAACTAAGACTATGGAAGGCAGATCTATTATTGAGATCAGTGGGAACATATCACCTATCTTATTGAATAAAAGGAAACTATTGAACATATCTCAGATGCAATGCAGTTTTGGGGAACTGATACTATATGAAAACAACTGGGTAAGATGTGCTGTGTGGTCAGAGAGATCTGACCCATTCTGTGTAATGTTGATGTGTTGTGCTGTGTGTAAGAGTGGTGCAGTAAATAGAGTACTGACACATAGCACAAATTTTGTTTCAGAATTGTGAGTTTCTGTTGTGGCACTAGGGTAGTGCCACATAAGTAATCGAGATTACACAAGCAGATGTGTGTGCCGCCTAACAGTGGTGTCGGTGCCGTCTAGCATTGTATTCTAGCTACCGAGAGGAGTGGGCCACCGGAATCCAGCATCAGATCTTCACAGACAAGATGAGTGAATTAGTGGCCTGCTGAGGATTCACCAGAACTCTTAACTATTTATAAATATTTCCCCATCACAATATACTGAATTTTGGGAAATAGAACATTTTCTAAAGTCTATAAGACAATGGACAAAGCTAGTTCTAGTCACAGAGTGGGTGTGATGACACCACCCCAACAGCACATCCAGTAATAGTTCTCCCAGAGACATTATAAATATAATTAATATTAACCAGTCTTATAAAATACCTATGTACACACATGCCATTTTATTATGCCATATATTTATGCATTCCATTTATAACTCCATAACATTTCATATGTTCTGACCAACATAAAACATTGGTTCAGAACAAATAAATTTAAAAAACTTTTTTAATATTGAAACTAAAACAGTCTGAGTTAGTTCAGTGTGTTATAAATTTTATTAATATTATTAGACTTATTAATTATCTGTGTGTGTTTGTATATTCTACTACAACACATTACATTTCAGTACCCTAGACTTTTAACGTAGCTACATTCATAATAGTAAAAGATATATGTTTGAGGTCGTAAGTGGTAGTAAGAAAGGCCTTCTGTAATTCACATTTACATTTATCTCAGGAGCCTTCACAGCTGACCTCATACATTACACTAGGTAACACAACAACCATACAGTACCATCAAAACCACTACAATATTGGGGTCTTGTCCAGGGATATTTAGATAATGAAAGATATTAGAATCTCCTGGTGGGAGAATTAAACCAGTGGGGACAGATTGTATAAATTTAAAAAGTGTCCCTTAAAATAAAAAGGGGAAAATAAAAGTTGATGAATCTTCACAGCCAGTGGTAATTAGTTGATTAATTAATTAGAATTACCTTGGCCATTTTATATAATTAGAATTACCTTGGCCATTTTATATAATTAGAATTACCTTGGTCATTGTTATTTTGTATGATGGCTGACCTAGCAAAATTTAGATCGGCTGCTGTGCTAACGGCGAGGGAGATGAACATGGAGGGTCAGGTTTTAATTCAGTATGTAACTTCTGAATGTGACAAGTATATTGAAAGGGAAGATAGGAGGTTAGCTGAAGAGAAGAGGTTACAAATTGAGGCTGATAAAGAACTTAAGAGGCTGCAGATTGAGGCAGAAGAAAAACGACAGCAAAGGGAGTCAGAAGAAAAAAAGGCCGAAAGGGAAGCAGAAGATAAAAAGGCCGAAAGGGAAGCAGAAGATAGAAGGTTGCAAAGGGAGCACGAATTACGACTAAGGGAGCTGGAATTACAAGGCCATGCTCCTGAAAATGGTGCCAGCCCTTTTGCCTCAGATGCTACGCCTAGTCAGGGAGCCTCAACATCAGCTATGGGGGTTTTATTTAGACCATTTTGTTGAGAAAGACGATGACATCGAGGGGTACCTCAGTAGATTTGAATTATTAGCTACTACATATGGGTTAGAGAGAGAGAGAGGTGGAGTCTAAAGTTATCACAGGGACTGAGAGGTACTTCTTATGAAGTCTTTGCTAAAATGAATAGAGAAGACCAAGACAATTATGACATGCTAAAGCAGGCTTTGTTATTAAGATATGAAAAACATGGTGAATTTTACCGTAAGAAATTTAGAAATGCAAAACTGTTGTCTGGGGAGACATACCACCAATTCTCTGCCAGGCTGGAAACCTATTTGGAGAAATGGACTGCTCTGGGGAAGACCCAAGATCTGAAATAGATGATCATGATAGAGCAATTAAGAGAGTCCATGGCTCCAGACTTGAGAAAATTTCTCGTGGAACAAGGTGCAGAGAGGTTGGGGAGGTTTTAAATGTCGCTGAGAGGTATCAGGCAGCCCAGGCAGAGGTAAGTGGCACTAAAAAGAAGCACATAGAAAATTTTAAAGCTCCACAGCAATTTAATAAATTTGATAACAGAGAACAGGGTAATAAAGGCAGGACAAACTTTGATAGGCCAAGAAATGACTATCGAGACAGAAACTCACAGTTCAATGACCAAAAATATAATGAAAGAAAACCGTTTAACCAAGGAAAAAGATGGTGCAAATGGTGTAAGAAAGACAACCATAACACCGAATTTTGTAGAAGGAAACCTTCAAACATTGCTGCAATGAAGTCGGGGACTCAAAGATTAAAGGTTAATCCTAATGGACAGCAGGAACCTTATCACCCCCCAGTTTGTGAGGATGTTATTTGTAATGGGGTCACCATAAGGTGCCTATATGATACAGGTTTGGATTATGATTCAGTTGTGAAGTCTAGCCTAGTGGACCCAAGTCAGTATACCACAGAAACAGTGGAAATACAAGGGGCGACTAAGGACATACCACTCATGACACTTCCCATCGCAAGGATAACGGTGAAAACTCGCTATGTGGAAGGAGAAATCAGAGCAGCAGTGATAGATGAACCAATCTACCCTCTGATATTGGGGTGTAGGTACGTCTTCTTGGGGAATCCCGAGAGACCTGTGATCATGGCGACAGTGCAGACCAGGTCACAGAAAAAGGAGGAAGAAGGTGAACCTATAAATGCTCATCCAGAGGAGATGAGGAAGGCGCAGGCTGAGGATAGGACACTCAAGCCATGTTTTAAAAAATTGCCCAAATGCCACACACCTCCAAGCAAGGGAGAGTACTTTATGAAGAACAAATTATTATACAGGAAGGCCGGAACTGGAACAAATGGTCACAACCAGCTGGTTCTTCCCACTTCATATAGGGATAAAGTGATGGAACTCGGGCATGCGATTCCCTTCAGTGGTCACATGGGGATCAGCGCCACAGGACAGCGTATAGCTTGTCATTACTTCTGGCCAGGGATAACGGAGGATATAAAAAGATAAGTCAAGTCCTGTCCAGAATGTCAAAGGGTAGCTCCAAAGCATTGGACTGCTCCTGCAACTCTAGGGGAAATGCCCATAGTGGGAACACCTTTTGAGAGGGTTGCAGTGGATATTGTGGGACCTCTCACTCGGACCAAGAGGAGGAACAGTTACATCCTTACTCTGGTGGACACTTGTTCTATGTGGGGAGAGGCGGTAGCCCTGCCATCAATTGATTCAAAACATGTAGCAGAGGCACTACTTACAATATTCACAAGATTAGGATTCCCGCATCAAATCTTGACTGATAATGGCTCACAGTTCAAGGGGAAACTAACGGAAGAAGTTTTTAAGCTATTTCAAGCCAGACACTTTCATTGTAGTCCGTACCATCCACAAGGGAACGGCCAGGTAGAGAGGTTCAATGGGACTCTCATTTCTATCCTGAGGAAGCTGGCACACGAAAAACCGGATCTGTGGGATCAATTCCTGCCCGCCGCGTTGTTTGCGTATCGGGAGGTACCACATAGTTCAACCGGGATGGCTCCCGCAACTCTGCTATTTGGGAGGCCAATAAAAGGTCCATTGTAAGCCTTATTAAGGACCTGGACAGATGAGAAGGCAGAAGAGACTGTTACCTCATCGTATTAATATGTGAACGAACTGACCACTCGTCTGAAAGCTGGATGAAAACTGGCAAATGATAATTTGAGACAAGCCAGGAAGAAACATGCAGCATATTTTAATAGGAAGGCAAAGGACAGAGAACTAGCTGTGGGAGAGAACGTGCTTCTTCTACTACCCGGCAGCCAGAATAAATTACAAATTGGATGGCAAGGTCCATATACTGTTCTAGAGAAGGTGTCTAGAACAAACTATAAAATTGACAAAAAGGGGAAGGAGAAAGTTTATCATGTAAACCTTTTAAAGAAGTATCTGGACAGACCACTCCAGGAAAGCACCCCCTTACTGACCTTGGTTATCGCAACTCAAATGCAAAAGGAACCACTCACCTCACATGAATGCCCATTACATCCTTGTGAAACAGCCGCACAGGTAAAAGTCAGTAAGCACCTGACTAAAAATCAGAGGGAGAGAGTTCAACAGGTTCTGGAGGAACATACAGATGTATTAACAGATAAACCAGGACATACAAATTTGCTACAGTATGACATGAAACTGGTAGACTCAAAACCAATCTGTGTGAGAGCCTATTCTATTCCGTTCGCGAAGGAGAAGGCATTGAAAGAAGAAATAGATTATTTGTTGAAGGAGGGGATTATTTCACACAGTGAATCTTCGTTTAGCTCCAGTGTAGTTTTGTTGAGGAAACCGTCTGGGGAACATAGACTGTGCATAGATTACAGGAAACTGAATGCTGTCACAGAAGGACAAGTGGATCCATTACCAGACACAAAACAGTTATTTGCCAGATTAAACAAGGCAAAATACTTTTCGAAGGTAGATCTTAGTAAAGGCTATTACCAGATTCCAGTGAAGCCTGAAGTGAAACCTTATTTAGCTTTTAGCACCTCGGAAGGACATTATGAATTCAACATGCTACCATTCGGATTGAAAAATGCTCCGAGTGTATTTTCAAGGATGATGCGCAAATTGTTGGATCCCCTGAATAACCCATGTATCACGAATTTCATGGATGATATTCTTGTCGCCACAGAGACATTTGAAGAACACATTGACTCCCTAAAAATGTTATTTGATAGGCTTAGGGAGGCGAATTTAACTGCTAGACCAACAAAATGTTGTATTGGATGCAAAGAGTTGGAATTCTTGGGACACACTGTATATCAGGGTAACATGACCCCTGACCCCAAGAACTTGGAAAAACTGCAGAGAGCACCTAGACCACAAACAAAAAAGGACGTGCGATCATTCGTGTCGTTATGTGGATTTTACCAAAAATATATCAAAAATTTTAACTCTATTTGTGCTCCTCTGACTGATCTGACTCGCAAGGGACATCCAGATAAAATAGTTTGGACTGCGCAATGTGAATTGGCTTTTCAAGAGTTAAAGGAAAAACTCACTAGCAAGCCTATTCTCAAATTGCCTAATTTGACACAGGACTTTGTGGTGAGAACAGATGCAAGTAATGTAGGCCTCGGGGCGGCTCTGTTGCAAAGGTCATCTTCACCCGATGGGGAACTGAACCCAGTCGCTTATGCAAGCCGCAAATTGAATAAAGCGGAGCAAGGATATTCCACAAGCGAAAAAGAATGTTTAGCGTTAATCTGGGCAATAAAAAAGTTCCAAATCTATCTGTATGGTAGGACTTTTGTGGTCCAGACGGATCATCAGCCCCTGGTGTTCTTATCTCAGGCTAAGCATGAAAATGCTAGATTGTTGAGATGGTCTTTATTATTACAACCTTATCAGTTTATTATCGAATATATCCCAGGGTCATTGAATGTCGGTGCAGATTTCCTCAGTCGGCACCCCTGTGATCAAAATTAGAGTAGTGGCAGGCGTGAGGAGTAATTTTATCTATGGTTTTGGAACTTGCCGTAGTGCATGTTCTCAGGTGGGGAGATGTGTGATGAATTTACCGTGATACAACGTTAAAATATCTCCAAATATAAGGATAAAATGTAGGGATAAAAATAATGCGTAAGATACCAGGAGACATGCTCGCCCATGCCCGCATTTCCTACCGCCAGTCAAACTAACTAGTTAGACGTGCAGTCGAAACGGTTTACCCTTTGTAGACGGGAGGGAAACGGAGTTAAAAAAATGAAAAATATGACTGAACACGTGTTTGAATCTAGCAAGGCTAAAAGACGCAATTGGTAGTAAAAGAAAAAAAATTCACGTCACTAGTTGACACAATGTAAGGAAATGGACAAAAAAAAAAGTCCGTAGCTCTTATTCGAAACAGTCATTTCTTGGACGTTTTTCGATACTTGGTTGTTTTATTTGAATTCAGCGGCAAACGCCGGGGAGAAGGTTCGCGAACAAATTTCAAAAAAACTAAACTTGAGAAAAAAATATGTTTTTTCTTAATAATAGAGTTATGAATATAAAACTTAGCTAGTTTGATAGCCCATCTTAAGCAGAGAACTAATATACTTTAAATTATACAGACGGATAGATAACAAGGAAGATATTGACAAAAGACTGTATTGTTCATATCAGACTAGCGACTGTACTGTCCATACTTTCACTAAAGTTTCAAATTTTCGTCCTTGAGACACGCAAATGCAAAAATCAAGCTGTAATGAAAGAGAGGGGGAAGGTGGAGAATTGTGGCTAAAAATAACTTAGGAGGCAGATTTGTGTAGGGTATTGCATGAAGTTGGTCCAAGAACCAAGCGTGTTTTTTATGAAAAAACAAGTAGAGACAGACGGACCAACAGACAATAATACGTACTTGACTGAGATCTGACTGAAATTTGACTTTTGGTTGTAGATTTGAAAAAAGTTAGGGGGGAAGTCTGTGATTGGGCAAATGTAATCATATTAGCGGGACAGAGATGCGCATTTTTGCCTTTTGATACAATTCTGTCCAGGGACACAGTCGGTTATTGCCTGTGGTGTTTTTCCCAGAAGATATTACATACATTTAGTGGGACGCCATCATATAGCCAGCAGCTCAGCTGAGTTTTGCTAGCAATTAACTGTGTTCTCAATTCTGAATGCTGGTAAGAATGAAAGCATTTATTTTATATATTTTAATATTTCGAGTGATTGATACTGCCATATCATATAAAATGATTACGACAAGTAAGTGCTCGCTCTAGGTCCCCAGCCCAAGTTCAGGGTCTAGAGACAAACAAAATATATGGACGCCTAACTAAGACTATGGAAGGCGGATCTATTATTGAGATCAGTGGGAACATATCACCTATCTTATTGAATAAAAGGAAACTATTGAACATATCTCAGATGCAATGCAGTTTTGGGGAACTGATACTATATGAAAACAACTGGGTAAGATGTGCTGTGTGGTCAGAGAGATCTGACCCATTCTGTGTAATGTTGATGTGTTGTGCTGTGTGTAAGAGTGGTGCAGTAAATAGAGTACTGACACATAGCACAAATTTTGTTTCAGAATTGTGAGTTTCTGTTGTGGCACTAGGGTAGTGCCACATAAGTAATCGAGATTACACAAGCAGATGTGTGTGCCGCCTAACAGTGGTGTCGGTGCCGTCTAGCATTGTATTCTAGCTACCGAGAGGAGTGGGCCACCGGAATCCAGCATCAGATCTTCACAGACAAGATGAGTGAATTAGTGGCCTGCTGAGGATTCACCAGAACTCTTAACTATTTATAAATATTTCCCCATCACAATATACTGAATTTTGGGAAATAGAACATTTTCTAAAGTCTATAAGACAATGGACAAAGCTAGTTCTAGTCACAGAGTGGGTGTGATGACACCACCCCAACAGCACATCCAGTAATAGTTCTCCCAGAGACATTATAAATATAATTAATATTAACCAGTCTTATAAAATACATATGTACACACATGCCATTTTATTATGCCATATATTTATGCATTCCATTTATAACTCCATAACATTTCATATGTTCTGACCAACATAAAACATTGGTTCAGAACAAATAAATTTAAAAAAAAATTTTAATATTGAAACTAAAACAGTCTGAGTTAGTTCAGTGTGTTATAAATTTTATTAATATTATTAGACTTATTAATTATCTGTGTGTGTTTGTATATTCTACTACAACACATTACATTTCAGTACCCTAGACTTTTAACGTAGCTACATTCATAATAGTAAAAGATATATGTTTGAGGTCGTATGTGGTAGTAAGAAAGGCCTTCTGTAATTCACATCTACATTTATCTCAGGAGCCTTCACAGCTGACCTCATACTTTTCTTCTTCTTCTTCTTGCGATCGCATCTTTGATGATTACACCGTCAGACGAGTTCTCATGATGAATTCGACTGTTGTTTGAAGTTCCTCTTTAACTCCATATAGCTTTGAGTTTAGTGTTGAGTCATTGGGCCAGTATATCTTTCTTAACTGGTCATACAGAGGACAGTCCTGTAGAACATGCTCAGCAGTTTGTTCGTTTAATCCACATGTGCACAGTGGTGAAGCAGACAATCGTAGCTTGTGCATGTGTTTATTCAGTTTGTTATGCCCTGTCCTGAGTCGAAAAATAGTTGTCTGTCCCTGCCGGTCGAGAGTGTGATAGTCGTCTTTGGGTTGGTTCTGTTCTCTTCTGATAGTCTGGATAGCTCTCTTTTTCTCAAAGTATGTGACTTCATTATCTTCTTGTTCACATTCTCCTCCCTTTTTTGCAAGTTTATCTGCCTTTTCATTTCCGGGTACACCACAATGAGATGGTACCCACTGAAGTATGGTTCTCTTTTTGGCAGCTACCTTGTTTAGTTCATTTCTCAGATGCGGGAGTTTACCACCCTTGAGAGCTTGCAGGACAGACAGTGCATCTGTGAGGATGACTACCTGGTGGCAGTCAGAGTTGGTGTTATAAATCATATTTGCAGCTTGCTCTAGAGCTTGAACCTCAGCTGTATAGTTGGAACAGAATTTACCAGTGGGAATGTGCCTAGGCTGACCTCATACATTACACTAGGTAACACAACAACCATACAGTACCATCAAAACCACTACAATTGCTTCCAGAGTGATTAGTTGAACTAAGACTATTTTCATAACAAGGGAGCCTTAGCAACACGGAAAAGGCTTTATTTTTAGTAGTGCCTTTTATTTTGTGTACATACCTGCAACATTATTATTGTTTTTTTTATTTGTATTTTTTGTGTGTACACAAACAGAACCAAACAGATGAATGTACATAAATAAAATTAAGAAATTGTAGTGCACTGTTTTGATTACTTTATGTCAGCTTGGAATTCATTTTACTTTGAATTTAATTAATTCCCCTAGATACCATAACAGCCCATAGGTAGACTTCCGAGAGTGGCACCATAGAATACTGGTACTGAATATTACTATCTCGGCCAGTAATTCTTCACAGCCTGACTTTAAACCTATGAACTCTATACACCATTGCTCTTTTCTGAGAATGGGGTATTTCTTATAAGACCAGACTCTTCTCTGGCGACTATCCTTGTATCATCTGATACACCTTGTTGTCTCTATTCTTCATAAATTATGTAATCTCTCGCGACACTGGGGGTTAAGTATGGGATTCTTCCTATATATTCAGAGCCTGCTGTTACCTTTAGTGCTGTCCAGTGGGACATTTTTGATAAGAAAATTTTTGGTAGGGCAGGTTAGGAAAAAGATTTTTGAGTACCATTGAGTACAAGTTAAGGTGTGGTACATGTGACGTGAAATCAGCCATTAATTAATAAATGAAGAAATTAATTTGATTAAGTGACTAATTATATTGGCTAGTTTTTGACTTTGTATTGGTTGCAACTAAATACAACATTGCCATGGCAGATTTAGTAAAGTTCAGGTCAGCAACACTGCAAATGGGAAAGGAGCTTGGGATGACTGGTGATGCTCTGATCCAGTATGTTACGACTGAGTGCGATAAGTTCACGGAAAGAGAAGATAAGCAGTTAGCACGGCAAGCTGAAGCTGAGAAAGAGAATAAGAAACTGCAATTGGAGGCTGAGGAAAGAAGGGTTCAAGCAGAGAGAGACCATGAGCTGAGATTAAAAGAGCTTGAACTTCAGGCAACTGCCAAGCACAATGGTAGTAGTTAACCTCATTTTGACAACAGCTCCAGTCAGAGCACCTCAAATGGAGACATGAATTTTCATCTGGATCCATTTGTGGACAAGGATGACGCAATAGATGCTTGTCTAGACAGATATGAGAGATTAGCGACTGCTTATGGTCTAGAAAAGGAAAAGTGGAGTCTGACGTTATCGCACGGTTTGAGGGGAATTACTTACGATGTCTTTTTGAAATTGCAACAAAAGGATCAGGAAGATTACGAAGCCCTGAAGCAGGCATTGCTTGTTCGATATGAACAAAATGCTGAAGCATATAGACGGCGCTTCAGAATGGCGAAGCTTAAACCAGGAGAGACGTATCAACAGTTCTCAGAAAGATTAGAAACTTACCTACTGAGGTGGTGTAAGTTAGGAAACTTCACCCAAAATTTCGAGTGGCTAAAGGAAATGATGTTGATTGAACAACTATTGGATTCCATTGTGGTAAGTTGGGATTATATAAATATTTATAGGGGACTTAGTGTACTGACTGAGATCAGCTGTGAAGGTATCTGTATCTAATAGGTGTAGTGTTTTACAGATGACCTTACTTTGCTACCACATTTAGACCTCAGTCAGACTTATTCTGGAATGTTGTGATGACTACGTTGTATGTCTAGGGTTATGAAAATGATGAAGTATAAGTTCACAACAACAACAGACAAATAAATACTTTATTTAAGATTCACAACACTTTACAACACTATGACAAGCACATACATATAACACTCTATAAGACTAGCTTAAGTAAGTCAAGTGTTAACGTTTAAATTATGTATTAATTTCTTTCAAGAATAGATATCCTGATCCAACTACAGAGTGAATCAGGAATCACAATCAAATGTAAATACAATGTCTATGTACAAAAATTATACAAAGGATCTTTGTCCTGACATAGAATATTATTACAATATGTGTGAAGTGTTATGCTCTGGTATTAAGAGGTAATACTGGCTTTTGAAGCTATGTTGTTGTTTGTCATCACGACTCCATGTGTTTGTTAATGGTGGAAATGATCTTGAAGGGATCACATTTCTTTTATGTGTAAAACACTAACTTTCCCTCTTGCTTTATTATTACAGTCAATTTTAAAGAGGGTTATACAAGGATGAGCTGCTCTGGCTGACAAATTCTTAACTTAGGTGTCTGCGGCAGGAAAACTGTCTCCTCTGCTCGCTTGCTTCTCAGTTATCTTGAGATACCCCACTGGTCGATATCTTGGACAAGGAGTATGCTGCCAGCCCTATGGATCCAGCAAAACTCAGACCAGGTGCTGCTCCAATACTTCAGTACCACGGTCCCTGAAATAAGAAGGTTGTACCTCCTTCTTCAGAACTAGTATATAATATCTATTTCCACACTGAAGTACAGGACATTACAAACACAGAGTTCAGTGCTGTATGCCAACTACTAGCTTCTCATGTTACAATATACCATATTCCTCTCCCTAATGGTTACAACGCCTCTGCAATTCCAGCTGTACTTCCTTCTATACAATAAGATAGGTGTCATGTTTCTAAATGGCAATCCCACATATGCCACTGCAGTTATACTCCTCTCTGACACCTTTTATATGGTGGAGCAATACCTAGGCTTTGCCTTCTGTTTGCTACTGAACCACACACATACAGACACAATTTATCAATTCATATTCAATTTTCATATAATATATATATACATATATATGAAATATGTCTAGCTTACCACAATTCAAGGAGATATACACTAGTACGTTGACTGGCGATGAATTCTGGCACAATTTTGATCTGCCTTATCTCAGGCTTTTATTAGAAAATTATTAGCTTGCTCGCCACGCACTTGCTTCTCACAAACTGTATTTTCAAAACTGGCCCTGAACTGACACTTCTAATTGACTATATCGAACGCTATAACCAATGAGACCTTGTTTACAAGAGCCTTTGAAAAAACTTTACCCATCCTATCGTAACCATTAACAACCACTAGTATTTGCAGTCCTACTAATCAGGTTTCGCCTTACATCTTACTACCGCCAATCAAATTGTATCTAACTTGTTGGCCTCAATTTCCCCTAAAGCAGTGTTTCAACATGCCATTATGAGCAAATATGATCTTGTGCTGTCAGACAACCTCACTATAGTATTTTGGCTATAATTTATTAAGTACTAGACCATTTGCGTAACACATAACATATTCTTTGTCAGTAAGTCTTAAGGTACAAGAATATATAAGTTTAATGGGGTTAAGTGGCTTCGTTCAAAATATGTATTATTCTAGGATAGTCGTGTATTTTTATTTTTATTTTCTTCGAACCGCCACCTGTCCTGCCTTTTCGACTGTTCTGTCAGTATAAAGTCAGGATTTCAGACGTAAAACAGTATTGTGTCATGTTTCCGAATAAGCATTAAACATGTTTTTTAAAACCTTACCTCGTATCGTTAGTGTTTTTTATCACTGTCTATTTGAAAAAAAAATCAAGCCTGCATGCCTTTCGCGTGGGGTGGCATTAATTTTTAAATCGCGAGACGACGTGGTATTGGCATTCCTCCGTGCATCTCTCTCTCTCTCTCTCTCTCTTCTAAGCCCGTCTGTCTTTTAGGTTAACGTAGTGTAATATAAAATGACATTAATGCTAGTATTATATCTGGGTCATTAAGCAGTTTGCGTATCTCAAGGTTTTCTAAGAAACACAGTACCAGTTTTATTTTTAGAAACGCGTGTAGGCTTTAGCGTAGTGTTTATGCAGACGAAATAGAAAAAGGAGGGTCTCTTGTTCAGTCATTATGGCGTTATAAAACGGAAGCGCTATTGGGAAAGCACTGGTCTTTCACCATGCTTCTTTCTTTTGTATTATTTCGTTCTACTTTACATGTATGTTCTAATTTATATATGTGGATTTAGAATTTTTCACGACAAATTCTCCCCACTTAAAACAGACATCATATGTCAGTCCATAATTCTATATACACCTAGATAAATTTAATATTATTCCTGGTGATCACTGTGATTCTCATCACACGGATGGCGGCTTAGAAAATCCGCATCAACGTTTCGCTGATTTTATTTTTATTATGGATTAATGCAGGTGGGTCAATTCAAAGTAAACACTACTGACGAAGGTTGCTTCAGACCTCTGCAATCCAGGAATCCATTTCAGATATGTTACTGAACAGCTGCAAGTGCTACTGCTTGTCTTAATGCTGCTTAGCAATCCATATTCACCATTTCTCTTCTCTGAGTCTGCTCAACGACACGTCCCGAGAATATTAGATGTTCCTCAAATTGTACGTTATGAGGAGTTAATCTATATGGTGATATCTGAGTTGTGTAGTGGATCCAATAATTTCCTCATCATTCTAGAGAAGACACTGGGCGCATTTTTCAATCCAAATGGCAATCTGTTAAATTCATAGTGTCCCTCTGAGGTACTAAAGGCTAGATAAGGTCTAACCTCAGGCTTTACTGGAATCTGATAGTATCCTTTGCTCAGATCCACTTTTGAGAAATATTTAGCTTTATTTAGCCTGGCAAACAACTGATTTGTATCCGGCAATGGATCCACCTGACCTTCTGTGATAGCATTCAGTCTCCTGTAATCTATACAGAGTCTATGTTCTCTAGAGGGTTTTCTTAAGAGCACCACACTGGAACTATACGAAGATTCACTGTGTGAAATGATTCCTTCCTTCAACAAATAGTCTATCTCTTCCTTCAAGGCTTTCTCCTTAGCGAAAGGAATCGAATATGCTTTCATACATACAGGTGTGGGGTCTATCAGTTTCATATCATATTCCAATAAGTTTGTATGCCCCGGACGGTCCGTTAATACCTCTGTATGATCATCTAAAACCTGTTGCACTCTCTTCTTCTGATCCTTCGTTAAGTGTGTACTGATTTTCACCTGTGCAGCTGACTCACAGGGGTGTAATGGATATTCATATGATGAAAGTGGTTCCTTTTTCATCTCCATTGCAATAGACAAGGTCAACAAATGTGTCTCTTCCTGATTTTCTCTTTCCAAATACTTCTTCAGGAGATTCACATGATAGATTTTTTCTTTCCCCTTCTTATCTATCTTATAATTTGTTCTAGACACCTTCTCTAGAACTGTATATGGACCTTGCCATCCAATTTTCAACTTATTCTGACTACCGGGTAGAGGAAGCAGTACCTTCTCTCCCACAGCCAATTCTCTGTCTTTAGCTTTCTTGTTGTAATAGGCAGCATGTTTTTTCCTGGCTTGTCTCAAATTTTCATTGGCAAGTTTCCAGCCAGTTTTTAAACGAGTGGTCAGCTCATTCACATATTGGTATGATGATGTAATATTTTCCTCTGCCTTTTCATCAGTCCACGTTCTTAACAGAGCTACATATGGACTTTTAAATTAGGAAACTTATTTTTCCTGGCACATGTCAGGTCTCTTCCACTTGAAGCACTGTTGTGATGACTCTTCTTCCCAGAATCATCATGCACAAAACGACCGCTACCAATTTTTTTCTTGGGGCTTTCTCCCCACTTAGAATTCTTGATGAGAGATTTCCTCTCTACATCTTCTTCCTCCATTTTGCATAAGTCCGATTGAGGGATTTTCGGCTTATTCTGTGGTAAGACATCTTTTTGCACTATCTGCATAGTGGTCATTGTAAAACAGTCAATTGAAGATTGTCCGTGAAAAGGGGCTTCCCATTCCACTTGGTCCACTTTATTAAATCTATTTTTCTTTTCAGTGTCAGGCCTACGTTTGCCCCGTGGCTTGTAGAGGTCCTGATCACTGTTCCCACTTGTGGGTGTTCCCTCATGTGCTATGCTACACCTTTCTACAAAATTCACAATGTCCCACCTTCTCTTGGGCCAAAAATAATTTTGAGCTACCTTTTGAATGATGGTACCTATTTTTTCATGGTCCCCATCTTTTCTCACATGTAAGCTCCTTATTAAGTCTGCCCTATACCTTTTAGGAAGTACCAGCAGTCCCTGACCTTTGGATCTAGTTCCAGTCTTCCGGTATATCAGTTTGTTCTTCATATAGAAGTCTCCTTTTTCTGGAGGTGTATGACAATTGGACAATTTCCCAAAACAAGGCTTGAGGGTCTTATCCCCAGCCTGTTCCTTCCTCATCTCTTCTGGAGTGGTATTTATCATAATATCCTCCTCCTTTCTTGAGGTCGACCTGACCTGAAGGGTGGCCATATACACAGGTTTCCTTCTGCAATGGTCAGTATCATGATTGTCCATCCGACAATTTTTACACCACCTCCTGCCTTGGTTGAAAGATTTTCTTTCATCAAATTTCCTTTCATCGAATTGTGGGTTTTTATTTTTATTTTCATACCGTGGCCTATCAAACTGGTGCTTACCTTTGTTCTGATCTCTATGATCAAACGTATTAAAGTTTTGTGGTGCCTTAAAATAGTCTACCTGTTTCTTTTTATTACCTGTTACCTCTGCTTGAGCTGCTTGATATCTTTCGGCAACATTTAGTAACTCACCCAGCCTCTCTGCACCTTGTTCCATGAGAAACTTTCTCAGGTCTGGAGCCATGGACTCTCTTAGTTGTTCTATAAGGATCATTTCCTTAAGATCTTGGGTTTTCCCCAGAGAAGTCCATTTCTCCAAGTATGTCTCTAACCGTGCAGAGAACTGGTGATATGTTTCACCTGACAGTAGTTTAGCATTCCTAAATTTTTTTCTATAAAATTCTCCATTCTTTTCATATCTTAACAAAAGAGCCTGCTTTAACATGTCATAATTTTCTTGATCATCTCTGCTCATTTTGGCAAAAACATCATAAGCTGTACCACGAAGCCCTTGAGATAACTTTAAACTCCACCTTTCTCTCTCTAACCCATACATGGTAGCTAATAGTTCATATCTATTTAGATAACTCTCAATATCATCGTCTTTCTCAACAAAATGATCTAGATGAAAATTCATAGCTGAGGTTGAGGCTCCCTGACTAGCAGTGGCATCAGAGGTAAAGGGACTGGCACCATTTTCAGGAGCATGGCTTTGAAACTCAAACTCCCTTAGTCGTAACTCATGTTCCCTTTGTAATCTCTTATCTTCTGCTTCCCTTTCTGCAGCCTGTCTCCTTTCTTCTCTTTCTGCCTCCAATTGTAACTTCTTAGCCTCAGCCTCCAATTGTAACTTCTTAGCCTCAGCCTCCAATTGTAACTTCTTAATTTCTTTTTCTACCTCTAACTTTCTTTCAGCCTCTTTTTCTAATCTATTTTCTTCTGGTTCAATAAATTTGTCACATTCAGTAGTGACATAAGCAATCATAACTTGCCCGTCCATTCCTAACTCTTTAGCAGCCTGCATGGCAGCAGATCGAAATTTGGCCAGGTCCGCCATTTTCTAACAGGCAAATGTGTACAATATTTAACCAAACAATTTTATCTATGTCTAATTAACTAAGGACAACCACAAGCCCTGAGAGCTCAACCTTATTTTTCCACCCAAGAATACCTTTTTAATTTTTATTATTTCCAAAAGTGAATTACTCCCAATATATATGCTAGGGGAAGATTCAAATTCCCGGACAGGACCCCAATATATGTGGTAAGTTGGGATTATATAAATATTTATAGGGGACTTAGTGTACTGACTGAGATCAGCTGTGAAGGTATCTGTATCTAATAGGTGTAGTGTTTTACAGATGACCTTACTTTGCTACCACATTTAGACCTCAGTCAGACTTATTCTGGAATATTGTGATGACTACGTTGAATGTCTAGGGTTATGAAAATGATGAAGTATAAGTTCACAACAACAACAGACAGATAAATACTTTATTTAAGATTCACAACACTTTACAACACTATGACAAGCACATACATATAACACTCTATAAGACTAGCTCAAGTAAGTCAAGTGTTATCGTTTAAATTATGTATTAATTTCTTTCAAGAATAGATATCCTGATCCAACTACAGAGTGAATCAGGAATCACAATCAAATGTAAATACAATGTCTATGTACAAAAGTTATACAAAGGATCTTTGTCCTGACATAGAATATTATTACAATATGTGTGTAGTGTTATGCTCTGGTATTAAGAGGTAATACTGGCTTTTGAAGCTATGTTGTTGTTTGTCATCACGACTCCATGTGTTTGTTAATGGTGGAAATGATCTTGAAGAGATCACAGTTCTTTTATATGTAAAACACTAACTTTCCCTCTTGCTTTATTATTACAGTCAATTTTAAAGAGGGTTATACAAGGATGAGCTGCTCTGGCTGACAAATTCTTAACTTAGGTGTCTGCGGCAGGAAAACTGTCTCCTCTGCTCGCTTGCTTCTCAGTTATCTTGAGATACCCCACTGGTCGATATCTTGGACAAGGAGTATGCTGCCAGCCCTATGGATCCAGCAAAACTCAGACCAGGTGCTGCTCCAATACTTCAGTACCACGGTCCCTGAAATAAGAAGATTGTACCTCCTTCTTCGGAACTAGTATATAATATCTATTTCCACACTGAAGTACAGGACATTACAAACACAGAGTTCAGCGCTGTATGCCAACTACTAGCTTCTCATGTTACAATATACCATATTCCTCTCCCTAATGGTTACAACGCCTCTGCAATTCCAGCTGTACTTCCTTCTATACAATAAGATAGGTGTCATGTTACTAAATGGCAATCCCAATTATGCCACTGCAGTTATACTCCTCTCTGACACCTTTTACATGGTGGAGCAATACCTAGGCTTTGCCTTCTGTTTGCTACTGAACCACACACATACAGACACAATTTATCAATTCATATTCAATTTTCATATAATATACATATACATATATATGAAATATGTCTAGCTTACCACAATTCAAGGAAATATACACTAGTACGTTGACTGGCGATGAATTCTGGCACAATTTTGATCTGCCTTATCCCAGGCTTTTATTAGAAAATTATTAGCTTGCTCGCCACGCACTTGCTTCTCACAAACTATATTTTCAAAACTGGCCCTGAACTGACGCTTCTAATTGACTATATCGAAAGCTCTAACCAATGAGACCTTGTTTACAAAAGCCTTTGAAAAAACTTTACCCATCCTATCGTAACCATTAACAACCACTAGTATTTGCAGTCCTACTAATCAGGTTTTGCCTTACATCTTACTACCGCCAATCAAATTGCATCTAACTTGTTGGCCTCAATTTCCCCTAAAGCAGTGTTTCAACATGCCATTATGAGCAAATATGATCTTGTGCTGTCAGACAACCTCCCTATAGTATTTTGGCTATAATTTATTAAGTACTAGACCATTTGCGTAACACATAACATATTCTTTGTCAGTAAGTCTTAAGGTACAAGAATATATAAGTTTAATGGGGTTAAGTGGCTTCGTTCAAAATATGTATTATTCTAGGATAGTCGTGTATTTGTTTTTTTATTTTCTTCGAACCGCCACCTGTCCTGCCTTTTCGACTGTTCTGTCAGTATAAAGTCAGGATTTCAGACGTAAAACAGTATTGTGTCATGTTTCCGAATAAGCATTAAACATGTTTTTAAAAACCTTACCTCGTATCGTTAGTGTTTTTTATCACTGTCTATTTGAAAAAAAATCAAGCCTGCATGCCTTTCGCGTGGGGTGGCATTAATTTTTAAATCGCGAGACGACGTGGTATTGGCATTCCTCCGTGCATCTCTCTCTCTCTCTCTCTCTTCTAAGCCCGTCTGTCTTTTAGGTTAACGTAGTGTAATATAAAATGACATTAATGCTAGTATTATATCTGGGTCATTAAGCAGTTTGCGTATCTCAAGGTTTTCTAAGAAACACAGTACCAGTTTTATTTTTAGAAACGCGTGTAGGCTTTTGCGTAGTGTTTATGCAGACGAAATAGAAAAAGGAGGGTCTCTTGTTCAGTCATTATGGCGTTATAAAACGGAAGAGCTATTGGGAAAGCACTGGTCTTTCACCATGCTTCTTTCTTTTGTATTATTTCGTTCTACTTTACATGTATGTTCTAATTTATATATGTGGATTTAGAATTTTTCACGACATCCATAACCCCAGAAACTAAGAAGTTCCTAATTGAGAACAAAAGAGACAGTTTGGCTGACATAATCACATATGCGGAAAGCCACCATCTGGCTCAATCCCTGACTCAAGGGAGTAAAAAGAAACAGGAGGGAGTTAAGCAACCCCAAACTCAAAATAAGTTGGATCAAAAGGACAATGCAACAAAATACAGGCCAAGATATGATAATAAGGATAGGAACCCACAATTTCAGGATAAGAAACCTTACAAAAAGGAAGAAAAGTGGTGCAAAATTTGCAAAATGAATAACCACAACACGTTGGAATGTAGGAAGAAAAACACTCCTCATCATACTGCATGTTTAAAAACAGGGAGTAGAGATAGGCAGGAACTGACAGTGAGTCAGAATAGCCTCCACCACCCATCTGTAAAAGAACTGGTTACCGTAAATAGCACTAGTGTGATATGTTTATATGACGTAGGTTTGGACTTCGACTCGGTCGTGAGTTCTACTCTAGTGTACCCTGATCAATATACCACAGAAGC
The DNA here is from genome assembly GCA_024509875.1 of Oreohelix idahoensis. Classification (NCBI taxonomy): domain Eukaryota; kingdom Metazoa; phylum Mollusca; class Gastropoda; order Stylommatophora; family Oreohelicidae; genus Oreohelix; species Oreohelix idahoensis. Next base: position 416,939 of record JAMPIV010001135.1, read on the forward strand.
AGTGCAGATTCAAGGGCCAACAAAGCATTGCAACCATGACACTTTCCATAGCAAGGATTAATGTGGTATCTCGTTATGTGGAAGGAGTGATACGCGCAGCAGTAATTGATGAACCTATCTACCCGCTGATACTGGGTTGCAGATATGTGTTCTTAGGAGATCCAGAAAAATCTGTAGTCATGGCAGCAGTACTGACCAGGTCATGCGTCAGGGAGGAGGAGGATAGTCCAATAAGCACTCATCCAGAGGAGATGAAAAAGGCTCAGGCCGAAGATAGCTCACTTAAGTCTTGTTTCGGCAAGTTGCCAAAAGCCCATAACCCCCAACCAAAGGTGAGTTTTACATGAAGAATGGATTACTGTATAGAAAAGCTGGAACAGATCCCAAATGGGCATGGACAGCTAGTAGTACCATCTTTGTGTAGGGCAAAGGTTAGGGAGCTAGGACATGCTATACCATTTAGTGGACACATGTGAATTGGTGCCACTGGACCACGGATAGTCTGTCACTATTTCTGGCCAGGGATTACGGAAGATATAAAAAGATATGTTAAATCCTGTCCAGAATGCCAACGTGTAGCTCCAAAGCATTGGACGGCACCTGAACTCTAGGAGAAATGCCAATCATGGGGACTCCATTTGAAAGAGTTGCTGTGGATATTGTGGGACCTCTCACTAGGAATAGTTACATTCTAACTCTAGTAGACACATGTTCTATGTGGGGAGAGGCAGTAGCCATGTCTTCAATAGACTCTAAACACGTGGTAGAGGCACTTCTTGCAATATTCACGAGGTTAGGTTTCCCCCACCAAATCTTTACTGACAATGGTTCTCAGTTCAAGGGAAAGCTAACTGAGGAAGTATTCAGGATCTTTCAAGCCATGCATTTTCGTTGTTCTCCCTATCATGCACAAGGGAACGGTCAGGTAGAGCGGTTCAACGGCACGCTCATTTCTATCCTGAGAAAACTAGACATGAGACACCTGATACTTGAGATCTATACTTACCGGCTTCCTTGTTTGCATACCGGAAAGTCCCACACAGTTCAACAGGAATGGCTCCGGCAACGTTGTTATTTTGCCGGCCCATAAAAGGTCCACTGGAAGCATTGCTGCGGACATGGACTGATGAGAAAGCAGAAGAGACTGTAACCTCAACATATCTGTATGTGAACGAGTTGACATCTCGTCTTAAAACTGGCTGGAAGCTAGCCAATGAAAATCTTCGTAAAGCCAGAAGGAAACATGCTGCTTACTTCAACAAGAGGGCTAAGGATAGAGAACTTGCTGTTGGAGAGAAGGTGCTTCTTCTGTTACCCAGCAGTAACTGTTACGGTATATGTTATTAACTCCGTCTGCTAAAGGTTAGCAGACGTGCAATTGTAAAGGTTAAGACATTTAATATATTGCGATAGATGTTTCAATTATTGAACGCTCCATACACGATCGATTATGACGTGTCTAGCGTTGTTTGGGTCACAGTCGGTAACTAGGAGACGCTACCCTTTGTTACTTGACCGCCAAGCTGAATAGCTGCGTTTTTCTAACCTTCCAATTCAATGGCATGATATAGCCATTTATATGTGCATTTATGATGGACCAGGGTCAGTCCTAGAACTCTATATGAGAGGAAACTTATGGAGGTTAGTGTTTAACTAGAATCCTCAGAAGGAGGAGAATAATCGTCCAATTCGTATGAAATATTCAGACTCGCAGTCTCACTGTCGGCAGGTAGCCATGTCTATCTGCGCGTGCATATAGCTGTGATGTTCTGACGACAATACTGCATTGTATCCTTAAACGGACATTGACACGTAAACCAGCAGTCTACGTTATTGATTAATTTATGCATGACTTATACGGACTTATGTTCTGCTCATATTTGGAATGATCATCCTGTGTGTACATGTGATTAAATATTACGGACTCAACCTGAAGGCATTAATTACTTCATTAATGTTGCTGAGTTCAAGTATTACATGTTACTTCTTCATACCATGCTACTGAGTTGTATGAACGCTTCACCCTAATTCGCGTAATGATAAAACAAGCACGATGAACAAGAAATCACTAAAATAACAATACTCAGCACATGATCTTCAACCGGCAAATAACTCAGCAACAAAGTGGCGGCCGATTGTGGGGAACGACAGAAAAAGGAAACAAACTTCTGTTCCTTACGCACATGTTAACCACAATATTTACGATCAAGTTTCGATCACATGATCCAGTCGAAGATGACGTCGTACTCATTATAATGCCTAACAACGTGACGTCACCGAAAGTCGTGTAGGTGAACTGTCGGAGAAACCAAAGCCATTTTCTAAGTCTAACCAGGGGAAACATGAGCCATTGAAGCAAACACACGATATGGACTACAGGAGCAGACAGTCAGGGGCATTAGCCTAGCTGTTGACGACCTCTAGCACTGATCTAAGCAACGGAAAAGATAAGTCTAGTTGTTTAACTGTCGTCATTGCAAACAGTAATACTGAGTCCATGCCTTTTGCCTGCATAGGCATGCTTTTTCTGAATGTGTTTCATGTATTTTTTGGTTGTTTTAATATGTTGTTAATTAGCGGGCCGGATGGAGGGAACTGAAATCTCTGGGGAATGTCGCGAACAGCTGACCACCTAGATTTCAGTCGGTCTTAGGGCAGTTAAACGATTGCACTTTTGGAAGCCCCATTGAGGTTTGCCGGTGGACTGCCTGTCCAGATCTGCTATCGTTCGACGGTTTGTGTTAGCTGTGCCGTTCCGTAGATAACTGGCGTATTTTATTTGTACTAAGTTCACATTTTTATTCAGTTTTGTATCATGTTCGTTAACTATTTCGTCCAGTCTACTCTTACTATCAATTTATTTTATAATTGTTAAATGTTTGTCCGTTATTAGTCCTGTGATGTCATCATTTTTGCATTCATTTTTTTGGTGTACTTTGTATATTAAGTTGACCTCGGGTCAGTCCTTGACCCTTCATTTGGCTTGTGACACTTCCGCTTGTTTTATTTAGTTCATAAATTCATTTTTAATTGTGAAAATGTCTTGTTTGCGTCTTGACATTGTTTGTACCCTTTAGTTGCATCATTGTTTTGTTTGTCCTCATGATATATATTAAATACTACATTAATAATATGATATTATATTCAATAATACACTTGTAATTTAATTTAATTAATTTTTTCTGATATTTAAGGTTAATATGGGACATTGCATAATTATGCAGTGATAGTCCAAGAAATTAGCACTACAATTTATAAGAGATGCCTAGGGCATAATAATATAATATATATATTGACCAAATAAAATAATCTTATAGTCTACCTTTGAGGTAACAGACCCATTGTATATTATTTAATATACTTTTCTGGTACTAAGAGAGTGACTTAGTACATTGAACAATATAATTACTAGGAATCATGCCCAACATTATTGGATATTAAGATTAATTGTGTGATGTAATTACATTATAGTTAACAGATATCATAACTATTTATGATATAGTTAGTACTTAGATACAATATTGTTACAAAATATTGTCTATTAGTTGAACTTAGACATAAGAGTTCAGTACTATTGTGATTATTTATATTGAATATTCCTAAGTTGAGTAAGTATAATAATTACTCTGAAGCTACTATTGACTATTTTAATCAGTAATTATCAATAATTACTTACCAGATAAAAGTCAAAATGCTTACTATAGAACATTTCGTTAAAATTGGTAAAGAATATGGTTATAAATCTTAAGAACTTCGTCAGTTTGCTGAGGCAGAACTGGAAAAACATAAAGCAGAAATGGAGGAACGTGAAAGAAAAGAAGCAGAGAAAAAGGCTGCATTAAAAAAAGAGGAAGAGGAACAAAAGGCTGCATTAAAGAAAGAGGAAGAGGAACAAAAGGTTGCATTAAAGAAAGAGGAGGAGGAACGTGAAAGAAAGGAAGCAGAACGTGAGATGAAGCAAATTGCCAAGGAAAATAGATTAAGAGAGATTGCTCAACGTGAAAGAGAAGAGCAAAGAGCAATTGCCAGACAGGAAGAAGAGAATAAATTGAAACGAGAGGAAATTATTTTACAACAAGAAATGGAATTGGCGCGTATTAAATTGGAGACAGCAAGATTACAAGCACAAAGTGCTGATGCAAACCAGAATAATAACGCACAAAATGGATCGTCATCCAGCCAAACTAAACATTTCTACAACTTTAAATTACCCACTTTCAACTTAAACGTGGACGACCTTTCATCATTCCTGTCACGTTTTGAACAGACTTGCAAAACAAATCATTTGCCCGAAGAGTCATGGGTACTCAAGTTAAATGAATTCTTGGTTGGAGAACCATTGACGGCTTCTCAAAATGCTGACCCATCAATAGCAAATAACTACGGTGCTATTAAGTCCTTGCTTTTACGAAGGTTTCACCTGGACGAGGAACACTGTAGGTTGAAATTTAAGGGAATTTTACCTGAATCTCCAAAAGATTTTGCAGGATTCATTGCGAACATACGCAATACATTTAATAGATGGGTTGAACTGGCAGAAGTCAACAAATCGTACGACAAATTAGTTGATTTACTACTACGGGATAAGGTATTATCTTCGGTTAGCCAACCATTCTTTGCATATTTGCAGGAGCGTAAACCAGGTACTATTGACGAGTTGGAAAAAAATTTCTTTAAACTACTGTTCGGCACATCCGAATGCGAACATTTCTAACTCTTCATTAAGAGAACCTCTACCTGTGGCGTCTAATATGGCCTACAATCATAATAACAAACAAAGACATCACAGTGTAGACAGAAGTAGGTTCCAAAGAAATCACAATGTTAACTTTCAGAAGGGACATAATAATGATTTCAACAATAAAAATGAGTTCAACAGAGGTAGATCACGAGATAGAAATTATTCACCTCAAATAAACTACCACAATAGTCAACATAACACTAATTATAATCGATCACATACCCCCAATAATAACAATAACTGGAATGGTAATAATCATGGCTCGAGACATCGAGATAATAGTTACTATAGGGGACGACGAGATAATTCTAACAATTATACTCGTAATCGATCTCATTCTCGTGGATCGTCTTATTATAACCATAATACAGGGGCGGCAGTTACAAATAATACCACCCCTATAGCTCAGGTCCCACTTGACGATAATACAACACAGTCTTCTGCTGCATGTTTTGCTATTAATTATAATGTGGCAAATAGTTGCCAACAATGCAATTTTATTTTTCAGAAGGCGAAAGAAACAGTGCTTAACTGCGGACATATTACACCAGAGGTAGGTCTTGCAGTCAACGATGGAACAGGCTCACTAATTTTTAACAGGGGAATCGTTAATGGATCCGTCGTCTCAGTGCTGAGAGATTCAGGATCCACGACGATTGGTGTACGTCAGTCGCTGGTACATCCTAGCTGTGCGACAGGAGAATACGTCCGCTGCATGACATTTGGTGGAACTATTGAGTTCTACCCCACAGCTATTGTTCATATTAGAACACTGTTACGCACAAATAATTACTTTTTTCCAAAGTCTTTGTATGATCGTTTTTCGTATGTATGATCATTATTTGACTGAAATGCATGTTATATATATTTTATGGTCAAAGGGACAGAACCCGAAATATCGATACTGCTATTTTTTATGAGTTTACCTCCTCTTGTATAGAGACACGTTCGGTCTATAATGTCTTGATTGAAGCGTGACCATATCTCCTTATTTGGTAGTATCAGTCAACTGTTGTAGATGTTTGAAACCTTTCTTAACGCTTCTGTTCATGTCCATAAAAGGCGCGACTGTGTAAGACTTTTATCTCGAATGTTCTTAGAATCGTCTTATTGTGAACAGCGACTCAGAGATTGTCACTCTGCGCATGTCTCGACTGGGTTGTCGTTTTGTTGTTCCGCCCAGGTCGGGCAGTTGAGAAATGGACTGATTAGCGAGCGGACGCGACTGCGTCTTGTGATTCTCTGAGGGAAATACATTGTCTTTGTGAGTTAGTTAGCTAACTAGACTATTTCCCCGTATTATTCAAGCCTGCCTGGAGGCATATGTTCATGGTTGATTTTCCGAAATAAGGTAATTCCTCTTGTATCGAACTTTAGGCTATCATCTAGAGGTTCGTCATTTTGTCGCCTTTTTGCTCGCCTGTGTGATTCAAAATGGAGAGGTACTTTGACTAGGATTAAGTCATCGGTATCTTTATACCTGAACTAGTTATACATCTATGGGTCGCTCTAGACCAACAAGACTATTGTCTGTGTTCCAGGATTCGTTATATCAGAGATCACGTCCAAGTCAGATGGTTAGGCTTAGGAAGGTTATAAAGGTCGAGCTGACCTGTAATCCATGTATGCTACTCACGTGCAGACAGTAAACGGACGTATTGTATACATCTGATCTGCTAGCATCAGGAAGGAATAATTATTATTGTCTATGAACATTAAGGATCTGCAGCGGACCACGGTTGCAGAAGTTATATGTATTATTTATCAAGCTTCGCTATGATATTTGTTTTCCATACAACTATTGAGTATTGACTTCTACATGACTGTCAGTTAACATGAGTTTGAATGCTGCATTCGTTGTGCTATGCCGATGATAACATAAGTATCATGACTGTTTTGTGGCGTGCAATAAATGGTATAAACCTAAAGCGAAGTTACCATTTCTATGACTCTACACGTCATGTTGCCTGTGGTGTACCCTGAACTGTTCTACTGCAACACACACACAGCAACAATCTAAACCAGATAAGACACCCACATCTTGCATTGTAATACCTGGTGTCGATAGAGGTGGTAATTTGACGGCATCCTAATTCCACCCTTATCAATTCATGGTGGCCAATAGTTGGTTTATTCTGGTACCAACTCTCAAGGGGGTCAACAAACCCAGACATCATCAGCAGACTACAAGACAACATTGCAGTTGCTATTCATCACCTTTGATGAAATTTTTTGAAAGACGCAGCAGTACTGACAGTTGTTGATATTTTGAAACTACCCGGCGCTGCTCGGCGGTATTGAAGTTTGTCTACAAATAGAAGGACAAGTACCGAGCGAATGGATTTCCTGATCTGTTGAGAAGAAGGACAAGTGCCGTAACAACTGTTCCGGTCTCAGAATTACTGTTGCAGATTCAGAAGGTCAAGTTCAGAAGCTGTTTCCTGTCAGAAGCTGTTTCCTGTTAGAAGCTCATTTCCTTCGTCATGGCAGTTTACGAGAGCAGATATGGATCAACGTTGGATCATTGTCCTAAGAATGCTGATCACATCCTGTTCTGAACTGTGCTGACGTTGTGGATACATAGAAGTTAAGTGGCCTGTTTTGTTTGTGAACTGTGCCCTTATGTTCTAACTGAGCCTTCTGTCTATCACATTTTTCGCACTCTTTATATGTTTACATGTTATATGTTATTTGGATTTGTATTTATATGTTTATATTTCTGCGGGTTTTCTCGGTTGGGCGGTGTCTTTCAGTAGATGATACCACGTCACAGAGGTTCTACTGTTAGCGTTTTCGTTAGGGACTGTGCAAATTTCCTACTGTGAAATTTGCTAGCGACAATCGTTGCTATATCTGTTTAGTTGTGACGAGTTGTGCTTTATTTTCGTTTTTTGTATATTTTTTTTTTTGTTTCTCTCTTTCTTTCTGTTTTTTAGTTTCGATTTCAATTGTTTGTATTTGTAGGTCTCCTCTTTTCTATTATTCAGTTCTTCACGTAAATTGTTGTGTATATACTGTAGCGTCATTTGTTTGTCATATCTTCGCATTCTGTCATCATATTCTTTTTAGTTTCGCTGTTTATTTATTTGACTTATGCGAATGTTTTCGTATTGTTTGATCTTTGTTATTGTTTACATTGACTCTGATCTTTGTTATTGTTTACATTGACGTTGATCTTTGTTATTGTTTACATTGACTCTGATCTTTGTTATTGTTTACATTGACTTTGATCTTTGTTTTGTTTACATTGTTGATGACTTTGTTATTGTTTACATTGTCTTGTTATTGTTTGCATAGTTCTTGCATAGTTAGCTTTCACTATTGTTACATATATGCTCATGCACTATTGATCTATAGTGCACTTATCATAACTAGCTGGTGGTTTGTTGCTTATGCACTATTGTAGTGCAGTTATAATAAATAACTGATGGTTATGCACTGATTTGGGTAGTGCACTGATAATTAAGAGGTGACTTGTGATATTATTGTACAACTGATAATACAAATTGGTGTTAAGTCTTGTTTCCCACAGAGATTGGAGTAAACATAGTAATTATACAAGCACTTTATTAAGTCTTGTTGCTATTAAGATTGAAATAAGATAATTAATTATTTCAGGTTCTGTACTCACATTTTAGACATCATGTCTACATTTGAGTACTTTATTGAGCAGGGTAAAGCCCTTGGGAAGACAGGTGATAAATTAGAAGAATTTGCGACTGTTCAATATGCCAAGGCATTGAAGTCGGAGGAAAAGAAAATGAAAGAACTAACTGAACAAAAGAGAATAGATGCTGAAAATTTAAAACTGCAGATGCAGGTAGATGAAAAGAGATTACAAATGGAAATGAAAAAACAAAAAAGAGAAGCAGAATCTCAGGAGAAGAGACTTCAGGCTGAGGTTGAAAATAAGAGACTTGAAAAAAGAAGCTGAAAATAAGAGACTTGAAAAAGAAGCTGAAAATAAGAGACTTGAAATAGAGGCTGAAAATAAAAGATTAGAAAAAAAAGTTACAGGCTGAGGCTGAGGAAAGAAAGTTACAGGCTGAGGCTGAGGAAAGAAGGTTACAAAGAGAGTCTGATGAGAGAAAAGCAAAAATGGAACATGAAGAAAAAACTCTTAGCTTTGGAGTTAGAAAAGTTGAAGTTATCTAGTAATGCTAATGATGCTAATAAGGTATCATCTGCTAATAAGTCTAATGCTGTTGATTTCAAGCTTAATTTACCAGCATTCAATGCTTCAATTGATGATATAACATTTTATCTAGATAGATTTGAAAGTGCATGTAAGGTGCATAATATAGATAAAACATTATATGTTTATCATCTGTCCAAGATACTTAGAGGTGATGCTTTGACTTTGTTGGGTATGGTAGATGTGCCTGACAAGAACAACTATGAGGTTGTCAGGGCGGCATTGTTAAAGAAGTACCAACTTAACGAAGACGGATATCGTCTTAAATTTAAAAACATGTTACCAGAAACTGGAGTTGAATTCTCAGAATTCATCTCAGGCATACGTCTTACTTTTTTACGATGGGTTGAGCTTTCTAAGACAGAAAGTACATTTGAAGCCCTCATGGACTTACTTCTTAGAGACAAGGTTATGTCTTCTGTTAATGAAGCTTTTCTTTCTTTTCTTCATGAGCGTAAGCCTAAAAATATAAAAGAAATGGAAGAATACTGTAGCCAGTATGTTACTGCACATCCTCACATAACCGTTAGCAACTCTAAGGTAAAAGAAGGTCTGCCAGTTGCTTCGGCAGCACCTTATGGCCCGAATTTTATGCGTAAATTTCAGGGTAGCCAGCAAAATTTCAATAAAAAGAGTAACCGTAATTATGCCCAGAACCATGGTAATCAATTTCAGGGAGATTCTTCTTCCCAGAACTGGAGACAACCTAATATTACACGGTATTCTATTCCCGGTAACTTTAGAAATTTTCATAAAGGTAATCGGTATAGAGGAAAATATTATTTGCAGAGACCTCAATACCAAGATAATAGAGGTTCTCAACAGCATAGAGATGGTAATGACAGTTATGGAAACTGGAACGCAAACCAGGATAAAAATTACAGTAGGGACTTTAATGATAATTGCAGAAGCAATAATGGTCGCGGTAGATCGCAACAGAAGAGAAAAAGATATCAACAGACAAACTCTGTTCAACAAGAATCTCAGGGAGCAGATAAACAGGTTAATAATGATAAAGACCATAATGCTATCGGATGCTCATCTTTTGACTTTGGTAGGGCAAAAAAATGTATCCAATGCAGTACTTTATTTGATCCGAAAACCATTAGTACTCTAAGCTGTGGTCATCCTTTGCCCGCTCTTCCTGCTAATGTTGCTCATGATGGGAGAGGTTCTCTTATATTACATAAGGGGCTTGTAAATAGTAATCCAGTCTCGGTGTTGTTTGATTCTGGATGTACTACTGTCGGGGTTAGGCAATCTCTTGTAGATCCATTCTGTGCTACAGGAAAGGTCATCAAATGTGTCACATTTGGTGGCACGTTGGAAAAATATCCTACTGCCATAATACATATTGCTACTCCTTTCTTCACGGGAGAGGTCCACGCGTGTCTACTTCCAAACCCTATTGCGGACCTTATTATTGGTCGTATTCACGGAGTTAGGGAATGTACCCCACAGCAGATTGCTGTTTGGGAAGAGCAAAACATTGAAGCTACCAATACGGTGGTCACAAGAGCACATGCTCTGGATCCACCTCAAACTTCATTAACTAATAATGATGAAGTAAATGAACAAAATAGTCACTTGACTATTACACGTGACTCATTTATCAAATTGCAAGAAGAAGATCCGTCGTTACAAAAATTCTTCATTCTAGCAAAAAAAGGTGATCCTAATCAAAATACTAATAGAAAATCTTGGATTTCTATGAAGAACGGCGTACTTGTACGTATGGTACAAGACTCGACTACATCCACTCATTCACAAATTCTTGTGCCTAAGAGCATGAGGGTGCAAATATTGCAACATGCTCATGACTCGCAATGTGCTGGACATATGGGTTTTTCCCGTACAAAGTCGAGGGTTCTTGCGGCTTTCTTTTGGCCATTTGTGAGCAAGGACATACGAATGTACTGTCGCTCTTGCAAAGTATGTCAGGAGGTCAAATCTAAAGGACCACGACATGCTGCGCCTATTCAGGCTGCTGACATTCCAATTCGCCCTTTTCAAAAAATGGCAATAGATATTATCGGTCCTTTTAGAATTAAGTCGGCTAGAGGGCATCAATTTATTCTTACATGTGTCGATATGTGCACACGTTGGCCAGAGGCAATACCTCTCAAGAGCATCTCAACTGCTGATATCGCAGACGCTCTTTGGCTGATATTTTCTCGCTTGGGTTTTCCCGGAGAAATATTGTCAGACCATGGCACTCAACTTATATCAGACACTATGTCACAGGTAATGTCTATGCTACATATAAAAAGGTCTCTCAGCAGTATCTATCACCCAATGTCTAATGGGTTGGTCGAACGTTTAAATAGGACTCTAAAAACTTTACTGGGTAAAATAACTGAGGATCATCCTCAGGATTGGGACAGGGTCTTACCCGCGGCTCTCTTTGCGTATAGAGAGGTCCCCAATGAACATACGGGGTTTTCCCCTTTTGAACTTGTCTTTGGCGCGCAACCGCGCGGCCCTATGTCTTTACTTCACGATCTAATCACTGCCGATAATATTAGCGATGAGACTCAGTCTTCTTATGAGTACGTCATTGCTCTTAGGAAAAAAATCATTGAGGCATGCAGACTAGCAACTTCGTCTTCCGAATTTGCTAAAGAAAAGGCAAGGCAGTTTGCGAATAAGAATAGATGTCTACGACAACTTTGTCCAGGTGACAAAGCTCTCGTCTACTTCCTTCAAGGGAGAACAGACTTCTAATTGCATGGAAAGGTCCATATGCAATAGTCTCCAAAATTTCTGATGTCGACTATGTTGTCGATATTGATGGAAAGCATAAAACTTTCCACATAAATATGCTCACGGAATTTCATGAAAGACCAGACTATTTGCAGCCTATTTTCCAGGCAACGGACAATTCTCAAGTACCTCATGGTCAATACTCATCGCTGTCAGTTATACAGGATGAGGAAACTACTTTTTCTGATGTCAATCTTCCTCTTTCTATGGTCCCACTTTATTCTACGGAATCTTGGAAAAACGTGACCGTTTCTCCAAATCTTTCCGCTGAGGAACATCGACAAGTTTCTTCGATGTTGCAAACATTTCAGGATGTTCTTACAGACATCCCGGGACACACACATGTCATTGAACATGACATTGTGCTAACTGATCATAATCCTATCAGAGTCAGACCCTATCCAATACCTATCCATTTCCAGTCTCAAGTCGAAAAAGAATTGGATGAAATGATACGTTTGGAAATCATTGAACCATCCACTTCAGCATACTCTTCGTCTATGGTTATTGTTCGAAAGAAGGATAATAACATTCGCATTTGCGTAGATTATCGCAAATTGAACCAAGTTACGAAGTTCGACGCTGAACCTATGCCTTCATTAGAAGAGCTACTCAATAAACTTTCTAATTCTAGATTCTTTACCAAACTAGATTTGTCTAAAGGTTATTGGCAAGTCCCGCTAACTGAACGTGCCAAACCTTTTACAGCTTTTTCTACACCTAGGGGTTTATTCCAATGGAATTTCATGCCTTTTGGTCTTATGAACGCCCCTGCTACATTCGTACGCATGATGCGGCGAATTCTCGCATATCGTACAGATGTCATAGCATATCTAGATGATATCTGTCTATTCAGTGATTCCTGGGAAGATCACTATTTGGGTTTATACGAATTACTGTCTACTCTTCGCGAGTATAACTTGACTGCAAAACCCTCTAAAGCCTTTATAGGATTTAGTGAGATTTCTTTCCTAGGTCATCGTGTTGGTCATGGTCTTTTAAAGACAGAAGACCACAATGTTTCAAAAATACTTAACATTTCGGTCCCTAAGACAAAGAAACAAGTAAGGAGTCTATTAGGTTTGATCCAATTCTACGGACGATTCATTCCGAATCTGTCCTCCATTATGGCACCGCTTTCTACTTTATTGAAGAAAGGGTCGCCTAATTTGATCCGCTGGTCAAAAGAATGTCAATCCTCATTGGACCAGGTTAAAGACCTATTTTCATCTCCACCTATTCTTAGGTTACCTACTATTGAGAAGACTTTTGTTCTTCGAAGTGACGCCTCGTCAACTGGGATTGGGGCAGCACTAATGCAGGAGTATTCTGATACTCTGCATCCGGTGATGTATATCTCTAGGAAATTAAATGCTGCAGAAAAGAATTACTCGGTTTTAGACCGTGAGTTATTGGCTATGGTATGGTCTATTCTGAAGTTACAAAGATTTCTTCTAGGCGCACATTTCATTGTGGAAACCGACCAGAAAGCGCTTACTGCTATTCAGAGCAAAAACTTGAAGAGCTCGAGGTCCACTCGTTATGCCATAGCTCTTCAACCATTTCATTTCTCGGTTCGAGCTATCCGTGGTTCGGATAATGTAATGGCGGACATTCTGTCCAGATGCCCACACGATTCCACATGATTCTTCTGTCATATATATATATTTCCTGATATACAGTCCAATGTTATAATGACATGTTGGTAGATTTTTTTTTCTCACTTTTTTGAGGGGGGAATTTATAACATTGTTCCATGTAATTATCTAAGAAGGCTTAGTTAGTGATATACGGGCCAAAAGATCACTCGGCCACATTTAAATAAATTATTTTCAGGATTGTATTGAGAGATTTACCAGTTGTCTTTAAGATTTGTGTTATTGATATTTTCGCAGCACATCATTGAAGATGCGAGATTGTGTCCATTGTGGAACTTTGAGTATATCAAGTCCTGTCCTAGATTGGGAGCGGATGATGTCCACATCTTCTTCTATTGAATGTTTTATGTCAACGAAGATCAACACATGTATTACTTATTAGTTACTGATGCATTACATAATGTAATAAAATAGTGCGGTATATTAATATATTACACCGCTATTTGCAACACATTGTATGATATCATAATAATATTTTTGATTTCATATATTGGTATGAGAATAATTTGACTTTTATTATGATGTTGCCAGCATTGTGGTTTGTGTTGGTGGCACCTTCCTGGGATATATACGCGTATACTTAGATAAATTTTTCTCTAAGGACCTGGGATATGATCTCAGTTTCGCTCCAAGTGTTGAGCTATTTTGTTAGGTATATCCGCGCATCATACGTGCGTTAGGAGCCTAGATTTTTCCGGCTCCAGGATTTAAAAAAAAAAAAATGTTTCATTTTTTTTTTCCCGGGAGGGTGCGGTAATGTTACGCACAAATAATTACTTTTTTCCAAAGTCTTTGTATGATCGTTTTTCGTATGTATGATCATTATTTGACTGAAATGCATGTTATATATATTTTATGGTCAAAGGGACAGAACCCGAAATATCGATACTGCTATTTTTTATGAGTTTACCTCCTCTTGTATAGAGACACGTTCGGTCTATAATGTCTTGAACGAAGCGTGACCATATCTCCTTATTTGGTAGTATCAGTCAACTGTTGTAGATGTTTGAAACCTTTCTTAACGCTTCTGTTCATGTCCATAAAAGGCGCGACTGTGTAAGACTTTTATCTCGAATGTTCTTAGAATCGTCTTATTGTGAACAGCGACTCAGAGATTGTCACTCTGCGCATGTCTCGACTGGGTTGTCGTTTTGTTGTTCCGCCCAGGTCGGGCAGTTGAGAAATGGACTGATTAGCGAGCGGACGCGACTGCGTCTTGTGATTCTCTGAGGGAAATACATTGTCTTTGTGAGTTAGTTAGCTAACTAGACTATTTCCCCGTATTATTCAAGCCTGCCTGGAGGCATATGTTCATGGTTGATTTTCCGAAATAAGGTAATTCCTCTTGTATCGAACTTTAGGCTATCATCTAGAGGTTCGTCATTTTGTCGCCTTTTTGCTCGCCTGTGTGATTCAAAATGGAGAGGTACTTTGACTAGGATTAAGTCATCGGTATCTTTATACCTGAACTAGTTATACATCTATGGGTCGCTCTAGACCAACAAGACTATTGTCTGTGTTCCAGGATTCGTTATATCAGAGATCACGTCCAAGTCAGATGGTTAGACTTAGGAAGGTTATAAAGGTCGAGCTGACCTGTAATCCATGTATGCTACTCACGTGCAGACAGTAAACGGACGTATTGTATACATCTGATCTGCTAGCATCAGGAAGGAATAATTATTATTGTCTATGAACATTAAGGATCTGCAGCGGACCACGGTTGCAGAAGTTATATGTATTATTTATCAAGCTTCGCTATGATATTTGTTTTCCATACAACTATTGAGTATTGACTTCTACATGACTGTCAGTTAACATGAGTTTGAATGCTGCATTCGTTGTGCTATGCCGATGATAACATAAGTATCATGACTGTTTTGTGGCGTGCAATAAATGGTATAAACCTAAAGCGAAGTTACCATTTCTATGACTCTACACGTCATGTTGCCTGTGGTGTACCCTGAACTGTTCTACTGCAACACACACACAGCAACAATCTAAACCAGATAAGACACCCACATCTTGCATTGTAATACCTGGTGTCGATAGAGGTGGTAATTTGACGGCATCCTAATTCCACCCTTATCAAACACCCTTTTTCACAGGGAATGTAAAAGTATGTATGCTAAAAAAGCCTATTGCTGATCTGATGGTTGGTCGTATACACGGCAGTAAAGATTGTACTCCAGATGAGATCATAGAATGGGAGAAACATAACCTATGCACTGGAAACGCCGTGACGACTAGAGCGCAGACTCAACTCATGGAGAAAGTTAGTGATAATAAGATGGATGCAGACAACCAAGAGGAGTTTGTAGTCTATTCACCTATTGACAGGGAAACATTTGCAACTAAACAAAAAGAGGATAAATCTTTAAAAAAAATTTTTAAGCTGGTTGATAAAGTTGACAATCTATCCTCAGGTAATAATAACAAACATTGGTTTGTTATTAAAAATGACATATTGATTAGATGTTTTAATGACAAATCACAAATGAAACAACAAGTTATGGTCCCGTATACTTTTAGACGGTACATTCTTCAACATGCGCATGACTCACAGTGTGCTGGACATATGGGATATACTCGAACACGATCTCGAGTACTGTCTTCATTCTTTTGGCCAGGAGTGTCAAGAGATATTTCGCAGTATGTACGTTCCTGTACTACATGCCAAGAAGTGAAAGCACGTGGAGCTTTTCACACGGCGCCTATTCAGGCTTGCGATATCTCAGTAAGACCGTTTGACAAGATGGCCATAGATATTAGTGGTCCATTGCTACCATCGGCCAGAGGACATAGATTCGTCCTTACGTACATTGATTTGTGCACACGATGGCCAGAAGCTATCCCATTAAAGACCACCACTACCACAGATGTAACTGATGCACTACATCTCATCTTTTCTAGAATAGGGTTTCCTAGAAAACTTTTATCAGACCATGGGTCACAGTTCATATCTGACACCATGAAGGAAGTCATGAAAACCTGGAACATTGATAGGAATTTAAGTAGTATTTATCATCCTATGAGTAATGGTGCAGTTGAAAGACTTAACCGTACACTTAAACAACTACTACATAAGGTTACTGTTAAGCACCCTTATGACTGGGACAGAGCACTCCCAGCTGTTCTATTTGCTTATCGGGAGGTACCGCATGAACAAACTAGCTTCTCTCCCTTTGAATTAGTTTTTGGTGCTCCCCCAAGAGGTCCTATGGGACTAATAAAAGACTTATTAATTGACGCGGAGATGACTCAGGACACTCAGTCATCTTACGAGTATGTGATTAATCTTCGGAAGAACATTATTGAGTCTTGCCAGTTGGCAACAGCTTCTTCTGAGGCTGCAAAAGCTAAGGCTCGATCTCTACAAAATAGGTCTCGACGATTACGCCAATTATTCCCAGGCGATGAGGCTTATGTGTTACTTCCTCACAATAACAATAAATTATTGATATCTTGGAATGGTCCTTACAAAGTCATTGATAAAATTTCCGACGTTGATTACGTCTTAGATATCAAGGGACACAAAAAGATATTTCATATTAACATGCTCAAGCAATTTCATACACGTCCTGAACACTTACAGTCAATTTTTTATGAACTAGATGACACCACAGTATCTACTTGTTATTATTCTAACTTATCCGTCATCCAGGAAGAAGAATCTTCTTTTCCTGAGGTACAGTTACCGTTACCGGTACCAGTAGTTCAACCTACTGAATCTTGGCGGGATGTAACCATCTCTTCAACGGTTACACCGCAACAGCATCTACAGATTGCTAATCTATTACAATCTTATCCAGATGTGTTGACCGACGTCCCGGGTCGCACATCGGCTATCAGTCATGACATTACTCTCAATGACGATACACCTATTCGTGTACATCCCTATTCGGTTCCTTTACATTTCCTTGCTAAAACTACTAAGGAACTTGAACAGATGTTGTCTCTGGGAATCATTGAGACTAGTAATTCGCCATTCTCTTCTCCATTAGTGATTGTCCGGAAAAAGGACAATAACATCAGACTATGTGTTGACTATAGAAAATTAAATGCTAAGACTATAGTTGACAGCGAACCACATCCACTTATCGACGACTTACTGCCACGTCTATCCAACGCAACTATATTTAGTAAGATAGACTTAACTAAAGGTTATTGGCAGATACCACTGACCGAAAAGGCTAAGTACTACACCGCATTTTCCACTCCACAAGGTCTATACCAGTGGAATGTGATGCCTTTTGGGCTTGTTAATGCGCCAGCTACCTTCATTCGCCTGATGCGACAAATTTTATCAGGTAGACCAGACGTTATTACATATATTGACGACATATGCTTGTTTAGTTCGTCGTTTGAGGAACATGTTTCGGGACTTAGATATGTTTTCGACACTCTAAGGAATTATCATCTAACTGCTAAACCTACAAAGGTGCAGATCGCGTGTAATGAGATAACCTTTTTGGGACATATCATTGGAGCGGGATATATCCGAACGCTACCTAGTACGGTCTCCAAAATTCTAAACATAGCAGTTCCTCAGACGAAGAAATAGGTCAGGAATTTGTTAGGACTTGTTCAATATTACAGTAGATTCATACCAAACTTGTCATCCATCACGGCTGTATTGTCTTCATTGTAGAAAAAAGACATGCCGGTGAAGGTGACATGGACTGGTATATGCAATGAAACTTTCAACAAAATTATAAATTTGTTTTCGCATGAACCAATTTTAAGACTTCCCGATGCTTCCAAAAGATTTTTCTTACGAACAGATGCTAGTAACTACGGCATCGGTGCATGCCTGCTCCAGAACCATGATGGCGTTCTACATCCTACCTTATATATTTCAAGAAAGCTAAAGCCGGCAGAAACAAAGTATTCCACAGTGGACAAGGAACTTTTATCACTTATATGGGCAATCACGAAACTAGAGAAGTTCTTGCTTGGTGCTCCATTCACCATACAGACTGACCAGCGTGCTGTAGCATCTTTGCGTAGATCAAACCACAAAAGTCCAAAACTCGCCAGATACGCGATCATCCTGCAGCCATTTGAATTCTCCATTGAACATATTCCTGGCACTGAAAACATTGTGGCGGATGCTTTGTCACGTAATCCTATTGACGACGAATAATCAACATTGACATTCCTAAAAATACGTCAATCATCACTACATTGGATAGAACGAAGTATCAACTATAAGGGAACTAACCTTGACTTCAATTTAATAATTATAAACACTATATGCATCACAGAATTGAACTAAAGACAATCAAGGTATGCATATTGACATTGAAACTTCGTCTAACGTCCATACACAATATATGAATATTCGTTGAACAATCATGGAACAATATCTGACGACAAGTCGAACTTATTATCCTATGTGCACTTAATTCTTGGATCCTAGGATAATTGACATTTCTGTCCGACGTAAATGTTTCAACACTTTGTCTAAAAGAATTCATCAGGATCAGGACTACGGATGGATCATCATATCCTATACTAATTAATTAGTTAACTTAACTTCTTAATTGAATTAATATCAATAAAATGAAATGTGAGAAAAAAATGAAATGAAAAACAAAAAAAAAAAAGAACGAAATATGAAAAGAAGAAATTATGAAAAGAGAAAATAAATCTCACACAAGTATTAGATTAATATTTTTTTTTTAATGTACCTATACGTTATTTAGTTAGTTAAATTAGATAGTTATTATTCACTAACACTTAACACACACAATTAAGTTAAACTTATATTCGAATTTCTTTCTATTTCTTCTCACTTATTTGTCTTTTCTTCTCTCATAACATCGCGTTACATTAGAATCTTAATAATTTAACTCTTAGTTTAATTAATTAATTTAATTTTAATTAGTCAAATTAATTCCTATATGACATACTAATACGACAGACCTTACTTTAATTTAATTCTATCATTCACTATTGACATTAGACATTTTAATTAGTTGATATAATAATATGCATAATATTGATATATAATATGATTAATGTTAGATGACTATGACAAATAGTTAGTTGACATGACCGCGACACGGTTCTACTCAGAACATCGTCGGCCATATGTCACAATTGTGTTAAATTTTTTTGAAAAATTGTTAAGTCGGATAGATCTTGAAAAAAAAATCTATCGATTTTTTTTCCGCCGGTGTACAGGGAATTGTTACGGTATATGTTATTAACGCCGTCTGCTAAAGGTTAGCAGACGTGCAATTGTAAAGGTTAAGACATTTAATATATTGCGATAGATGTTTCAATTATTGAACGCTCCATACACGATCGATTATGACGTGTCTAGCGTTGTTTGGGTCACAGTCGGTAACTAGGAGACGCTACCCTTTGTTACTTGACCGCCAAGCTGAATAGCTGCGTTTTTCTAACCTTCCAATTCAATGGCATGATATAGCCATTTATATGTGCATTTATGATGGACCAGGGTCAGTCCTAGAACTCTATATGAGAGGAAACTTATGGAGGTTAGTGTTTAACTAGAATCCTCAGAAGGAGGAGAATAATCGTCCAATTCGTATGAAATATTCAGACTCGCAGTCTCACTGTCGGCAGGTAGCCATGTCTATCTGCGCGTGCATATAGCTGTGATGTTCTGACGACAATACTGCATTGTATCCTTAAACGGACATTGACACGTAAACCAGCAGTCTACGTTATTGATTAATTTATGCATGACTTATACGGACTTATGTTCTGCTCATATTTGAAATGATCATCCTGTGTGTACATGTGATTAAATATTACGGACTCAACCTGAAGGCATTAATTACTTCATTAATGTTGCTGAGTTCAAGTATTACATGTTACTTCTTCATACCATGCTACTGAGTTGTATGAACGCTTCACCCTAATTCGCGTAATGATAAAACAAGCACGATGAACAAGAAATCACTAAAATAACTATACTCAGCACATGATCTTCAACCGGCAAATAACTCAGCAACAGTAACAACAAACTGCAAATAGGATGGCATGGCCCATATACTGTTCTAGAGAAACTGTCTAGAACCAACTATAAAATAGACAAGAAAGGAAAAGAGAAAGTCTATCATATTAACCTACTCAAGAAGTATTATGATAGAGCTGCATCCGAAAGTGCCCTTCGTATGACCCTGGCCATTGCTACAGAAATGAAGAGCGAACCTCTCACCTCATACGAGTATCCTTTAAGACCTTGTGAAACGTTCGAGCAGGCGAAAATTAGTAATCATCTGACGAAAGGACAGAGGGAGCAAATTAGGAAAGTGCTAGAAACCCATGCAGGCGTGTTAACTGACAAACCGGAGAGCACATACTTGCTAGAATATTACATGAAAATTTTAGAACCAATACCGATCTGCATGAAAACTTATCCTATACCCTTCGCCAAGGCACAGGCATTGAAAGAAGAAATAGAATACTTGTTGAAGGAAAACATCATTTCAGAATCAGAATCGCCTTACAGCGCTAGTGTAGTTT
Source organism: Oreohelix idahoensis (assembly GCA_024509875.1). Taxonomy (NCBI): domain Eukaryota; kingdom Metazoa; phylum Mollusca; class Gastropoda; order Stylommatophora; family Oreohelicidae; genus Oreohelix; species Oreohelix idahoensis. The sequence goes on from JAMPIV010001135.1 coordinate 437,799, forward strand.
TGCTGAGGAAAGCAACAGGTGAACATCGACTCTGCATTGACTACAGAAAACTGAATGCCATAACAGAGTCACAAGCAGATCCATTACCTGACACAAATCAACTGTTCGCAAGATTGAATAAGGCAAAGTATTTCTAAAAAGTGGATCTGAGTAAGGGGTATTATCAGATTCCTGTCAAGCCTGACATAAGACCGTTACTGGCCTTTAGCACTTCGGAGAGGCATTATCAATTTAATGTATTGCCTTTTGGTTTGAAAAACGCTCTGAGTGTGTTCTCCAGGATGATGAGGAAGTTACTAGATCCCTTACAAAACTCAGCTATCATCAGTTTTATGGATGATATCCTCATTGCAACTGAGACATTTGAGGAACACATATCATCGCTGGAAATGTTGTTGGACAGACTCAGAGAGGCAGGATTGACCGCTAGCCCCACAAAATGTTGTATTGGTTGCCAGGAACTGGAATTTTTGGGCCATACAGTGTATCAAGGAAACATGACGCCTGACCCCAAGAATTTAGAAAAGCTGCAAAAAGCACCAAGACCTTAAACAAAGAAGGATGTGAGATCTTTTGTATCATTATGCGGGTTTTATCAAAAGTATATCCGTGATTTTAACACTTTGAGTGCTCCATTGACCGATCTAACCAAGAAAGGCAAACCAGACAAAGTTGAGTGGACTGCAGGATGTGAGAGCGCATATACAGAGCTAACACAAAAACTCACAAGTAGGCCTATTCTGACACTGCCAGACATCAATCAGGAATTTGTGGTTAGGACTGATGGGAGCAATATTGGGATAGGTGCAACTTTATTGCAAGGATCTCAGGCACAGCCTGGAGAGTTATTCCCAGTTGCTTATGCCAGCCGCAAATTAAATAAGGCTGAGAGGAACTACTCAACTGTTGAGAGAGAATGTTTGGCGTTGGTCTGGGCCATAAAAAAGTTTCAGACTTATCTTTATGGTAGACATTTCGTGGTTCAATGTGATCACCAGCCACTGGTTTTTCTCGCACAAACTCGTCATTGTAACGCAAAATTGTTGAGGTGGTCCCTTTTAATTCAGCCATATTCCTTTACGATTGAGTATATCCCTGGATCTTAGAATTTAGGGGCAGATTTTCTTAGTAGGCACCCATCTGATAAGAACCAGGATGGAAAGAGGGAAGAATAGATTCCTGCTGGATGATTGCCTCGTTATTGGTCTCAGATTGAAGCTCGAAAGATATCTCTCGCTTAAAAATGGGGGGGGGCTATCTGTAGCGTAGTTCTGAACCAATATCTAATGGCAATTAACGAGAGCCTACCTTGCCTACCTATATCGGGATGTGCAACAAACGTTTTGACCAATCGCTGCACGAGCTGAAAACCCGCAGCAGGAACCCGTAGGCTGCAGGATAAGTAAAGGTAAAGGAACCCGTAACACGCCCATTTAGGCATATTGGGAATATGGTGTTAGGCCCATATTATCTTGAACGTCGGCACACGAGGGGTGATGTGGTCGGCATCACGCCGGCCGCCTTAACCTTCCCAGAGTTGCTCTGGTACTCATTTGTGGCTGGGTCGACCCAGGAGCCGTTTGTGGCCTAAAAAATTCCCGCCTCATCTGGGGATCGAACCATAGACCACTGTGCTAGGAAGCCAGTGCACTAACCACTATGCTACCGCGGCTCCCATGGCTGCAGGATAGCTAGAGGAAATTCGGGCAAACGTGAATGTGTATTTGTGACTTCAGGTCAAAGGATAGGGTATGTCCCCCGGAACAGTGAGCACAGTAAGATAATAGGAATCATAAGCTTTCATTAGATACTTGGATTTAAGTTGTAGAAGCATGGACACGGGAGTTATGAGTGTTTCCATGCAGTAATAACTAAGAGCGGGGGCTGTTTTTCCCTGTGTTGACTGCGATTGCAAACGCTACAAGGGAGGCAGAAAAAGGATAGCTTGTTAGAATGGTAGTGCCTAATTGGCCGGTTTAAACAAGACCTGGATGAAAGGAATCGGTTAGAAAACACCGGAATAATAAATTATCGAAGTTTTGAAAGATTTACAGATCGGGTAAAAAGCCTCAGCTTTACCGAAATTTTGGTAAACTAAGCTGACCCGGCCAGCCAGTGGAATCGCTTGTCTTCTAGTCGCCCGCTACCTGTAAATAAAAAGGGAAGCTAATCTGGAATATTTCTCTTGAACCGCTATAAACAAAAACGTCAGAGGATAGATGTCAGATTCTGCCGCACAGCTCCTTTAACATTTGCAAGTGATGCAGACTGCATTGGTTTAATAAAAGCCTGTTGAGTCTGAGATTGTGGGTCAGAGGTATCCTGTCACTCACCTTGTTAGCAGAGACGAATCTTTCTGTTGTACCTAGCGGTGTATGATTTGAACAAGCACCCCGTACCTACCTCAGTTTGAAGAGTGGGGACCCTCAGTGTTGGGCTTCTCCATCTTATATTCCTGCTTCAAGTTAAAAGGCGGAAGCGAAGAAGTTAAGTCCCATAAGACAAGACTGACTCGCAGAGCATTGGCGTACCACACCCTTTTTAAACTTTGTAGTGATGAAAACAGTGATGCTTAAATTAGTCTGGTAACAATATAGACTTTAGTCAGAGTGACAGTTTTCAAAAGCTACTTAACATATAAATATTTTGAATTCAAGTGATCTCAGTAACACTGAAGTCATTGCGACAGTTTTCAATATCTACCACCCAAATCCTGAAGATAAATTCTAGTACTACCATTAACATCGCTTCCAGAGTGATTAGTTGAACTAAGACTATTTTCATAACAAGGGAGCCTTAGCAACAAGGAAAAGGCTTTATTTTTAGTAGTGCCTTTTATTTTGTGTACATACATGCAACATCATTAGTATTTTTTTTAATTTGTATTTTTTGTGTGTACACAAACAAAACCAAACAGATGAATGTACATAAATAAAATTAAGAAATTGTAGTGCACTGTTTTGATTACTTTATGTCAGCTTTGAATTCATTTTACTTTGAATTTAATTAATTCCCCTAGATACCATAACAGCCCATAGGTAGACTTCCGAGAGTGGCACCATAGAATACTGGTACTGAATATTACTATCTCGGCCAGTAATTCTTTACAGCCTGACTTTAAACCTATGAACTCTATACACCATTGCTCTTTTCTGAGAATGGGGTATTTCTTATAAGACCAGACTCTTCTCTGGCAACTATCCTTGTATCACCTGATACACCTTGTTGTCTCTATTCTTCATAAATTATGTTATCTCTCGCGACATCTACACCACTTCCAGTGAAATTATAAATATCTGCCAATAGCTAATGATCCCTATTTTCGAATTATGTTCCACATCATTGATATATTCCGTTCCTATCTGCACATTGCCTTTCGAAAAATTGTCAACATCTACACTATCTCGTCTTCCTACTAAAAGGCCTTACAAAATTATTAGCATTGCGTGACCCGAGCTGCCGTTTTGATTGGCTGTTTGGCTTCTCGGAATTTCTATACGGTGTAATGTTTTGAATGATAGCCGAGATACGATTCAGACTCATCACAGATAGTCCCCCAATTTAAAAGCGTGAACTATCTGTTTGAGCTTCAACTCTGAGATCACTAACGAGGCAATCATCCAATAGGAATTTATTCTTCCTTCTTACTCAGTACATAACGCTAAGGGATGCAACTTTGGTTGAAAGTTAGACATTAATTGTATAGGTTCCTTTATATGTACTCTCCCGAAAATAGTAACACTTACCAAAGAAGAGTGTACAAATGACGGTGTGCACAAAAATATATTTATAGAATGTGTGATCCCGTATACACACATTGGGATCCTCGCTGCTGATACGTAGTTCGTATACTGTGGTGATGCACAGTGGTTTAAAAAAAAATACTTTTGAATAAGTAAAACTGCCGTTAGGTATTGGTGCTTTTGAATTTAATTCCCGTCTTATGACGGGCTTTTACACTAGTGAATGTTAAAAAGCATTATTGTTGTCTATAATTTATTAACGGGCGCTTACGAACATGTACTGTACGCACACATTCTGACTTACGCACAAAATCGGGTTACAAACACTCTTAAGAACGGAACTCGTTCGTAACGAGAGACCTTACTGTATTACAAATTACTTCGTTCAACAACAAATTCTCGCATAATCTCTTGTGCCATCTTCACATCCAAACTGACAGTTGATGAAAGAAAGAATATGAAATTTGCGCCACACTGGGGGTACCCGCTGACTGTAACTTGAAACTCATGGCCTTACAATGGTCTTAGCAGATTGGGGCAGTGGTGAAAAGGAAACACGAAACTAGGTTAACGTAAGCTGCGAGGTGTGTGGGTTTTACTGTCATAACTGACAACAAATGACATCCACTTCTAAATAGGGGCATCTTTTTCTTTCTGTAGTCCCATAGCATATACAGCCGTAGGGGATGAAGATTAAATAACACATAAAGAAGGCAGTTGGAGACAGACATGAATTGAATGAAAAATATATGGAAAGACCTAGAGCTGATGGCACAAGACATGAAGGCTTGGCATAAAGCATACAGCATGAAGCATATGCTCCTTGGAGATTTGAAAAGAGATGATTATAATAATGATGATGATGATGATAATGATGACTAGTTAATTAACTTACATTCCATAATGTTGTTTGTTTTCAATATTACAAAACAACAAAAAGAAGGGAGGGAAAAAGGGGAGGGGGGGGTGGGGAGGGGGGGGGGAGAGATTTATGACTTCGCATAAGGGCGTTTCGGGTTTTTGTGACGAAGTGTGATGTGACAATGGCGGTCGGTGGTGGGTTAAAAAGTGGCCAAAATTGCATGATGTCATATGTGAACGACTCCCAAGGATCAAGGATTCAATGGAGGGGTCGGAATTTAAAAAAAAAAAAAATTGGGAACCTTTATTTGGATGGAGGTTACTTTAATTCGTTACAATTAATCGGGAGCCGCACTGGTGTAATGGCTACGACGTTGTACTGGCGACCAGGTGTTCATGGTTCAAACCCGGCCGTCGGCGTTTGAAGAAATGTTTACGACCGGAAATTTGACTGAATAACCTGAACGGCTCCTGCACATAAATCCCGTGTGGATGGGAAGGAGCGAAGCTCCTGACCGGGTTGGAAGGAAAGTCCACTGACCCCCCAGCCTCGCAATGACATGTCATTGGGCCGAAAGAGCTGGAAAGCTCGAGTGCCGCTGGTTATAGAAAAAAAAAAAAAAATTCGTTACAATTAATTAGTCATTTTTAGTGTTACTTTAAAAAATTGTCCTACTCCTGATAAAGATCGCCTGGTCGTAACGAAAGCTGCATTGAACTAATGCCTGTATAAACTTACTATCTTCTGTTCACTATACTAGATAGTTTCATGAGGTGGGCTATTCTTGACGGTTCTATTAGCTTTTTTTCCGAAAACTTCCTCTGTCTCTGAGTGGATACATTCTTGGTCTGTTTTTGTATTCCACAGATGGGCTATAACTGTAGCTGTCCTGTTACTTTCGGAATTGTCTGCTCTTGCCATGATGGGGTTATGGGAGCTGTGGCTTTCGCTCTTGGGTTAGCTGTGTATCATTGGTTGTTGTTGGTCTTTAATGTTGCAGGATTACTGTTAAATTGTCTGTCCATCTGCCTCTTCATGTCGTACAAGGTGACTAATTGTGAGGTTGTGCATGGGCATCAGGTAAAACAGGTGGCTACAGAAAACACCACTGGAAGAGCACGTGAATGTTTTATGCAGGCATCTTGTAAGGGGATCAGCTGCCGTGGTGACTCCCTGCTCCATAAGGTGTGAAAAGGAAAATGATGATAATGATTATGATGATCTACCCAGTGGCGGATCTACATTAGGGGGGGGGGGGGGACATGTAATTTCAACTCTTGAAGAGGCCTCTTTTATTTTAAAAAGTGTTGAGGAAAGAAAAGAAAGGTATTACAGAGAAAACTGGAAACTTGGACGGGGTGGGGGTGGTGGGGGGGGGGGGGGGGGCTGAAGCTCAAGCTTCAATAGTTTCATAGTAAATCCGCCTCTGGATCTACCCCTTGGTCTTTCTCGTGTACTGAACCCAGATCTACCACTATTGTGGGCGGGTAATGGCAACTGGTCGAGCAACATTCTAATAAAAATGCCGAACTACGAAGCATTTAGTAAAAACAATTAAAAGCTGTCCTTTTTCAGTTACTACCGTAAAGGAGGAAAGTGTTAAAGACTTCACAAATTCACGGTCTCGGCTCATGAGATGGGGTGGGCAGTTATCTTCCTCGCTACATTTGCCGTACAGGGGCGGATTGAGGCTAACTGATGCCCTAAGCACAGCCCAACAATGGTGCTCCCCTCGACCTTCCATTGCTCAACTGACAAGACATTAAGACTCAATAAGAGCTGAAGGTGAAATAAGAGATTGAAAAATTCAGTTTTCTTCCAGGCCAGACCCAACAAGTATATTAAATAAAAACTTTATTATTATTTTTTATGTTATTTAACACCAAATAGAGTGAGCAATATAAGTAAATTATTTACTTTTAACTAGGGAAACTCGGCAGATAAGGGCAATTACAAAAAATTCGACTAAAGTCGAATGTGGCAGTGAAAGAGTTAAGAGTTAAGGGCATGGTAGCTAGGGGAAAAAACTCTGTGGTGCCCCCCTTCCCTTAGTGCCCTAAGCACGTGCTTATTTTGCTTAATGGTTAATCCAGTCCTGCTTACATAACTGAAAAGCAGCGGCAAGTATCCAATTTTATAGCTGGATTAGAGGCCGAAGTGGCTATGAGATCCTCCTTGTGTGATCTAAGGAAGGAGATCGGAACACTGACGGAGTTGTCTGTATGATCTAAGGGAGGTGATCGGAACACTGACGGAGTTGTCTGTATGATCTAAGGGAGGTGATCGGAACACTGACGGAGTTGTCTGTGTGATCTAAGGGAGGTGATCGGAACACTGACGGAGTTGTCTGTGTGCAACGAAGATAGTCCTTAAAACCAAACTGCTGGATAAACTGGAACATATCGCGACCTTGTTTCGAACCCCGTTTCATTCCCTCAAAAAAGCTAGCGTCCTAACTACTCTGCCACGTGAACGCAAAGAAAAATATATAAATAACAAAATGTCATTTCATGTAAAATCAATTTCTTCTTTTAAAGAAACTGTAAGAGGGCATAAGAGCACATGAAACCAGTGAGTTATGTATCGAATAGATACGCCTTTCTCAGATAGCCGAGAAGTTCAAAAGGTGAAACACTTTCCTGATTGAAGATTAACTTCGGATGATGAGATTTCTTACTGTTTCGCCTCTCTCCTATATTTTTATAAATCTTCATAAAGTATGGTTACTGAGCTTCATTCTGCTGAGAGTTACGTCAGGATAAAACAAGATATGCTACTCCTCATGACTCTTAAGGCACAAATATCAAGACACAATAATGAAGATCTTGACGTTCGCCCAATAGCGCCACACTGCAGTCTACCCAGCTGTAAACGGTTATCTGACTCGGCTTTTAGTTACTGAAGGCAAAGACAGTGAGAAAGGGAATTAGTCCCAACATAAAAGCTGGAACTTAATATATATTGAAGTCTCTAACACTTCCCTCCCGACGGCTGTACCTGCTATGTTACTACTTGTATCTTCGCACCTGTGGCGAAACATGTCGAGAACCAAACATTGCACACTATACTTGGAGGAGTCACTAGCGCCCCAGACGTAACCCTGGCTTTTACCTGGTTGCCTGCATGCAGCAGGATCTCTTTGTAGACCCCATGACAGGCAGGAAGACGGGTGGAAGGGGCTGAAATGTGGCTCTATGTAGGACGGGATAATTCTTTTAGGAGAGCCCAGAACCAGAGCACAGTAAATTAGCTCTACCTGTTTGGAGAGCCTCTTTGCATGGCGGGGAATGTACAGTATGCCATGCGCTTCTTCCTTCTAGCGTGGGACCAGATGTGATGATCCTTTAATAATAAGCCATCGACAAGGATAATCAGATCTAAAGGTCTTTTATATTTAGAGATGCGCCCTAATATAACCGACTGGTTTTAACGGGACGCGCCTCGCCAAAACGAGGCAAAACTTTATTTTAAAAAACAAAAAATGATGATCCTTTACACGCAATCCAAGCTGGAGAAACTGGAGCTCATGACTTCAACTGAACACGTTTCGGAATGGAACAAAAGCCACAGGAAAAGTCTAGATCTACAGTATAGATAATACAGTTGAAAAAAAAAAAAAACACACACACACACACCCACACAAATAGTAATACGTCTTACAAGGAGAAGGACAAGAAAAACCTACGTTGCGGCCACAAGGCCTTCGTCAGGGACAGACAAACAAGAGACAGGAGGGAAAGAAAATGAGAATTAAGTAGAGAACATGAAACTATAAAAATAAGAGAAAAAAACTCCCTTAATATTAAGTCCAGTCACATGGGAAGCAAGATGGCTGCCACTCAATAATACAGCGTGGCCACTGAAAGACTGAAGGGTTAGGAAAAGTCATAACTTTGTTCATTTTCAATATTTTTTATTTTATTTTTTGTTTTGGTTATAGAGCAGCCCTTGGAGATTAAAATGGCTACGTATGGTGTCCAGCAACGAGTAAAACTCATTGACTTTTTCTATTCCAGTGAAAGATCAATTATTCAAACTCAGAGAGAATATCGCCAACATTTTAATGTCAGAGTATCTCCTAGCGATAACATGATTCAGAACCTAATCGCCCGGTTACATCAACAAACAAAACTGCAGATTTTGGGGTACTGAGAATTCCAGGGAATTAAATCAGCATCAGTTGCATCCCCAAAAATGCATTGTTTGGTGCGGTGTTATGGCTGAAAGAGTTATCGGCCCCTATTTCTTTGAAAATGAGGAAGGTCAGCCAGAAAGAATCAACGGGGCCCTTTTTCAGACTTCTTTTATAGGGCTACTTGAAAGAACGGGTTTACGTAAATAAACCTCGAACAATTCAAGAACTTAAGGAGAACATTCGAGCCGAAATCCGACGTTTAGGACCTGAAACCTTGCGTTCGGTCATGGAAAATGCTGTGGAAAGAGCCTGTATTTGTGAGCAGGAAAATGGTGGTCATTTGAGGGATGTTGTTTTTCCACACATAATACAGAAAAAAATCCATTAATTTTATTTCCAAATAAAATAATAAATAACTAAAAAAACATGTGTTTGTAAAAGTTATTTTTGTTTTATACCCTTCAGTTTTTCAGTGGCCACCCTATACCAAGGAATCTTCAACTTAAAAACAACAGCAACAACATCTTCACATTACTACCCCTATTCCTCAGCTGACCCACTGTCATTCATTTGCCTTTCGCCGTTTCGGAAAGGTCCAATTTTTCATTTTATTGTTTGACCCGACGCTGGACACGAGTGAAGTACAAAGATATAGCCCACTTATTTGTCCTTGGAAGTGGTGTCTTCCGATCTGACTTTTTCTGAAGCGTTGGTCGTTTAGAAAATTTTATTGTTACCCTAACGACTTAGCGATGGGTGGTAATGTTCGTTACGGAAACCGACGAACTTCGGAATAAAACCATAAATTAGGACACGAAGTTTTATAAATGACCAATGAAAATTTCAATAAAACCGAACACGGGATCGGATTACTTGTGTGCGGCGTAATCAAGTCCGGTAAATGTGTCCGAGTTGTTAATTTAACGGGCCGCAAATCTTCAGAGCTATGTAGTTTTACAGAGGAGTGTTAACAATCTTCAAGTACCACCACTGGCGGCGTAGACGATCATGTCTCTCCACAACTTCTTGTTGCCAGAACTATTTATCATTTCTGTTTTTGACTTCTTCCGAAGCCATTACGGATTGCTTCCTTATGAGTGAAAAGCGTTTTGTCGCAAAGGTTCCGTCCAGGACATTTTAACGATTATTTTTATTTATTTATTTATTTAATTGGTCCCTGGTCTTTCTTTTAGAAGAAGGCGATAGCATTGCATAGATTGCACAGTGAGGAAACTTGTTGACAGCATTACAAGGTAGTTCTTATTTAAAAACCCCCTGGGGTAAGAAGGCAGAAGAAGATAGAAAAATACAAAGAGAAGAAAATGAGACAGACATGAAAGGGCCTGTTGTTGTTGTTGTTGTTGTTGTTGTTGTTGTTTAACCAGGGCTGTTGAGATTCTGGCTCTTTTACAGCCAATACCAAGTTGAAGATTCCTTAGTGTCAGGAACCAATTTACTATAGTTGCACCACTGCAGTGTGGATTTATAATAACAATTATAAGCTCGTTCTTCCAGAAGTATGACCACATAACAATAGCTGACATAAGTAATCAACACCTTCTACAGATACTTCCCTTTAATACTATGCACAATATAAAAGACCTCACACGGCCAATACACGCATCAAAATACAATAATGAAATTCCACTATAAACTTGCATAACAGCTTAATCTATCCGCATCATATACAACAGTACGACTTACACTGAAAAATACCCTGCAATGACTATCGCTCACCTGAGCGGCAAAACTGTGACAAAGACATACTCAAATCATTGTCAACATATAAATCTACGGCCTGTAGAAAATACCCACTAGACACTACACAGCTCTAGAATTACATGTCATGATTCACCAGGACCGAAATATGGCAAGCACTCAGAACAAATAGTCCATAACATGAACTTCACAGCTAACTTGCTGGCAAAGGGAAATATGTGCGTCCTACCAGGACGATGGCTAGATTCTGACTGACCAAATTTGCGCCTGATTTCCCGGCTTCCGGTAGTCACATGACTCACCGGTTCGGCTGGCCCCGGCGTCGCCCGGATGACTTTCTGGCCGAACAAAATACCTAAGATGCACTGCGAAATAGCGCTGTGACACTTAGTATTATCTACACAAATAAATAATGGAGGAAACCTTGAGTCCTGTGAACAGTAAATAAATTTGTAAATATATAAATAAATAAATAAATAAAGGTAATTAACAGGTACTCGTTGGACATAAAGGATGACACTAGACAACAGAAAAGAAAATATAAGTGATAGGCTTACCAGGAATCGAACCTAGGACCAACTTTCATTTGTTCCAGTTTCTTCAGCTTGTATTTAAAGGATCATCACATCTGGACTAAAACTAGAAGGAAGAAGCGCGTGACATACTTTGCTATTCCCCGCCTCCAAGGGGGCTATACAAATATGCAGAGCTAAAATAATGTGCTCTTGTTCTGGGTTTTCACAGGGAATTGTCACGTTCTACACAGAGCCACTTCCCAGCTCGCCCTGCCTATCATGAGTCCATAGTGAGATCCTGCTGCATGCATGCAACCAGGTAAAAATCAGAGTTACGTCTGGGGCTCAAGTGAATTCTCCAAACCGTGTGTGCAATGCTGGGTTCTCAATATATTTCACTACCGGGTGAATCCCTGGAAATGTGTGGATAATTTCAAGAGTCAGTGAGGGTGTAATTAGCCTAACAGACAGAGGTTCACTTCCACATCTGTATACTATAGCATTGTGCTTGTCTGGTGGTCAAAAAAGGGTGACTTCAGGTATGCTTCCATGCATACTAAAAAGGGTGAAGAGACATTGAAAGACCTTGAGCAGATACCACAAGATATGAGGACTTGGCATGGGATTAATCGAAGACCAATGCTCATTGAGGTGTTAAAGATTCGTGAATAAAAATACTTTCTTGGCGCATGTTATGAGAAGTTATCTGGACTATATTGCCACAACAGAAAATACTGACAGACAAAGAAGACAAAATGCTGAACAGTTTGACATTGTGGTATGGACAGAAGTTAACAACAGAACTGATAATCAGAACTTGGATTGTGAAAGTTGTGGAGAAACATGATCATCCACGCCAACTGGTATAGTGTATGAAGAAGAAGAATGTCTCAGTGGTATTTATTGTTTTTTCTTAGGGTGTTTGTTTTCTTTTGGTGAAAACGCGTTTTTTTCAACAGAAACAGCAGAAGTTCTTCGTCTGTATTCTTCTTCTGTTTTTCTTCTTTGCTCTTCTTTCTTCTCCTTTTTCTTCTTCTTTCTTCCTCTTCTTCCTGGTACACATTCAGGTGTCAACTTTAATATGTTTAAAGAAATCAGTGGTCAGCATGAGGTTGTGTGTATCCCCCTTAGAGTTTTTTTTCTTAAATGGTGCAGGAGACGACCGTATGTACTTTCTCGGTTCGTCATATGTTGGATACTTTTGCAGCAGATGTTCAGCTGGTCGTGTTATCGGTGCCACAGTTACACTGATCAGCCGTTCCTATCATTAGCTTGTTGAACAGATGGTATCCAAATATGTTGTGACCCGGGCGGAGTCTGAAGATTATCACTTGTTCACTTCTGCTAAACTGTTAACATGCATCATTCCCTGGTGGCCTGTGTATTCTGCTACCAACTTATTTCTGTAACTGCTTAGGGTAACACTCTTCGCCTTTTCATAAGTTATGCTTAAATCAAGCTGAGGTAGCTTTCCACTTTACTTTACCATTCTTTCAGCCTTTTCATTGCTATGGATATTGCAATGAGATGCGATCTACTATATCACAACTCTCTTCAATCGCTGACATAGTTTGTGGATAAAAGCGAAGCCCTAAAAAGGACGACTAGTTCTATCAGCTTACGTGGTAAAGCCCTGAACATGGCTAGTCACCCAGACATCTACCAGCCGGTTAGTCAAATAAACACATTAACGCTGTACATAGTAATCTGGGTCACGCCTTATTGATTCTCTCCTACCACAGCGACATTATCATCCGTGTAACGCTCGCGCTGAAATTGTGAACGGGAGTGGTAGAGAATGAATATGGGCGTGGATCACGGTCTCGATTGCGTTAACCAACAATCACTGAAGCATTTCGTGATCGATCAAATGACCTGGTCTAATTGGATGATCCACGAGCCGCGAGATCACAGCTCACGTTTGAGAAATTAAACCATTCGACCAACATTTCATTCAGTCTTAAGTACCATTCTGTGACAGTTAGCGCCGCGGTTTGGCCCTAATTCTAATAATGGTCTCTAAAGATGACAAACCTGTTTTAAATAGCCTGCGCGCGGTGTTTACTTTCAAACCCGATCGTAACCATTAAATTACGTAGTTATTTTTGGGTGTTCTATTGATATCTGTTCTTGGGACCCAAAGACGCAGCAATAGAGAACGCAGTCAGCGACTCATAGCTTGACTGCCTGCGTCATGACCAGCGAATCAGAGCTGGTCAAGACCGCACTCCACCTCCACGTGGTGGTCCTGGAAACAGTCTGCAGCAGTGCAGTCTGGATGAGCGAGTGTGGATCGCAATGGGAAGGCAAACCCGGTCCTAAAAAATGCCGTGCAGAAGTCGGATGTGTCGACCGAAAGGTGCAGATATCACAGCTTAGGCGTAAACAGACACAACGCAACCACCGTCCTTTTCAGGACGAACGAGGAAGAAGAAGAAGATATCTGTTCTTGAACATCTTAGAGAAACTAGAGCTTTCTTTGCCCTAAAAATTGTGATACGGAAGAAAGTGACTGGAGAAAGATTACAGTACAACAGGGATGGCGAACCTGTGGCACGCGTGCCCAAGGTGGCACTCAAAGATTGTTTTTATTTTGACACGCAGCATGTAGTGCTTCCCCCAGATTCTTTTTACTACACCCATAATAAATTAATATGTAAAAAAATTATCACTACTGCAAATGAAGCAGGGCTTGATATTTCAGACCGACTTAATAACTGGTAATTATTGACTGGTAAGTTATATCTCCGAAGAAATAGTACACTGTACTTTCAAATAATATTCATTCATTCATAACCCTCCACTCCCAAAGGAGCATAGGCCTTCAACAAACACATGCCAAGTCCTCCTGTCACGTGCCATCATCTCAAGTTCTTTCCATGTTCTCCTCATCATTTTCACCTCTGTTTCCAACTCTCTTCTCCATGCACTTCTTGGTCTTCCTCTGCCTCTCTTGCCCTGGGGGTTCCAGAACAAGGACTGCCTTGTAATGCTATCAACAGGTTTCCTCAGTGTGTGTCTGTTGCGTGATAAATTCTCGCAACATCGTTTTATTACAATATCTATTTTATAACGCAAGGGCAACAACTGCTTGAAATTTATAGTCACTTTTCTCGGTAAGCATTTGTCTTCCCGCGTTGGTATTGAATGCAGTTAGGTTTTGAGCTGTGGTCTTTTTGCGCTGGACTGCGCATGACTGGTCTTGTTTTTTGGTCGATCGGTTTCCGCCCACCACTAGTGGAGTGAGCGATTTGAATGGCGAAAGAGATGCCTCGTTGAAGAGGGGATCTCCGCTATTTTTTGTTCTGTCAGGGATGTGTAGTCCTCTTAATGGATATTTCGTTTATTCGAGATAATACCTCTAGTGTTTCCCACATGTCGGGAGGCGTGATATTTCTGTGTATTTCCTGAAGGCAAGGTAAATTGACTTTTCATTAACTCTATCGATTTTGGGTCGTGAGCGATTTCGATTCATAGCCTGTCTTCGAAAGTCGTCGTCACGAGATGTTTTCCCAGCTCACATGTCGCTGTATTGTACTGCATCGGTTGATGCATGTCCCAAGGACCATTACTTGCTACTTTGTTAAATGAACTAGGTTTGGAAAACCTTTATTATCTAGAGGATATTCTTGAGGACATTATTTATACTTCGGCAGACGTGTCTGTCTTGCTGAAGTCAGACTAAGGAGAGTGAACTGATCTCATACATCTGGTTATCTCCTGGCTGTTATAGAAAGGATGGAGTTTTTCACCTGACTACATTTACAGCACTATGAAATATAACATGCATCTGACTCATCATTGTAATGCTGTCTACCGTCTATTGCTGTATTGAATGTTGCTGTGATAATGACTGTTTGATGTGCCTACATATTCGCGTAACCATTTTGTCACTGTGGCGTCCACAATAAATAATGAAGAAAAACGTCAACGGCTGTTACAAGAATCATTGACTTTATACGTCGTGAGTTTACTGACGTCCTATGTGGATTGCCCTGTTATTTTTGTATGAACGTTGTTTGACTGAACACATCTGCACACTACACAAAACCAGACATGCGGATGCCATCCATCATCATATGGCATCACGCATCATTTGGTGGCCATAAGCTGGTTTGATTCTGGTACCAGCAAACACGGGGTCCCTTACCCACTTCATTTTCAACAAGAATTCATCAGCATCCTTCAAGAAATTAACATTCTTCAATACAGTCAACATCTTCAAAATTTTCAAAGTACTCGGCGTTGCCCGGTAAAAGTCAAAATTTCAACTTTTTGACGGAAACAAGAATTTGACAGTACCCGGCGTTGTTACATGTTGCCGGATAACTCGGACTGCTGTTATCTTTTACGCAAGTCAAGCAAGTTGCTGCTGTCAAGGTTCCAGTGCTGTCGTTTTTGTGAAGGTCAAGTGCCGGTTGAAACGGGTTGTTTTCTGAAGAAGGCCAAGTACCGATTTCCATCAACTTACTTTTGGATTAGAAGGTCAAGTGCCGAAACAACTCAACACACAGTATTTCAGAAGCTCTTGTACCATCGTGTTAGCAGTGGAAGCAGTTCAGATGTGCCATCATCGTTGGAGCTTCGCTCTTTAGGACGTTGATTGACATCCGTTTTTTCTGCTGTTCTACGATTGGAAGCCTATAAGTTAAGTGGCCTGTTTGTATGTAAACTGTGCCCTTATGCTTCTGCTGAGTCTTCTGTGTATCATCTCATTCTGTATGTTATATGTCTATATGTTATTTGTATATTTATATGTTTATATTTCAGCGGGTTCTCGGTTGGGTGGTGTCTCCGTTAGATTATGCCACGTCATAGAGGTCGTCTATTGTGAGCGTTTTCTGTAGGGTTTGCAAATTTCCGATACTGGAATTTGCTAAGCGACTTCTGTTGCTATTTATGTTAGCTGTGATGACATGTTTTAATATTGTTTTCGTTATTATTTCGCATTCTTTAGTTTTGTTTTGATTTGTTTGTATTTGTTAGCCTACTCTTGTCTATAATTTAGTTTCATACAACATTTTTGTTTATACACTGTGGTGTCATGTATTTTGTTTAATTATAGCGCAGATATCGTCACATTTTTTGGGATATTTCATTAATTTCTGCTTTATTTTTAGTTGATTTCTGCGAACGTTTTTGTATTGTTGCTGATCTTTGTTATTGTTTACATTGTTATTGTTTACATTGTTTGCATTGTTTACATTTTCAATGTTTACATTCTGCATGTGTTTACATAGTCATTGTTTACAGTTATAGTAATTAGTTAATGGGCTATGCTAATGCACTGTTACTACTACACTGATGATAAATGAATGATGAATAGTGTCGTGCACTATTGAATGAGAAGTGCACTTATGATCAAGAATTGAGTGCTGATATTTCATATACAAGTTCTTTGATTGGAGACTTGTTTCCCACAGAGACTGGGATAATATAATGTGATGTGAATATACAAGTGCTTAATTAAGACTTGTTACACTTAGGTTTGAAATAAATTAGTTAATTATTTCAGGTTTTGGACTCATATGTTAGACAACATGTCTACATTTGAGCACTTTATTGAGCAGGGTAAATTGCTTGGGAAGACTGGTGATAAGTTAGAAGAATTTGCAACTGCTCGATATGATAAAGCAATGGAAGCTGAACAAAAGAAACTGCAGATGCAGGTGGATGAAAAAAGATTCCAAATGGAAATGGAAAAACAAAAAAGGGAATCAGAAGCTGAGGAGAGAAAACTCCAGCTACAGCTAGAGGCTGAAAATAAAAGACTTGAAAAAGAGGCTGAAAATAAAAGACTTGAAAAAGAAGCTGAAAATGAAAGACTTCAAAAAGAGGCTCAGGCTGAGGAAAGAAGATTACAGAGAGAGTCTGATGAGAGGAAAGAGAAAGCAAAAATGGAACATGAAGAAAAGGTCTTAGCTTTAGAGTTGGAAAAATTGAAATTGACGAGCATGAGTAATGGTAATGATTCAAACAAGGGTTCATCTTCTGGTAAGGCTAATAATGATACTTTTAAGATTAAGTTACCAACATTTAGTCCTTCCAGTGATGACATAATGTTCTATCTGGACAGATTTGAACAAGCATGTACAGCTCATAACATAGACAAAGCAAAATATGTTTATCAGTTATCAGGGATACTGACAGGTAAAGCTCTAAGTATATTAAATATGGTGGATGAACCTGACAAGAACAATTATGAGGTTGTCAGGGCCGCTTTGTTAAAGAAATATCAGCTTAACGAAGACGGCTATCGTCTACAATTTAAAAACATGTTACCTGAAAATGGAGTTGAATTCTCCGAGTTTATTGCAAGAATACGCATTACTTTCTCACGATGGGTTGAACTATCTAAGACGGAAAAAACTTATGAAGGACTTATGGACTTAATACTTAGAGACAAAGTCATGTCGTCTGTCAATGAGTCTTTCCTTGCTTTCCTTCATGAACGTAAACCTAAAACAATAAAAGAAATGGAAGATTTCTGTTGCCAATACGTAACTGCGCACCCACACATAACCATGGGTAACTCTAAGGTGAAAGAAGGTTTACCAGTTGCTTCGGCAGCTCCGTATGGCCAAAACTTTGCTCGTAGATCCCAACAAAATTTTGATAGAAAGAGTAGCGGTAATTTCTGTCAAAATCATGGAAACCAATTTCATGGTGATTCTTCTTCGAAGAATTGGAGACAACCTGATAGTGGTCGTTACTATCACCCTAATAATTATAGGCATTTCAAAAGAGGATATGGTAATAGAGGTTATTCCTGCCGAAGACCTCAGAACCAAACAAATAGATGTTCACATCAATGTGAACATGATAGTAATCGTGGAAACTGGAATTCGAACCAGGATAACAATTACAATAGAGACAATAATAACTGCAGAGATAATAATAACTCTGATAACTTCAGAGGTAATAATAGTCGGGGTAGATCTCAACACAAAAAAAAGAGATATCAGCAGGCTAATGCTGTACAACAGGAAACTGAGGGAGCCTGTAATCATGTTGTTGATAGTAAAAACTTTGACGCTGTCACTGGTTCTGCTTTTGACTTTGAGAGAGCAAACAAATGCCCCCAATGCAGTACTTTATTCGAACCGGGTACCATAACTACTTTGAGTTGTGGTCACCCACTTCCCGCTCTTCCTGCTGCTGTTGCGCATGACGGGAGGGGTTCTTTAATTCTACATAAGGGTCTTGTTAATGATACTCCGGTCTCACTACTTTTCGATTCCGGATGCACCACTATTGGTGTTAAACAATCGCTTGTAGATCCATCTTGTGCTACAGGAAGGGTTATTAAATGTGTCACATTTGGCGGCACTCTAGAAAAAATATCCTACTGCTGTAATTCGCATTGCCACTCCTTTCTTTACTGGAGATGTGCATGCTTGTCTCTTACCTAATCCTATTGCGGACCTTATTATTGGTCGTATTCACGGAGTTAGGGAGTGTACCCCACAGCAGATTGCTGCTTGGGAAGATAATAACATGCAAGCTACAAATGCAGTAGTTACAAGAGCACAAGCTCTACAAACACCCGAAACTTCACTGAATAGTGATAATGAAGTTGATAGCCAAGATAGTCACTTAGTAATCACTCGTGACTCTTTCATAAAATTGCAAGAAGAAGATCCTTCTTTAAAAAAATTCTTCGTTCTTGCGAAGAAAGGTGATCCGAATCAGGATACAAATAGAAAATCTTGGATTGCAATGAGAAACGGCGTACTTGTACGTATGGTACAAGATTCGACTACGTCGGCACATTCGCAAATTCTTGTTCCCAAGAGCATGAGAGTGCAAATATTACAACATGCTCATGACTCGCAATGTGCTGGACATATGGGTTTTTCCCGTACGAAGTCGAGAGTCCTTGCGGCTTTCTTTTGGCCTTTTGTCAATAAGGACATTCGTATTTACTGCCGATCATGCAAGGTATGTCAGGAGGTCAAATCTAGAGGACCACGACATGCTGCGCCTATCCACGCTGCTGACATTCCTATTCGGCCGTTTCAGAAAATGGCCATAGATATTATTGGCCCTTTTAAGGTCAAGTCGGCCAGAGGACATCAGTTTATCCTTACATGTGTCGATATGTGCACACGTTGGCCAGAGGCTATTCCTCTTAAGAGCATATCTACTACAGATATCGCAGATGCTCTTTGGTTGATATTTTCTCGCTTGGGGTTCCCCAGAGAAATATTGTCAGACCATGGCACTCAACTCATATCTGACACTATGTCACAGGTAATGTCTACCTTACATATTGAACGATCTCTCAGTAGTATCTACCATCCTATGTCTAATGGGTTAGTTGAGCGTCTGAATAGAACGCTCAAGACTTTGCTTGGTAAGATAACTGAAGATCATCCTCAAGATTGGGACAGGGTTTTACCCGCGGCTCTCTTTGCCTATAGAGAAGTCCCTAATGAACACACAGGATTTTCTCCCTTCGAACTTGTCTTTGGCGCGCGTCCACGCGGCCCTATGTCTTTATTACACGATCTCATCACTGCCGATGATATTAGCGATGAAACTCAATCCTCATATGAGTATGTCATTGCTCTTAGACAAAAGATCATTGAGGCATGTAAGCTAGCAACTGCTTCATCAGAAATTGCTAAAGAGAAGGCAAGACAGTTTGCTAACAAGAATAGATGTCTACGACAACTTTGTCCAGGTGACAAAGCATTCGTCCTACTCCCCAGTAGGGAAAATAGACTTCTTATTGCATGGAAAGGTCCGTATGCAATAGTCTCTCGGATTTCCGATGTTGACTATGTGGTCGATATTGATGGAAAGCATAAAACTTTCCACATAAACATGCTTTCGGAATTTCACGAACGTCCGGACTATTTGCTGCCTATTTTCCAGGCAACGGATGATGCTCCTGCACCTCACGGTCATTATTCATCCCTGTCTGTCATACAGGATGAGGAATCTACCTTCTCTGATGTTAATCTTCCCCTTCCAGTGGTTCCATTACATTCTACGGAATCTTGGAAAAACGTTTCTGTTTCTCCTAATCTTTCTGGTGACGAACATCGACAAGTCTCGTCGATGTTACAAACATTTCAGGATGTTCTCACTGACATTCCTGGACACACAGATGTCATAGAACATGACATAATTCTTACCGACAATAATCCAATTAGGGTTAGGCCTTATCCTATTCCTATACACTTTCAGTCGCAAGTGGAAAAGGAATTGGATGAAATGATTCAATTAAATATAATTGAACCATCGACTTCACCATATTCTTCTTCCATGGTTATTGTCCGGAAGAAGGATAAGAACATACGAATTTGTGTTGATTATCGCAAATTGAATCAGGTCACAAAGTTCGATGCTGAACCGATGCCTTTGTTAGAAGATCTACTGATTAGACTTTCTAATTCTAGATTCTTCACTAAACTTGACTTGTCTAAAGGTTATTGGCAAGTGCCTTTAGCAGAGCATGCCAAACCTCTTACTGCTTTTTCTACACCTAGGGGTCTATTTCAATGGAATGTTATGCCTTTTGGTCTCATGAACGCCCCTGCCACTTTCGTTCGCATGATGCGTCGAATTCTGTCACATCGTTCGGATGTCATCGCATACTTAGATGACATCTGTCTCTTCAGTGATACCTGGGAAGATCACTATTTAGGGTTATATGACTTACTGTCCACTCTACGTGAGAATAATTTGACAGCGAAACCTTCTAAAGCTTTTGTTGGTTTTGGTGAAATCTCTTTCCTGGGTCATCGTGTTGGTCATGGTCTCTTGAAGACAGAAGACCACAATACTTCCAAAATACTGAACATCTCTGTTCCTAAAACGAAGAAACAAGTTAGGAGTCTCTTAGGTTTAATTCAATTTTATGGGAGATTTATTCCAAATTTATCTTCGATCATGGCACCTCTCTCAACATTGTTGAAGAAAGGTTCGCCTAATCTGGTCCGTTGGTCTGAAGAATGCCAATCTTCACTAGACCAAATCAAGAATATATTTTCTTCTCCTCCCATCTTAAGATTACCTACTCTTGATAGGACTTTTGTTCTTCGGAGTGATGCTTCATCCACTGGGATTGGAGCAGCACTGATGCAAGAATATGCAAATACTCTGCATCCTGTTATGTACATTTCTAGAAAACTAAATGCGGCAGAGAGGAACTACTGGGTTTTAGACCGTGAGTTGTTAGCGATGGTTTGGTCAATTCTAAAGCTACAAAGATTCCTCCTGGGCGCACATTTCATTCTAGAGACTGATCAGAAAGCTCTTACAGCTATTCAGACTAAGAATTTGAAGAGTTGGAGATCCACTCGATATGCTATAGCTCTTCAACCTTTTCACTTCACGGTACGAGCTATCCGTGGTGCGGATAATGTGATGGCTGACATTTTGTCTAGATGCCCACATGACTCCAACTAATACTTCTGTCCTATATTTCCATATATTACAGAGTCATAACACACCTATATTTCTACAATAGATTAGCACATCTGTACTTACTTTATATGTACACACTATCGTGCTTTGTTGTCATCTTCTTCTGTTCGTTTTTTAAGATGATAGAGGAGGACTGAGTAGTTAATATAAGGGCCGTTAGTTTACTAAACAGCCACAATTATTAATAATGTATTGTACCTTATGAAGCATATTAGTTATTAATTAGCATTATATTGCTTGTACTTTCTCAGAATGTCATTGTTGAGCTGAGGACTTACCTTACTAGTATCAAGCATGACGAGTTCTAGATTGGGTACTTACCCTCGGAATACCAGAGCATATGTCCTGGATCGTCATGTAGTTTAACTTTACTATGTACTTATGTCATTACATGTCAAATAATGTACTATTTAAATTTTCCTATCAGATTTGTACATCCATTTTTAAAGACAATATTAGAGTATGCTGTTTAATGATGATTATGGTAACTTGCATACGTATATTGTGTTTACATGCTAACGTGATGTGTGTTGGTGACACCTCCCCGATGTGAATATTTTTTGAGACATATTTATTTTTCTGTTGAGGTATATCCTCACCAGACACTCTATATTTAGCCTCATGTTAGGCAATTTAATTAATTATCAGCGCATAATTCGTGCGTTTTGAGCCGCTTATCGCATGCTCTTTGATATTTAAAAAAAAAAAAAATATGTTCCACATTTTTTTTTATCGGGAGGAGGTGGTGATATGTTGCGTGATAAATTCTCGCAACATCGTTTTATTACAATATCTATTTTATAGTTTTGAGCTGTGGTCTTTTTGCGCTGGACTGCGCATGACTGGTCTTGTTTTTTGGTCGATCGGTTTCCGCCCACCACTAGTGGAGTGAGCGATTTGAATGGCGAAAGAGATGCCTCGTTGAAGAGGGGATCTCCGCTATTTTTTGTTCTGTCAGGGATGTGTAGTCCTCTTAATGGATATTTCGTTTATTCGAGATAATACCTCTAGTGTTTCCCACATGTCGGGAGGCGTGATATTTCTGTGTATTTCCTGAAGGCAAGGTAAATTGACTTTTCATTAACTCTATCGATTTTGGGTCGTGAGCGATTTCGATTCATAGCCTGTCTTCGAAAGTCGTCGTCACGAGATGTTTTCCCAGCTCACATGTCGCTGTATTGTACTGCATCGGTTGATGCATGTCCCAAGGACCATTACTTGCTACTTTGTTAAATGAACTAGGTTTGGAAAACCTTTATTATCTAGAGGATATTCTTGAGGACATTATTTATACTTCGGCAGACGTGTCTGTCTTGCTGAAGTCAGACTAAGGAGAGTGAACTGATCTCATACATCTGGTTATCTCCTGGCTGTTATAGAAAGGATGGAGTTTTTCACCTGACTACATTTACAGCACTATGAAATATAACATGCATCTGACTCATCATTGTAATGCTGTCTACCGTCTATTGCTGTATTGAATGTTGCTGTGATAATGACTGTTTGATGTGCCTACATATTCGCGTAACCATTTTGTCACTGTGGCGTCCACAATAAATAATGAAGAAAAACGTCAACGGCTGTTACAAGAATCATTGACTTTATACGTCGTGAGTTTACTGACGTCCTATGTGGATTGCCCTGTTATTTTTGTATGAACGTTGTTTGACTGAACACATCTGCACACTACACAAAACCAGACATGCGGATGCCATCCATCATCATATGGCATCACGCATCATTGTCCTATCCATCGCCATCGTCTTCTTCTCATCTCTTGTTCCACTGGCACTTGTCCAGTTCTTGTCATCAGTTCCACATTGGTAACCTTGTCATACCATTTTAATCCCTCTATTCTACGCAAGCACCCATATATATATAAAGATATGAGAAAAAGAGAACATCAGCACAAAGCATGGATAACAACAGAAACCATTAGCAAGATAGAAGGCAGGAAAAACATGAAAGCAGATTTAAACAGAAGAAAAACCAGAAGCTCCAAAGCCAAGGCTCATGAAGTGTACATAGAAGCAAACAAAGAAGTAAGAAGAAACATCAAAAGAGACAAGATGAAGTATACTGAAGAGTTGGCAAGGGAAGCAGAGGAAGCTACAACCAAAGGAAATATGACCGACCTGTGCAACAACACAAAGAAGCTAACAGGGAAATATAAGCAAACAAATGGCCTAATAAAAGATAAGAATGGAAAATTGCTTAGTAATATACAAGAACAAATGAATAGATATCCAGAACATTATGAGGAACTTCTCAATAGACCATCTCCAACTAATCCTCCAGACATCCAGACAGCAGAAGAGGAGCTACAAATCAGATGTGAACGACAAAGTAGAGAAGAAATAAAGAAAGCACTAAAGCTTCTGAAAGATGGAAAAGCAACTGGTCCAGATTGCATTCCAGCACAGGCCATCAAAACGGATATTTATACCTCTACATAGATATTATACAAACTACTTGGCAAAGTCTGGGAGAGAAAACGAACGAACGAACTTTATTTTCAAAGGGTTAAGAATTGGGCGCGCAGGCCCGTCTAACAGAGAGGAAATACCAGCAGAATGGAAGGAAGGTTATCTGGTCAAGTTGCATAAGAAGGGAAATTTACAAGAGTGCACAAATTATAGAGGAAGAATGTTACTATCAGAGCCAGGAAAAGTATTAAACAGAATCATCATTGAGAGATTAAAAGAGTCTATAGACAAGCAGCTGAGAGATGAACAAGCAGGTTTTCGACAAAACAGATCCTGTCCAGACCAGATAACCACATTGAGAATAATAGTTGAACAAAGTCTGGAATGGAATTCACCGCTATACATCGGATTCGTGGACTATGAAAAGGCATTTGACAGTGTAGACAGAGAATCACTTTGGAAATTGAGGAGGCATTACGGAGTTCCCATGAAGATCATCAAGTTTATAAGGAAGACCTATGAAGACATGACATGCATAGTTCTTCATGTAGGACAACTTACAGAACCGTTTAGGATTAGAACGGGAGTGAGACAGGGATGCCTCTTGTCTCCATTTATTTTCTTACTGGCAATAGATTGGGTAAAGAAAACATCGACATCACACAACAGAAATGGAATCCAGTGAAAACTGACTAAACATCTTGATCTGGATTTTGCAGGTGACTTGGCTCTTCTGTCCCATAACCATAATCAGATGCAAGAGAAAATGAAAATTCTCGATGAGAGGTCACAACAAGTGGGCCTGAAATTACACAGGGAAAAGACAAAGATTATGAGAATAAATGCAAGAAATGATAACAAGGTTGAACTTGAAGAAACACCACTAAAGGAGGTAGAAGCGTACACATATCATGGCAGTAATATTGACAAAGTTCGAGGGACAGACAATGATATCAAAATAAGAATACAAAAAGCAAGAGGGTCTTTCATTGCATTGGGAAACATATGGAGAACAAGAGAAGTCAAGCCCAACACGAAAATAATAATCTTCAACTCAAATGTCGTCAGTCCTACTGTATGGCTCTGAGACATGGAGAACAACAAAAACAACAACCAAAAAGCAACAGACTTTTATAAACGGGTGCTTGCGTAGAATAGAAGGATTGAAATGGTATGACAAAGTCACAAATGTGGAATTGATGACAAGAACCAGACAAGTGCCAGTGGAACAAGAGAACTGACCATGGGAACCCCCAGGGTAAAAGAAGCAGAGAGAGCCGAACCATGTGGAGTGACAACCCTCAGACCATGGGATGCCCCTAAACCCTCAGCTGCCTAAACGTGGAGAAGAGAACTGGATACAGACATTAGGGGGTTGAAGAAGACATAGAGAGACTGAGCTGGTGGTACAGGACAGGCATACGTTTGTTGAAGACCTAGGTTCCTTGGGAAGCAGAAAAGGGATGATTTGAATCTTCTTACTTACTTACTTAGTCGTTCCCCTTCTACCGTGAGGTGTAGAGGTTTGGAAGAGAGAGCGCCAGACTATCCTATCGGCTGTCTTCCTCCTGGCCTGGTTCCATTCTAGTCCTCGGTCCTTCAAAGATTGTTTAATGTTGTCCTCCTAGCGGACTCTGGGTCGTCCTGGGGGTCTGGATCTCTGGCTCTTTCTTTCCCATGCTTGTCGTGGTAGCCGATCTTCTCCCATTCTGCAGACATGGTCAAACCATCTTAGTTGGGACTGTTCTACTTTGAATCTTCAATCACATTAAACAAGCTTCCCCGAGTAATGTTAGATTTTAGTAGAACACCAGTGTAGAAGCCCGTCATAATACGGGAATTAAATTCAAAAGCACCAATACCTAACGGTAATTTTGCTTATAGAAAAGTATTAAAAAACCACTGTGCATCACCACAGTACACGAACTACGTAGCAGCAGCGCGGATCCCAAGTTTTATAAAAAAAATTTTGTGCACACCGTCATTTGCGCACTTTTCTTTGTCGAGTGTTACTATTTTCGGGAGAGTACATATAAGGGAAACAATACAATTAATGTCTAACTTTCAACCAAAGTTGCATCCCTTAGCGTTAGTGACAGAAAAAGCTGGGATGTTATATATACATACAGTAGAACTCCATTTATCCGAACCCCATGGGACCGAGCATCGTTCGGATAATCAAATGTTCGGATAATTGGATTACATAATATATCGAGTATATGTACACATATTTCTAAAAATAATTAACCATCACAAGGAAAATACACTATAAAACATATTTACTTGTACTGTAATAATAATACCCACACTGTATTAGATCACTGTATCACCAAAATCTTTCATTACACTGCAGTGCATGTACTACTTGTATTAATTATTTTTGTTAAGAAAGAGAAATGTTTTCAAAATAACATTACAAACGATTCAAAACCAGGCGCGACTTACGTATACATGTACTTGCACAGATGTAGCCCACTATTTAAAATAATGAGGAATCCTCTTTTGCACCAAACTGGATAGTCTCCTTTTGGCTGCTAAGTACCGCATTCTCTTCAACAGCAGAAGCTGTGTATGACAGCTGTCATCTTCTTGCTCGTACCAAGCCATCGCTGTTTCTAGTGCTATAAAGGCCTCTTCGGGACTTGGTCGACGTTTTGGGTTTTCTTCATAATCTACAAGTACTTCTAGGAGTCTTCATCATCGGTCACTACATGTATTCGGTTTTCTTTTTGCACAAAAGACAAAATTTCTTCTTCATTCAAAAACTGAAAACCAGAATCATTATCATCTTCTAGCCACATGTGTGCAAAATCTTTGTCACTGTCCGAAAATCCGGGCATTGCTTGAAACAGTTCCACAACTTCATTTATACAATCATCATTTGTGTCCACTGCAGTAGTTTTATTTCCTCCTTTTTTCCCAAGCAATCTATTCCAAGCCTTGTTGAGATTATCTTGTGACAGAGAGGTCCAAGCATCAGCTAACATATAGCAGAAGTCTTTGAGATTAAGCTTTTTGGAAAACGCCACCACACTTTCTTCATCTTCAGCCAACAATAAACGACGCAGGACTTCCTTCTTGTACATCTTTTTAAGCTTTGCTATACCACCCTGATCCATTGGTTGAATCAGTGCTGTTACATTGGGAGGCAGAAAAATTACTTTAAAATTTGCATCAACTGAATTCAATGTATCCGTCTCTGGATGAGATGGTGCATTGTCCAGTAGAAGAATTACTTTTCCAGTTTTCTTTTCTTGTTCTCCCAACCTCTTCACATTTGGGATGAACTGATTTGTATACCAATCAAGAAATATTTCACTATTCATCCAAGCACTCTTCTGTGCTTTGTAGCACAATGGGAGACATGTCACATTCTTTAAACAACGGGGTTTTTTGGCTTTGCCGATCATTAGCACCGGTAAACGATGACTTCCACTGGCAATCGTGGCTACCAAAATTGTTACTCTCTCTTTGCACTTTTTAAACCAAGGGGCAGCTGCTTCGCGCTGAGATGCAAGTGATTTTTGAGGCAATGATTTCCAGTATTAGCCAGTCTCATCGGCATTATACACATCATTGAGTGAATAACCTTCTTCTTCCAAAAAAGCCAAGAATGTTTCTTTAAAATTTTCAGCGGCAGTTGCATCGCTAGATAAGGATTCCCCTTGAATCTCCAATTCTCGTATGCCATGACGAGATTTAAAGTTTCTTAACCATCCTTGGCTAGCCTTAAAGTCAGGAGGACCGTCAAGTTGATTATTGAGCTGAAGTGCCTTTTCACACAATAGAGAGCCAGAGATAGGTTCCCCTTTGCTTCTTCTTTGCACAAACCATATATGCAAAGCCTCTTCCAATTTCAAATCTTTCGCATTTCTCATGGTTTTACGTTTCTTCGTCCCATTTTCACTATCCAATTTCGATGCAAAACTCATGATTTTATCCTTGTTACTTTTGATGTCAGAGACGGTAGCTTTCCCAACATTGAAAATCCTCGCAAGTGAAGACACAGTTTCACCTTTTTCTAGTCTCTTGATAATTTCTGTTTTCGTTTCAATTGACAAAACGTTGCGGTTCCTTTTATATGCTTCAGTCCTACTGGAAGATGCCATATCGCACAGAGAAATACTTTTACACCAAAATTATTCTGCTGTAGTAGCAGACACAATTATTTTAAGTTGAACTGTCTGTTTAGCCAGTGTTCTGCCTAGAACGCACACGTACACTGGATTCGTAAACCAGATATTAATTGACTTTATGACCTAACTGACTTCCTGTACGTAAGCGACCGACCATTAGCCCATCCCATCCTCTACAAATTGTTCGCATACATTTAAAGCTTGCCGCATCAAAAGATTCAGAAATGTAGTCTAACGTGACTGGCGGCGCATGATTTTTTTCTTTTCTGGAAAGTGTTCGGATAATTGGATGTTCGGATAATTGGGGTTCGGATAAATGGAGTTCTACTGTATTGATATTACCTAGAACAGTGGCTCTCAACGTGAGCCATATAGCACCCGCAGGCAGCCATGCCATATTTCTAGGGGGGTCACAGTAAGGTGGTAAAGTGCCTTTTTTCCAGCTAACAGCGACTATGGGGGTGCACAGAGGTAAATTAAGCTCAGAAGGGGGCCATCAGCAACAACAACAACAAAAATAACAGGTTGAGAACCCCATGACTTAGAAGATGTTTCTCCTATCGACGTATAGATAGGCCTAAAGGTAAAGGAAGCCACAGGGCAGATACTGCCATTGGGGAGAGAAGTGTTAGAGACTGCACTATACTAGGTCCAGCTTTATGAGGTACGTTGACTAGTGTCCCTTCTTTGCTACCTAAGCCTACCGTAACTCAAGAGCAGAGTCAGGCACCCATTTACAGCCTGTTAGACTGGAGCGTGACGTTAACAGGTTTCTATCTCAGAACCCCGTAGCTTTGCCTCGAGAGGCAAACGCTCGGCGTATAAAAAACATAAAGGTAGGTCCATAGCAGATAGAGCCATCGGGGAGTGAAATGTTAGAGACTTTACCATATTTGAAATTATACACGGTCTCAGTGTTATGAGGTGGGGGCGACTGGTGCCTATTTTTGCTGTCTTTACCTTCCCTAACTCGATCAGAGCCAGGTACCCAATTATAGCGGAGCAGGCAGACAGACCGGTGATGGAAGGATAGATAGATAGATAGATAGATAGATAGATAGATAGATAGATAGATGGATGGATGGATGGATGGATGGATGGATGGATGGATGGATGGATGGATGGATGGATGGATGGATGGATGGATGGATGGATGGATGGATGGATGGATGGATAGATAGATAGATAGATAGATAGATAGATAGATAGATAGATAGATAGATAGATAGATAGATAGATAGATAGATAGATAGATAAGAAGGTAGGTAGGTAGGGAGGTAGGTAGGTAGATATGTGGATAAACAGACAGACAGACGGGTGGGCGGGCGATCGGGCGGGCGGGCGGGCGGACGGACGGATGGACGGACGGACGGACGGACGGACGGACAGACAGACAGACAGACAGACAGACAGACAGACAGACAGACAGACAGATTAGGTAGGTAGGTAGGTAGGTAGGTAGGTAGGTAGGTAGGTAGGTAGGTAGGTAGGTAGGTAGATAGATAGATAGATAGATAGATAGATAGATAGATAGATAGATAGATAGATAGATAGATAGATAGATAGATAGATAGATAGATAGATAGATAGATAGATAGATAGATAGATAGATAGATAGAATTGTTAGGCATGTAGACCGACTTAATTTGCTTTAATTCCACACAAAAAAGTTTAAATTTAAAAGTGTAATTGTTTAAACTACAAATGAGGGAGGCGGAGAGATTAAAAACAAAACCATTACGAAAAAAACGGGAGTTCAGGACAGGTCTGTTGATAACCAGAGCGTGTCAAAGCAGACGACAACAACAAAAAGCAGACGCGAGTGACAACAATCAGATTCGCGCCAAAATTGCACAAACACTACTCAGTGCTGAGCTGAAACACGTTTTTTTTTAAAACAAGATCGTACAAAAAACAACTCAACTGCAGAACCAAATACTTTGAACAAACTGAAAATAGAATTTAAAAAAATGTCTTTGTTGATTTGTTTGTGTTTCTGCCTGGAGTATTTGTGCATGAAACAAGTTAAGAATAATTTTACAGGCCAGTCTAATCAGTAAAGTCACGTGTCACAAATGGAAGCGAGGCAGACTAATGTTAAATAAATTGTGGCTGACAGTAGTTGGTACAAGCAAACACCGCAGCTTTTAGACAAATTGTCCAAACAAACATGATAAATAAAAACAACACAAAAAGTAAAAAATGGGGGTGTTTTAAAACCTACGACATTGTTTCTCAAGCAATGTTTTGCGAAACCTTGGGGATACGTAATTCATCGTCAGGGGTTCCGCCAGAAATAGTGGAATAATTTTTTTTTTAATGTTCAAATACCGTAAACAATTTTGTTCAAATGTTCTTATTCAGGGTTATATTTAACTGTGTATGCCTGTGCTCGTTTCGAATTGTATCGATAAACATTACACTCTTATAATAATTTAAACGTTTGCAAACGTGGGTTTGATCAGTAACACTTTTCCTATTTATTTAAATTTAAAGAGACAGACTTCCATCCCAGTAATGGTAATACCGAAGAGATAAATATAGAAGAGATGTCGTTGCAAGAATTTATTAGGTAATATAATTGCGTTGAAAGGGGTTCCGCTGGCTGTGGGCAGTTATTTCAGGTGTTCCAGGGTCGTAAAAAAAGTTGAGAAATAGTGATCTAAGGGCTGAGGTGGATAAATGGAAGGTCGAGGACTGTTATAAGAAAGATTGCGATAGCAGGAATTTTTATTTTGACAAAACGTGTTGTATAATATTTGTCTTTTAGATGTTTGATTGTAATATTTAAAATGTCAATCGTATTACGTGTCATCTGACTACAATCTGTTTTTCTGTCAGTTTACCAGTCTGTCTCACTGCCTGTCTGTCTGCCGGCCTTTCTTTCTTATTGCTTTCCTGCTTTCATTCATTCATTCTGTCTTTCTTTCTTTCTGTCTTTCTTTCTTCCACAAATTAGCAATATCTAAAAGATGTTCACACATTAGGAACGATGAATTAAGTGACACATAGAGACATTGAAAGGAACATATGTTTATTTTGTTTGGCTTTTTGGTATAATTTACATACACATTTTCAGGCAGCGTGTCTTTTTGTGAGTCTCTAAAAGCGTGTACATTTTCATTCGTTATACTGTGGTGACAGTATTTTGCATTTTTAAATATATCTTTTGTTTAATCTCATCGCTGTTACTATAACTGAGACTGAATATGTCTCTTTAATTATAAATAAACTAGTGTAAAAGCCCGACATAAGACGGGAATTCAATTTAAAAGCACCAATACCTAACGGTAATTTTACTTATTCAAAAGCTTTAAAAAAAAACCACTGTGCATCACCACAGTACGCGAACTACGTAGCAGCAGCGAGGGTCCCAATGTGTGTATACGGGATCACACATTCTATACATATATTTTTGTGCACACCGTCATTTGCGCATTCTTTGGTAAGTGTTACTATTTTCGTCAGAGTACATTTAAGGGAAACAATACAATTAATGTCTAGCTTTCAACCAAAGTTGCATCCCTTAGCGTTACTGACAGAAAAAGCTGGGATTTTATATATATTGATGAAATATGTTAATGATCATCCTTGTCGCCATTTAGCTCCGCAAGAAGCATTGGCATTCAACAACTTAGGCCACGTTTTCCTGTCACGTGCTATCGGGTCAAGGTCTGTCCTTGTCTTCTTGATCGCCTTGATACCTGTCTCCAGTTGTCTTTTTCATGTGTTCCTTGGCCCCCCTCTACCTTTCTTACACTTGGGGGTTCCAGAACAAGGACTGTCTTGTAACACTATCAAAGTGTACTATTCATCTCCAGCTTCGTCTTCTCAACTCTTGTGTCACTGGCACTTGTCTGGTTCTTGCCACCAGGTCTACATTAGTGATCTTGCCATGCCACTTCAGGGGACCCAAAGACGCAACAATAACAATGCAGTCAGCGACCCATAGCTTGACTGCTTGCGTCAGGGTCAGCGAACCAGAGTTGACCAAGACCCTACTCCACCTCCAAATGGTGGTCCTGGAAACAGGCTGCATCACTGCAGTCTAGCTGAGTGAGTAGGGATCGAAGACGGAAGGCTAACCCGGTCCCAAAAAACGCCGTGTTGAAGTAGGATGTGTCGGCCGAAAGGCGCAAATATCGCAGCTTCGCTGTAAACGGGCACAACGCAACACACGTCTCTTTTCAGGACGAACGAGGAAGAAGAAGAAGATACCACTTCAAAACTTCTATTCTACGCAAGCACCCATTTATGAATAGCTATAGCTATTTGGTTGTAGTTAAACCAAAAAAAAAAAATGAAAATAAATAAATAACTGACAAACGTTGTAATTATTATAAGCATATGAAACAGACGCATCCAACTAATTATAAACAGATATTTTGAATTTTTATTGGCATTTAAAACGTTTAT
Source organism: Oreohelix idahoensis (assembly GCA_024509875.1). Lineage (NCBI taxonomy): Eukaryota > Metazoa > Mollusca > Gastropoda > Stylommatophora > Oreohelicidae > Oreohelix > Oreohelix idahoensis. Next base: position 470,188 of record JAMPIV010001135.1, read on the forward strand.
CTACGTATTCCACGACATCTCGGGTAACCCCTGAGAATGAATTGCGGAACCCCAGGATTCCATGCAGTGGCGTCACTAGGGTTGGTGTCACCCAGTGCGGTAACTCATGGTGTCACCCCCCTGGACCTCCTCCCGGATCAGACCACACAGAATCCTTATTGAAACACTGCACAGTCATTTTGGTGTCACCCCCTCTGCTGGTGTCACCCGGTGCGGTCCGCACCCCCCGCATCCCCTAGTGACGCCACTGATTCCATGGAGTACTGCTTGAGAAACGATGCCTGAACGTGCGGATAAATGTACACGAAAACACATTTAATTGAGACATTAAACACGTAAATTTACGACTTCAGAGAAAACCAAATGCATCGACACACGCACACATTTACACACAGACTCAAATAGACAAACACAAAAGGATGAAACATACCTACACGGGTTCATTGTGTTCCGAATAAAATTATCTCCATAGATACTAATGTACGCCTCAGTGCATTAACTCTTTACATGTCAAGGGGTGAACGGAAAAGAAAGGAAGCATTTTTCACGTTACAAAAATAACAAACGGGGGAATAACAGCAGGGGAGTTAAAAAATGTGAAGGGGAAGAAACCAGAAACGAGACCTATTAAACTTCGCTAAAATAATACATTTGAGACTGCATATTCTTGTGACCTATCAAGATTCTGAACCTAAGCGGACTAAGGAGAAATATCATACATTTGTAATATAAGACTTTTTTTTTCTATTAACTGACACTAAAGTCGAGGACTAGTTCAAGAAAGACACCCTTCCCTGGTCTTTTCTTGTTCCTCTCCTGATACTAGAGGCCAGAACGGGTACATACAAAAAAAGAATGTTTTTATAAAGACGGAACGATCTCCACGGCGCCTCGACGCCTGTCATTCTACGCATCCGAACAAATCGCGGGCGTTTTTAAATCATCCAAGTAAGAAATTTGAGGAAACCGTATCCGTTAAGATAAGAGTTAGCAATTTTGATTAAGGCCCTTTAAACGGGTAATGGGCCTCTAGACTTTTGTCATTTGCGGTAGTAATCAGTAGTTTGTGTGGTGAAGTGTTTGTGAAAGGTTTCGTTTGCGTCTCGGACTACATTGTTCGCGGCGAGTCAATTGAGATGTTCCTCGGCGACAGCGTTACTGCGTAGGAATCTAAAGTAATTAGGATGTGTGCGATATTACTATTACGAGTCTGTTCTTGTCGTATTTATGAAGTTGAGCTGAAGTATCCTCGTCGCCTTGATGACTAGTTACTGTCGCTATCAATCAACTTTACTGTCATCGTTACGGTTGAATGTGTCATGACCGTAAAAGGTAAGCTAGTATCACTAATATTCAGGTTTCAAATACATTGTGACCAGTCGTGCTCACCTATCGTTTTGAAACTTGTCTGGGGTCTCTTGTTGGGCTGTGCTGAATCTATCAGGAGCACAAGGATCCCGCTGATATAGCTCGGGAGATTAATGCGTCACGCAGGCCGACCCGTCAGTTCGAGCTGCAGCGGTCGGGACGACCATTACATTTTCTTCTTCTTCTTCTTTTCTTCTACTTCTTATTCGCTTTTATTCGTATTATTATTCGTTCGTTCGTTCTTCTTCCTTTTCTCCTTCTTCGGTCTTCCTTCTTTTTGTTTTTCTTCTTCTCTTCCTTTTTCTTCTTCTACTTCTTCTTTTTCTTTCCCCCTCCTTTTTTTTTCTTCTTCTTCTTCTTCTTCTTCTTCTTCTTCTTCTTCTTCTTCTTCTTCTTCTTCTTCTTCTTCTTCTTCTTCTTCTTCTTCTTCTTCTTCTTCTTGTCCTCCTCCTCCTTTCTTCTTCTTCTTCTTCTTGTCCTCCTCCTCCTCCTTTCTTCTTCTTCTTGTCCTCCTCCTCCTCCTCCTCCTCCTTTCTTCTTCTTCTTGTCCTCCTCCTCCTCCTCCTTCTTCTTCTTGTCCTCCTCCTCCTTTCTTCTTCTTCTTGTCCTCCTCCTCCTTTCTTCTTCTTCTTCTTTTTGTCCTCCTCCTCCTTCTTCTTCTTCTTGTCCTCCTCCTCCTTCTTCTTCTTCTTGTCCTCCTCCTTCTTCTTCTTCTTCTTCTTGTCCTCCTCCTCCTTTCTTCTTCTTCTTGTCCTCCTCCTCCTTTCTTCTTCTTCTTGTCCTCCTCCTCCTTTCTTCTTCTTCTTGTCCTCCTCCTCCTTTCTTCTTCTTCTTGTCCTCCTCCTCCTTTCTTCTTCTTCTTGTCCTCCTCCTCCTCCTTTCTTCTTCTTCTTCTTGTCCTCCTCCTTTTTCTTCTTCTTCTTGTCCTCCTCCTCCTCCTCCTTTCTTCTTCTTTTTCTTGTCCTCCTACTTCTTTCTTCTTCTTCTTCTTCTTGTCCTCCTCCTTCTTTCTTCTTCTTCTTCTTCTACTTCTTCTACTTCTTGTTTTCCTTTCTCTTCTCATTCTTCTACTTCTTTGTCATGCTCCCCCTTATACAACAAGATTCCACTAAAGTGCTGGTTCCCTTGTAATGTGGTCTTTTCCCTCCTTTGTCTCTTCAGAGACTCCCCGGTAATAACACTTTAAGCCTTCCAGTCCTGTTGTCACGGCGTATTTTTCTAGCGGCAGAAAAACTAGGTTGGTGACATCGTTATCAGCGAGTATTGGCTACCCTGATAACTTTTTAAGAAACGACGGAGTCACGTGAAGAGGACGGAAGTCGAAGATAGATTAAGCGGGAAAAGGGAGAGAGTGATTTCTGGATTGTCCTATACGGACGTGTTTTGGTTCCCTTTTCGTTGAGTATGGATTATGGCCTAGAGTTTGCTAAAGTGGTTTATTCTGTTGGACATAATTATAATTCTGGAGTGGTTTAGTGTCCAGTGATATTATTGTCAGGCCATCGGGTATAATTTGCCAGTGGATTGAGTTTTCCATTGTTGTAGTTCTGGTTCGCCATAGTGAGCGATTTTCAGTACTGAGTATATATTGTACTGTTATACTGTAATGTGTGAGATTAATTTGATATATTAATTCGAGAAGTTTCTCGGGCAGTGTTTTATGTATTCCATACTGGTTTCAGCCGTGTTTGGCTATACTGTGTGTAGTGTGCTATTGAAAAGGGAATTCCTATAGAAAGTGTTATCTTTCTGTGTCAACCATTTTATGTTGTGGTCGTCTCCTAGCGGAGCGAGCCAAGTATTAAATTATTGTCATTATTAAATCCACAGCATTAATTGGTAGTTGACACCTGTGCTATCCCTTCAAGATCTTTCCATGTCTTCTGTGTTCCTTCCACCTATGTGTTACTGAGGCCCAAAAAGGGGAGCAAAGAATAGCAACACTATACCCTACCATGCATGTCGTAAACAGCGACAAAGGAGTGTTGGGCATGGGGCTGGTTACCCCATCCGGTAAAAACATGTTTTACCAAAAAAACCTTTAACAAACACTATGGATAAGTCAAATACATAATATAAATCAACTCAGCCTCCCAAGACAGAAGAAGATCCTCTGGAAAGGAGACGAATGAAACAACGCAGAGAAAGCCGAAAGGAGTTTGGGTTGCCAACTAACCTTTTTTTCGTCCAGGACAGAAGTGAAAATGATGAGGGGAATGAACTTTAGCTGATGGCACATGAAGGAGGACTTGGCGTGTGTTTGTTGAAGACCTATGCTCCTTAGGACCACGAATGAAGTTTGTATACTGATATTTCTTGTATCTGCTTAGTGTTTTTGTTGAGTACCTGTGGCTTCATGTGGAGATGAGAGAAGTTGATTGATTGACTGTCTTTTTGGGTTTTATCTTTGGGTCGTTCGTGAGCATGGTTTGTTTTGAAGAGATGTTGTTATCATCGTCATCATCATTATCACCATTCCCACGAAAATCACCATCATCAACATTATCATCATCACCAACACTATAACCATCATCATCATCATCACCAACACCATCATAATTATCCTCACTACCATGACCACAATCATCATCATTATCATTATCACCACCAGTACAACTATCACCATCATCATCATTATCACCATTAACATCACCATCATCATTATAATCATCATCATTATTACCATCGCCAGTACAACTATCACCATCATCATCATTATCACCATTACCATCACAATTATAATCATCATCATTATTACCATCGCCACAAGCACCATCACCATCATCACCACCACCACCATCATCACCACTACCACCACCATCACCATCATCAGTGCCGTGTTGTCACTCTGGTAAATCAACATCTTCATTTTTGTTTTCGCTCCTTACTGAGCATAGGGCCACGGGCTGCATCTGGTTGCCCCACTACAGGCAGCCTACACCAAACGTTCACATGTTCTTGTAGCACAATATGTTTGACATGATCATGTTGATAGCCCTATTGCCCAACCTCATTTTAATCCTCTTGTACGACATGCCTGAGAGCTGAGTTGTCCTGTTCTTTCTTTCTTTGGTTCAGACATCCCCTTTACACTTTAGCTCCCCAAGGAGAATAGGCCTTCAACAAACACATGCCAAGTCTTCCTTTCCTGTGCCATCCGCTCAAGTTCTTTCCATGTTTTCCTCATCATTTTCAATCTGTATACAGTTCTCTTCTCCATGTGTTTTTTGGTCTACCTCTGCTTCTCTGTCCCTGTGGATTACAGAACAAGGACTGCCTTGTAATGCTATCAACAGGTTTCCTCAACGTGTGTCATATTGTGACGGTATTGCCTCCCCTGCTTTGCAGTAGTGGTCCAACAGTGGCCAAAACTCAAGAGTATCTGATATGTTCGTCAAAGGTATCTACCTTCGCACAAGATTACTCTTGGCAGAGATGTAGATAGAAGGGTGATGACACTTCTATTACAAAGGGAGTCTTCACAAGATATTTAAAATAAGCAAGAACAATACTGCTTTGGCTGAGTATGTTAACTCTGTAATTCTGCAGACGCTTCTGTGAAGGATTTTAGCTCGTCTTAAGTTCAGCTCGTTTAAGCCCCATCAGCTGATTTACTCAGTGGAATTCTATTATTTTAGTATAGCTCTGTTTAGAGTGTGTGTAGTAAATTGACTGAGACAAACATGCAGTAACATTAAAATGATTAAATCGAAGTTAAATTTGTAACATTGTGATAAACGAGCACAAAGCCTTATCGCCATATCTTTTCCTACATCTTTCTTATTTTATTTTCTCCCACATGGTGCTCTTTCATCCCACATTTGCTATTTCATCGTTTTGATTACTCGCGACCGGTTTCTAGAGAACCACATTTGTTCATTCATCGGTGGTAAAATCAATTCTTTTGATTGAGTCCCCATACCTGGTATCATCTTTTGAAGTCCACATTGCCTCGTGATAAATCTGGTAAAACACATCTGGTTTTATCAAAATCGGACATCTGGGCATGGTACAATTTCTGTGGACTATTGTTAACTTTGAAGCGAGTGCGGCTGACACATAAGCTTAGTCTCTTTATTGCTCGGCCGCTGTCCATACAAGCGACGGGTCACCACATTGAGACAATGGCGCGGGGAGACGCCCAGCTTGGCCAGGTGAAGAAGTCTTCTCATGCTGTTTAAACCAACCGCCATGGAATACAATAGGCGGCGCCACAAAGGGACGTGTTAGCGTGCTGGCGACAATGGACCGAGGTAACAAATGCCGCCGCAAACACGCGGAGCGATAGACAAACAGAGAGTGATATGACTGTTTGAAGGCGGGGGTCACTTTTGCATTGGCCAGCCAATTATCTCAACACCTGTTTGTCAGGCAAGCCCGGCAACGAAAGTTGGTCGCGAATTGCCCCACCCACTTTTGGACTTACAGGGGACAAGAGAGATCCTGGGAATGAGTGACCAGAGGGTCTCTTAACTATTGGTTGTATGGGCGGAGTTGCACGTCACCGGTCCAAGGGACCCACATTTGACTTTTAGAGATATAATATACCGCGCAGCTCGCTAGAGAGTTGAGTCCAGTTTTTCAACATTGTGGTGTAAAGAAAAATCTCTAACGCATAGCCTGCAATTAATTCAGTGTGGATAAATATTTCATATATGTGTGTATTTTGTTCTTAAAGGATTTTGCGAAGGGAAAAGAAGGTTAGTAGATCTTATACAGATTATTAATACTTTTTTATTATTCTTTATTCATCTTAACCTCACAGCTAAATGTGCGAAACATAGTTTTTCAATTAATTCTTCTCATAAATGATTAATAAGATCAGAAGATTTCCCTTTAAGATGATAGGCTGATAGGAAGTAATTAATAGTTCATACCACCTTCATCTAGCTTATTGAATCATCATCATAGTCTTCCATACTCTCATGAATAATATATTTAACATCATTAGAATCGAACTCATAGAGATCAATAGTGAGAAGTAGAATAAATGAAAGTCAACCAGTATAAATTAAGAGTGAAAACTTACGAAGACTTTTGTGTGTCTTCAGTCCATCAGAAGTCTGAGTCTACACGCTACATTTCTGACGTCTAAACAGAAATAAGTGATTAAAAAACGGACATTTGGCTAGCAGAATTCGCCATAAGACATTCTTCGTTCCTCACTTAAAACGGAATATTTCTCACCCGCACTCAAGAAGGTGAACGCAGCATTTTTTGTCACGTCAATGCATAGTTATAACAAGTTCAAATCACTCGAAAGCTTACTAGAGGAGTCAAGCTAAAGCTCACAGTTGATTACTCATATCAAGTTCAGCTCCATCGGAAGCGTACTATCTTAAGTCAAGCTAAAGAACTCAAAAGTTGAATCTCATATTTATACCAAGTGCAACACACTCTTAAGCGCATTCTATGAAGCAGGCTCTAAAGTAAGTATATATATATATATATATATATATATATATATATATATATATATATATATATATATATATATATATATATATATATATATATATATATATATATATATATATATATATATGGGAGCCGCGCTGGTGTAATGGCTTCGGCGTTGTACTGGCGACCAGGTGTTCATGGTTCAAACCCGGGCGTCGGCGTTTGAAGAAATGTTTACGGCCGGAAATTTGACTGAATAGCCTGAACGGCTCCTGTGATAAACCCTCTGTGGATGGGAAGGAGCGAAGCTCCTGACCGGGTTGGAAGGAAAGTCCTCAGGTTCCCCAGCCTCGCAATGACATATCATTGGGCCGAAGGGCTGAAAGCCCAAGTGCCGCTGGTTAAGAAAAAAAAAAAAAAAAAAAAATATATATATATATATATATATATATATATATATATATATATATATATATATATATATATACATATATATATATATATATATATATATATATATATATATATATATATATATATATATATATATCGTCAACATTCTCAGTATGACACAAGTTTTCTTCAGAACTACCTTGACTTAGAGATACCCCACTCGACATAACACTTAACAACTTGGGACATTCTATGCATACATGCGAATCATCCTATCCGGGTGAAGCATTTAGAGACACATTGACTATGTAGATTACTCACCATTTTGGTAACTCGTATCATATCACATCATCATCATTTCGCTTTACAGAAGCTCATTCTTAATTAACTACTACTTAATTAACTACAATATTAATATCTCGTGTGTGTGTTTAGTGTGAATCGTCACGTTCTAACCAGTACTAACCTTATATGTGTAGATATTTAATTAATAAACCTAATAATTGTTTGATCATTATCTAGTTTGATAATGTATCACTCGTGCTGTCGGTGTTAAATATTTACATATAGGAAAATTTCTACACTCAGATGAGGTTGGAAGCTTTTTCTGTAGCGGGATCTAAGGGCAGAAGCTAAGGTCGTGGGGAAACAGAACTCTTTCCATAATTAGCTTGAAAACACTGTCCAGTGGAAAGCATTCGCATTACCTTCTTCTTGTCCCTGTCTCGAATAGGTCTTTATTCTTTCTTAACGAGCCATTTTCTAGAGACCTGCTACCTAATATCTCATAGGCTATTCCTGGCAAAAACTACTGTCGGAGTTGCCCCAATACTCATCACAGGACAAACATTACAAATAATATAATTTAATAATCACTTTAGGTTTAACAGTTGAAAATAATTTGAATAGTTATGAATCAAGAAAAGTTATCATCACAGTCTTTAGGGAATGAGAGATATTACAAAAAGTTCAAGTGGCAGCATATATTTGAACTTAGCTGCCAATGACGGTTCTGCTCCTTCTTATGGGTTGGTTCTTCTCACTCTGCTCGCAAACGTCTCTGATCACAGTTGTCGGGGATAGCTCGTTTCCCAGTAACGTCAAGGAGAGTCCACCACGTGCGTCCTTCGTCTTACAGCTTAGGCCACGGTTCCCTTCTTGTTCCAGAGATAGTACTTTCTACTGGTACCACCAGTAACTATGGTAAAGAATAGAACGAAACGCTCTTCTGAGTATGGTGTTTTCCACCCCATAGTTATGGGTTCCTATCTTCCCATACCGCCATCCCAATTACTCAGACTTTATCTTCGATGAGAATTAAATTTAATCCCTCGGAATAACACTTTCTTTACATTTAAATACGAGAATAGCTTGCATAGTTACTTTATATTCAAATGAAAAGGTCAATAATACAGATAGAGTCTGTTTACATATACATCTCTACTGATTGAAAAGTGTTCACAATATAAATTGAATATGTTTTCATTTATGTTTACACTTATTGAAAAGTTTGAAACTTCCATTACTTTAAAATGAATATTTTCACATAGACATTTACACTGGTTTAAGCTTGAAAACGTAAATTAATTTTAACGTGAATATGTTTTTAGGGACATTTACACTGCTTTGAAAATGTAAGTATTATACTTAGAATGTACATCATTTCTTTCATCTTTCCCTCTCTGCTACATAGGGAACCTGGAACTACTTTATGCTTTTAGTTCTCTTTACGAAACTATCAATAAAGCAATCACCAGCCCGTGCAGTGGTGATTCATGAATCATCATTATATACGCTGAGGTTGCCAGCCTCAAATGACTTTGACATCCAATAGCGAGTTACACACATTAAACTTCACATGGTAATATATATATATATATATATATATATATATATATATATATATATATATATATATATATATATATATATATATATATATATATATATATATAGTGAGTGTGTGTGTGTGTGTGTGTGTGTGTGTGTGTGTGTGTGTGTGTGTGTGTGTGTGTGTGTGTGTGTGTGTGTGTGTGTGTTAGTTCACATGTTAGTAATAAAATATGAAATGTAAATCACAACTTACGCCAATCCTGACTCACAGACTTTTTGCTCAGATGAATAAAAGAGACGAGTCGGTCTCTTACACGCATCCGGGGTGTCTTTAATTCGACAATAGATTCCCTCTCTGACTCCGTGTGTGTTTTTAGTTTCCTAGTCCCAGTGTTCCTTATTAAAATGTAGAGATTTCCTGTGCTTTGTAAGTCTTATTTGGTTCTCCAATAAAAGGTCCGGTTAAAGAAAGGAATTATGAATCTAATCTTCACTCTGGCGAGGTCTAATGTTGTCACAGTGAAATAAAACTGCAAAATGGTCAGGCTATATTCCTATCTTCCCACTCATTGTTGTTATGAATCTAATCAGAAAGATCCAATCATTTCAAATCATGCAGATTGGGTGTGATATTTTCAAAATAGTCCCACATCGGATAATTTTGAACGTAAGGCAGAGGTCAACTCTCCCATATATGGTAATATGATGCCCGATGCCCTTGTGTCCAAACTTACAGACAGATCGGGGAACTCACATGACAACATGGGTAAGCTGTAATACTTATTACTTTATTAGAAAGTAAAGTTATCATAACAAGTCGGCCCAGAAGCGATTATGTCACACTTGTCTGCCCACATGTGTCACACAGACAGTAATCTTGTTATCTGTCGTATAAGTACGCAAAAACTCCGTGTCTCCCCATCTGGGTTATTAACCGAGTCGTCTTATCAGCGGTTAAATCTTAACACGCCGGCGACTATCTTATCTCAGTTGCTCATCGCAAGCTAGGATGACCGGGTAACAAACAGGTGACATCGCAGAGAGGAGTGTCGAATGATTTGATAAAATCAAATATCTGCTACTTAGCAGAAAAAATCTTCCATCACCGGTGTCAATACCTTGTCGAGGTATGGCGGCTTGTGTACCCTGATTACCCCCAGAGCTATGCCAGCTGGAGTTTTACTCCTGGACGGTTCTACCTAGCTGGACAGGTTTGCGCGGGCAGGGGTCAGACTAAAGCAGACACCCTGGTCCTCCAGGTTGGGGGTTTTAGCATAGGGCTGACACCCCTGTCTATGTAAAAAAAAATTGAAGTTACGGAAACAACAGTGAATAAACAAACTTTGCTGCGGGACGGACATCCGGAGTCTGAGGCTCGTATGCCTGTCAGTGGTGAAAGCCGAAAGGAAGCCACTGACATGAGAACGGACGTCCTGACCGCAAAACATGATAAAAGAATAGGTTTTTGGAATGTCAGGACAATGAATGAGACGGGTAAACTAAAACAGGTCATGGCAGAAATGAGAAACTACTGGTTACACATTCTAGGGATAAGCGAGAGCAGATGGACAGGGGCAGGAAAAGTTAAAACAGCAACAGGAGAAACAGTACTTTACTCTGGAAAAGAGGATGGACAGCACAATGAAGGTGTAGCCATTATTCTACAGAAAGGAATAGAAAGGACATTACTGGAATGGAAACCCACCAACAACAGACTGATAAGATTAAGATTGAGAGGTAGATTCACCAATACTACAATAATACAATGCTACGCACCAACGAATGACAGCGATGAAGAGGCCAAGGATGAATTCTATCAACAACTGCAGAAAGAAATGGAAGACACACCTAGATATGATCTTATTATAGTAATGGGAGACCTCAATGCGAAAGTTGGTACACACAATACATATAATGAAAGAATAATGGTGAAATGCGGCAGCGGAACAGCAAACGAAAATGGGGATAAATTAATAAGTTTCTGTAGTATTAACAACCTGGTCATTAGAGGAACACTTTTCTCACATAAAGAAATTCACAAATTAACATGGGAATCACCAAATGGTCGAGACAGAAACCAGATAGACCACATCATGATTAACGGTAGATGGAGACATGCATTACAAGATGTGAACGAACGAACGAACGAACGAACTTTATTTTCAAAGGGTTGAGAATTGGGCACGCAGGCCCGTCTGACATTCTGCCCTTCCTTTCTCTCGTCTTTTATACTGGTTTCATTTATTCTCACATACATTTTACCCATCAATTCAAGGAATTCAGCGTTATAAAGGTAAAATAATAGCATACTCACATTCACAGTATCTAATTATAAACATGAAATAAAGTATTGTTGAAAAATACAAACTAAGTATCACCATAAAACAAAATATGTTGAAAAACACTATCATCATCATTAAACCTACATTCGATATTATATCATTTGTTCGGAAAAATAATCACATTAGGGGGGCAGATAATCAGAACTCATAAAGTAATCGAAAAGTTTACGATTGTATGAATAGGGACTGAGGTTGTTATCTTTCAGATAATGTGGAAGATAGTTCCAGAGATGAGCAGCAGAGTAAGCTAAGCTTTTCTTGAATAAATCAAGCCTAGGCTTGGGCACTTGTATTTTGTTAAGGCGTTGACTGCGTCTTTCACTGTATTTGAACATTGGCCACAGATACGTTGGAGCATTCTGTGACAGGATTTTGTGAACAAATTTAGCTTTGTTGAACAGAAAGCGCTTTCTTAGAGGCAGTATTTTGAGATCTTTATATAGATCTACACATTGTGCTTGGCAGTTGTCAGAAACTAGACGCACTGCACGCTTTTGTAGTGAATGGAGTCTTTTTTTATTGGACATAGAACAACCATCCCAGATTGTGGAGCAATAGTCAAGGTTTGTTTGTATGTGAGACATATAGAACAATTTACGTGCATCTTCATCTAGGAAATGTTTTATTTTAGCTAACTGGTAAACTTTCTGTGCCGTTTGCTTGGTCAGTGCATGAACATGTGAGTTCCAATTTAGATGCTTGTCAACGACTATTCCTAGAGTTTTATGTTCATTAACGTTTTCAATCGGTGAGGTACCAATATAGATCTGAAGTGTTGTTTTCTCTGAATTTTGTAATTTTTGTCTAGTTGATATTAACATGCACTTTGTTTTAATTATATTAATTAGCATGCGATTTCCGATGCTCCACCTAATCAGATTGTCTGTATCTTTTTGTAACGATAGTTCGAGTGTGTTGCAACTTGTATCACTCGTGTAGACAGTACAGTCATCAGCAAATAGGTCACAGGATGCGTGCTCGACGTGCAGTGGAAGGTCATTAATGTATATGGCAAAAAGTAGAGGCCCAAGAATAGAGCCCTGTGGAACGCCGGTATTTATTACGGTTGGGTTTGAGCATGAGTTATTGTAAGAAACTACATGTTTTCTGTCTGACAGGAATGATTTAATTATCGTCACTAGTTGAAGGTTTACTTTTGATGTTTCTAGTTGTCTAATTAAAATAGCGTGATCTATCATATCAAATGCTTTTTTAAAGTCTGCAAAAACTGCCCCACATATGTTATCGTTATAAATATTTAAGTGCCAGTTGTCAATCATCTTAGTTAGAGCTGTGTGACATGAATGTTTAGGTCTAAACCCCGACTGACTATCAATTAGCAAGCCGTTGTTAACTAAGTGTTGTAGTGTTATTTTATGTATGTGTTTTTCTAGTGGTTTGGATAGCGATGATATTAAGAAGATTGGCCTATAGTTACCAAGGTTATTATTGTCGGAAGAGCCAGGTTTTAAGAGAGGATATACCTTAGCGACTTTAAAGTGCCACGGAAAGTAACTCCGTGCGATACATTGATTGTATATGTATGTAAGCGAATCACTAATAGCTGGAGCCGCATAACGCAGTATTCGATTACTGACTCCGTCAAGTCCTGATGAGTTATTATCTTTAAGTCCTAGAAGATAGTTATATACTTCATTAACTGTCATAAACGGAATGTTGGATGGGGTTGTGTTGGTACATTTGTTCTCACAAAATACTGACAGCCTGCCTAAGTCACAAGGTGAATTTGGTATTGTAGATTTAAGACTGTTTATTTCTGCCTGAAGGTAATTGCTGAAGTCTGTGCAAGTAAATAAAGTGTTAGGGGTTGACGAGACTGACAGATTTCGCTTGTTCGCTAAGGTGTTGATTGCTTTCCATATATCTTTACTGTTTGTTTTGTTCTGAACCAAATTTTTAAAGTAATTTCTTTTTTCACTACGAATTAAATATTGCACTTTGTTCCTCTGTGCTCTGTATGTGTTAAAGTCCTTGTTTTTGTGAGCTTGATCTCTCTGCCTCATGGCGTCTAGCACTGCTTGTGTGATCCAAGGAGATTTGACCTGTCGTTTCACACGAACTTCTTTAGTTGGTGCGTGGTTATCAAACACACAAAGAAAGATACGTGTCCAATGGGCAATGGCGTCATCGGGATCAGAAATCTGGTAAACACTGGCAAGAGGTGCAGTTCGCAAATCATGTAAAAATAGTTTACGGTTGAAATTTTTAAAACTTCTAAATTTAATACTGATACGTTTATTTCTTGGAGCTTTATATTTATTCTTTGACCACGTGCAACATATAGGATAGTGGTCACTCATCGCGACAGTAGGAACAGAGCATTCTATAATGTTTTCTGCACAGGTGACGTAGATGTGGTCGATTGTTGTGGATGATGCATTTGTTACCCTGGTAGGCTGGATGACTATTTGTTTTAGGTTGTAAGATAGTATGATGTTTTCCCACGTTTGGTTTGTGTTATGCATGTCGATGTTGAAATCGCCTAGAAGAATAATTTCTTTGGCAGTGGTAAATACTTTATCCATCATGGTGGTGAAATCTTCATACCAGATGGCTCCTGCACTGGGATTTCTACGAGGTGTGTTCAAATGAAACCCGTCCCAGTGGCTTTATAACAAATATATGTAAGGTACATCAGCAGGAGTAGTAGAATTAAATACAGCAATTGTTATGAAGCAAGCTTTCACTGGGGTTCTTTAGAAATAGTCACCATAGGCATTCAGACATGCATCCCGTTGCTTGGGTAGACGGCAGATGCCGTCCAAGAAAAATGACTGGTTGCTTATTGAACCATTTCGTCACCGAGGCCCTGACGTCTGCATCGGAATCGAATCGTTGTCACTATAGAGATTTTTTTAAGGGTCCAAACAAATGAAAGTCACATGGTGACAGATCGGGGCTGTAGGCTGGGTGTGGCAGAATTTCCCACCTTTTCCTTGCTAACGCTTCCTGCACAATGTTCACAACGTGTTGACGAGCATTGTCGTGCAACAGAAACACAGAACGCGAAAGCATGCCGGGTCGTTTATTCTTGATGGCTGTATGCAGGTTGTCAAGTGTGTCTTTGTAGCGTATGGCATTAATGTTCACACCAGGCTCTTTAAAGTCTACCAATAGAAGCCCTTCATGGTCAAAAAATGCGGTCAGCATAACCTTACCGGCGGAAATCTGTGACTTGAATTTTTTGGGTTTTGGTGATCCGGGATGTTTCCATTGCATGCTCGCTGAATTGCTGCAAGTTTCAAAGTGGTGGCACCACGACTCATCGCCTGCCACTATGCGCAACAGAAATGCATCACCCTCCTCTTCGTAACGCAGCAGGTTATTCAAACTCCACCCCATTCGTTCTTCCTTATGGTGATCGACCTTGGACGGATTCCTTATCACACGGGCCATTATTTTAACGGTCTGCAGCACAACCAATAAATACTAGGATAATGAACACTTACACACTTGTACATTCGTATGTGCTTATTACGTCAGATGTGACGTCATCATGCTCCTCCTACGTATGTCCACTTGGCGCAGCACGGTCGGGTTTCATTTAAACACGCCTCGTATAAAGATACCCGACTAGAAATTGTCCCTGAGTCGGTAGTTTTATTTCTAACCATATGCACTCGGTCTCTGCTGTCTCTAAATCACTTCTGTGGCGATAACTAATAGAAGTGGAAATATATACTACTATACCTGTTTCTAGCTTTCTACTTGAGTCTCGCCGAACTGTTTTAAAGCCATTTAGGGCAATTTCATCATCTGATATTTTGTCGTTTAAACGACTTTCGGAAAGTCCAAAAAGATGAAAATTTTTATTCAGAATTTGTGTAAGCTCAGGAAGTTTGCCTAATAAATGGTAAATGTTCAGGTGGCCCAGCCGTAGACCATCCTTAATTAGCCATTGTGTCTGATAGGTATGCATTTTATTTTGGCGAGTGGTTTAAAAAGGAAAATAACAAAAGCAATTTTAAATACGAAAATTTAAACTAATTAACGTCACCAAGTAAGTGAAAATACAAATGTTAGTACTTAACGTACGAACACTTGGTACAAGTATTGCTAAAAAATTACAATTAACTGAAATCGTCAGAAGTATATTAAAATAGTCACACAAAAGTAGGCACGCACGTTTTCACACCACAACACTAAAATTCTAACAAAATAATTAAGCAACACTGAGAGAATACGAATTAAAAAGTAAATAAAATAAAATGTTGCAAATTATGGAAAAAAACTGTCGAAGGCCTGTAGCCAATGAAATTAGAGTGTTTTGAGAAAGTAACAAAGTACTTATTACTTTATGCGTCACAGTAATCAACTAATTTTTCACGGGAGAGATGGCTTTGGTCGCAGGGATTAAGTTAATAATAAAAATAAAAAATGAGTGGATTCATCATCGATAATGGATGTCTCTGTCAGGTATATAGTAAGGCCCCCGTTGCACAGACATCATTAGTGCTTGGCTGAGGGATGCAGGACTGCATTGCATCAGGTATCCAAGTTCTGGGTTCCACTGAGCACGACCAGGAAGGCTACGGGAGGAAGCATGACGACTGTAGATTTCGTCCGCAGTGGTTCCAACACTTGTAGGAGATTTTTGGGTCTGGGACATTGTGGCACTGCTTGTTGAACTGTCATATAATGTGTTTGTGAGGGGCTGTCTTATAGGTAGTGGAGGAAACATAACATCGTAACGTTCGGCTTCCTGGCTGAATGTGGCGTTCTGTTTGATGTTAGGTAATTTGTTGGTTACGGAGCGCTTCTTTGAGGGGCGGGTAAGGTGTGTTGTGCATTTTCATGAAGGGCTGATCTCATGGTAGATCGGTTTGTGTTCTTTGAGTCTGGTGGGTTGTCGTGTTGCGTTCGCTGCGGGTACTTGATGTTTTTTGCTAGGATGCTGCTACCTAGTTTTGATGTATGTATTTGGTCTATGTAAAGGCGTTTCTTTGGTGCTCCAGAGTTGCTTGTGAAGAAAGGAGTGTTGTTGATATATTCAATGTTGTTGTGTTCACAATAGCTCTGGAGTGTCTTGTTGTTGGTGTCGGCTACGCGACGTTGGAAGCCAAAGCAAGGTGGAATAATGGATGACATAAAAATGGAAGTGTTAGGAAATTTTTGTTTTATTGTAGTAGTCAGTTTGGAAATCGCCGAAGGGCTAACGCTGTGTCCATTCATTATGTCGTTGATACCTACATGTACTGTTGTTCTTGTAATGTTATGATGTATGTCGAACCTATTAATTCTATCAATTAATCTTTCAGTTCCAGCTCCAGGTATCGCAAATACTGAGACAGTTTCCTCTTTAGTAGTAGACATCCGATCATTGTATATACCTTTTAGGAGACAGTCGCCAATTATAACGTGTGTTGCTTTACTACATGGTTGTTGACTCGGCTTTCGTTTTGATTCTTGCTGCCGCCATTGATTTTCCTAGTGTGAATCGTCCTGAATAGTCTGGGTGTTTTCATCGGGTGGTTGTGGTGTTAGTATCTGATCTGGTAGCGGCGTTAATGCCTGTTCATTTTGTACTGAACGCTGGTTAAGGGCGGTAAACCTGTTGCTTACTTTTACACTAATAGGGTAAGGAGAGGTGCAGATGTGGGAAGTGATCACCATTTAGTAGTAGCAAAAGTGAAAGTGAAACTAAGAAGGGCTGGACCAACTGTAACTACACAGAAAAGGTTTGACGTCAGCAAATTGAAGGACCCCCTTACCAGAAAAGCTTTTGCGGCTGACATAAAGAAACGATATCAATTTGCCAAAAGTCAGGAAAAGACACCGACTGATGATACAGACCAGAAATTCAACACCATTTCAACAATATATAAGGAAAGCAGCAAATCATGCTTGGGATTCCAGGAAAGGAAGAAGCAAGACTGGATAACACCAGAAACATTAAACACCATAACACTGAGAAAGGAAATGAAAAGAAAGAAAACAGAAGCAAAGTCCCCCAGGTTAAAGCAACTATATGGCGAACAGTACAGTCAGCTGGACAAGGAAGTTAAACGCCAAACCCGAGCCAACAAAAGGAATTTCCTAGACGATCTTGCAAGACAGGCAGAAGAGGCAGCACTGAGAAATGAACAAAGCACAGTATACAAAATAACTAAATTCATCAGCGGAAAACGAGGTGCAAACAATATTACATTAGTAAGAGATAAGCAAGGAAATCTCATCACGACAGCAGAGGGACAGGAAACAAGATGGGCAGAGCACTTCAGAGAAACTCTGAACAAGGAACCACCAGAGACACAATTGAATGTTCCTGAGGCTGAAAACGATCTAGATGTAAATACAGACATTCCACGAAAAGAAGAAATCATCACAGCAATCAAAGGGTTAAAGAACGGAAAAGCTCCTGGTCATGATAACTTAAATGCAGAGCTATTTAAGACAGACCCTGAGCTGGCAGCAGAACTATTAGAACCACTATTTGCACAAGTCTGGAAAACGGGGACAACATCATCAGGGTGGAACAAAGGAATAATGGTCAAATTGCCCAAGAAGGGAGATCTTGCAGACTGCAATTATAATTGGAGAGGAATAACTCTTCTCTCAGTTCCCAGCAAAATACTAGGCAGGATAATTATACAGAGAATTTCAAAAGCAGTAGACCACAAACTGAGGAAAGAACAAGCAGGATTTAGAAAGAACAGAAGATGTGTAGATCATATATTCACTCTCATGAACATTATAGAGCAGTGCTCAGAATGGCAAAGACAGCTGTACATTAATTTCGTTGATTTTGAAAAGGCTTTTGACAGCATACATAGGAACAGTTTATGGAAAATACTGAGGGCTTATGGAATTCCAAGCTGCATGGTGGCAATCATAAAAAGCCTCTATTCCAACTTTACGGGTAGTGTTGGGCAGAGCAACCTAACCTTTGAGGTGAAGACAGGAGTACGACAGGGATGCCCCTTATCAACCACTCTATTTTTAACAGTCATAGACTGGGTGATGCGTCAGACAACAGAGGGCAGTCCAAGAGGAATAAAATGGACTACATTTTCTACATTGGAAGATCTGGAATATGCAGATGACATTGCACTACTAGCACATTCACATCAACACATCCAGGAAAAAACGGATAGACTCAATAAGTTTAGCCAGCAGGTGGGCTTAAACATCAATCTAAAGAAGTCAGAGGTCATGACGCTCAATGTGAGCAGCCCTGAGCCCATATTAAGTAAGGAATCAGCTACTGGAGCAAACAGACATCTTCACATACCTAGGATGCATAGTAACACCAGACGGCGGGGCAGGCAAAGACATCAACATCAGAATGAATAAGGCAAGAACAGCCTTTTTTTTTTAGCCTAAACAACATCTGGAAATCCTCTCAATACAGGACAAGCACAAAATTAAGTTTATATCAGAGATGTGTGCTTTCTGTGCTTCTCTATGGTGCGGAATGCTGGAGAGTTACAGAGAAGGAAATGTCGAAATTGCCCTCTTTTCACACAACATGCCTAAGAAAAATTCACCGAATCTTTTGGCCGAATACCATCACCAACCAAGATCTGCTTATTCGGAGCAAGCAAGAGGACATGCACACCATCATAGCTGGCAGACGCTGGAGCTGGGTTGGCCATGTCCTCAGAAGAGACCCCGATGCCATCACAAGAACAGCTATGCTTTGGACCCCTGAAGGAAAACGAAAGAGAGGCCGACCAAAACAACTTGGTGGAGGACTGTTAGAGGCTGAGATGCAAAGAATGAACCAGAGTTGGGGCACTGTACGAAGGATGGCCGCCGACCGAGCAAAGTGGAACCAATTTGTTGTTGCCCTACAAGACGCCACTAGGCGTGATGGCCACTGACTGCTTTGATGGTCGGTGGCTAAGGGTCAAAGAAGAAGAAGAAGCAGAAAAAAATAACGAAGAAAGAAAGAAAAGTGCGATAATTGACCGCACATAATAAAAATCAGTACCCCAAATGTACCGATACTGCCGGAGAGAAACAAAGATCGATATGTGCCGCCCCGTTTTGTCACACCTATCCATCGCCAGCGTCTTCTTCTCAACTCTTGTTCCACTGGCGCTTGTCTGGTTCTTGTCATCAATTCCACATTTGTGACTTTGTCATACCATTTCAGTCCTTCTATTCTACGCAAGCACCCGTATATATATATATATATATATATATATATATATATATATATATATATATATATATATATATATATATATATATATATATATATATATATATATATATATATATATATATATATATATATATATATATATATATATATATATATATATATATATATATATATATATATATATATATATATATATACCAAAACAAAAGTAAATATTTATATGCTTTTTATATTATTTAGCTACTGCTTATAGCTAGCGTGTGGACAGCCAAAGGCTACGGAAATGAAATCTAATTTTTTTTTTTTATGCAGTCAGAAATTGTATGCACTGGTCCGAAATTCATAGGTATAGCAGCTATGTTGTGAACTATGGCACAACGTGAAATATCGGCCAGAAGGATTAATAATTTACGAGGAAAGAAAAAAACAATAACAACAAGCGAAGATTTGTAAATGTTGGCGTTTATGTTTACGTTTACTCTCGTCTTTTTGCGTAACACCCAATTAAATTCTAGGGGGAAGAAAAAATAAGAAAGTTCTCTCCTGGTGAATGAACGAAGAATTTACAGCATTCACGAACTTCGTGCATATTACAAGTTTTGTCAATAAAGTAATTAGAGCACATGCAATCAGCAAACAAATTCATATCGATTGTCGACTTCAAATAGATTGTGCACGTCTTGCTTGAGTGAAATAACAAAATGCAGTCACAAAAGCCATTTTTGTAAGCCGTGTTCAAAGCTGAAAAGTATTACAACTTTGGCTGGTTTGGGGCAAACAGACACCCAGGTTTGCCTTTGCCTGGCATCATTTCAGTTTTTCTAATGCCACGCGCCTTCATGTGTGATGAAAGCTTATATCTTAGCAATATCTGTCATGTTCCGGCGATTTTTAGTTAATTTTTTTTTTTTTTTTTTGCAAGGGCAGCTTAGAAGACTTAAGATTTGGCCAGGGCAGAGGTGGAATTCAATTTCAAACGAGACCTGGATGAATGGGCTCATTTGTGACCTGAATGCCTGACAAACCTGCGGCTTAGTGTTGGTGCAAAGAAATCTGTTTTCGTTGAATTATTAGTGTCGGTAGAAGGAGTCACACGTACTCCTGTGTCCCAAGCTTCTATTGTTTGGCTAACAATAGAAGAAAACATACTTTTCAATTTAGTGAATCTTTGATCCTCTTCGCGCGGAAAGCAGCGGGGAATCCCCGCCTCTTTTTTCTCTTGGAAAGTATTTTGCAGATGGATTTGTCTTTGTATATCTTTCAGTGTTCCGATTTCTCAAATGTATTCTTCCAATTTCTCAATTAAGCCTGCTTTTGTATTTTTTTCTCCCACTGTCTCTAGTTCTTGTTGTTTGATATCTGCTTTCCTAACAACTTTTTCACACCCAGTTTTGTTTTAAAAATATTTGTTTGTTTTGTTTTTTCTTTTTCAGGTAACCTTTCAATGGGCGTGACAGTACGTGTGAATTTAACATAAGGAACAACACTGTATCTGTGATTAGTAATGACAGGAAAATATACAGAACGCTACAGTAGGAGGTTATCTGATCATCAGAAGGACACCCACAAGGTTTTCTGCTCTTTTATGGATTAACATGAAAAGCGATATGAACAGGTTATATTAACTGTCGTCTTTGGGAGCCGCGCTGGTGTAATGGTTACCACATTACGCTGGCGATCAGATGTTCAAGGTTCAAGCCCGGGCGTGCGCATTTGAAGAAGTCTCATCGACCGGGATTTTGACTGAATAACCTGAACGGCTTCTGAGATAAACCCTCTGTGGATGGGCGAAGCTCCTGACCGGGTTGGAAGGAAAGTCCACAGGCTCCCCAGCCTCGCAATGACATGTCATTGGGCCGAAGGGCTGAAAGCCCAAGTGCCGCTGGTTAAGAGAAAAAAAAATGTCTCCACAGTGACAGTTAAAACTGTACGCTGGTCCGTTGTTAATACATCTGGATGGGAGTGTAATGTTATACAGTGCTCTGTAATCTTTTTATTACGTCACTGCATACTTATGACTCGTATATTTCAAAACTCCACGGCACACGCAATAGCGCCGCCGAGGGGGGGGGGTGCGGGGGGGGGGGGGGGGGGGGGGGCGGGGGGGGGCGGGGGGTGTAGCTATCAACTTCACCTGAGCACAATCCCTAAAAGTGCCGCCTGTTTCATTTTTTTAAACATCGTTACCTACTCAAACACATTTGGTCGGCCTCAGCCGCTTGAGACTCCGATTTGAACCATTATATTGGGGCTCTTAGACTTCCAATTATTTCATACCGGGTATTTGTGACGAAAGTACTGAGATTCTGTCTTTCAAATGGCCCATGTCTTTTTCTCCTTGCATTTTGTTCACTATATTTTAGGAGGGATTACAGGTAATCCTTCTCCATGTTTCTTCTCCTTCTATTATTTACGTTTTTTTCAAGATGAGATCACGAGGGAGTTTGATCTCATCTGCTTTATGGTTCTTCTTTATGTGTTTAGAATGGGGGTGTAGGGAATTAGAAAGTATTATTCTAGATTAAGATTATAGATGCTAGATCAGGATTGGCACCAGATTGTCTTTTTTTAAAGATATTGCGTGGCCATATACGCATTTTTCGGGAGTTAAATTATTTGCGGCCATTTTTGCTTCATTTCCGCAGTATAGGGCTAGGACCAATTCCTGGTTCTTTGTCTAGCGGGGACTGGTTGCATCAGAAAGATCTAAGGTTCTGATTGGCGGAGAGCTAACTGCAGTTGAAATGCAGAGCGCCCATTGGCTTTAAGAACCACGCCGCGCATATGACGTCATGAAGTCGGCGCGTGGGGGTCTTGATTATAAAAGGCCTATATTTCATAAGCTTCTTTCTCTTTTAATGAAAATTTGCCAAAGCCGGGTGCCAGAAGCAAATTGTCGATTGCCTTCAGTTGGACATTCGAGATTTGGTAAGCATGAATTTTTGCGTGAGGACTTTATTTAATTTTTCTAGTCCTAGCCGATCATTTAAGTTTCTTTGGGCAGTTTAGTTTAATTTAATTCTTAACTCCAGAGCCATCAATTCGATCTGAGTGATAGACATGAGAAACTAGGTCCATTTAATTCCTTGTTGAAAGAATAGCGGCATGGTTTAAAAGTTGAGATATCACCGCTTTGTATTATTGCAAAGTCGGTCGGGAGAGAAACTCGCATCTGCGAATTTTATTTATTTACAGAATAGTCGGGAGCGCGTAATGTGTATTTTTATTTGTGATTTTAGTGAGAGTATTGATGCTCGCTATTTATATAGTTACGCATATATCTGTGGACGGGAGTGAAAGAGGCATAATTTGGAAGCGCGTGGGCGCGTTGGTTACGGAATTGTTATTGATACGACGTTCAGAGGGACGAGGGGGAGATAAGCACGTGGTCATAAAATTATAAGCACGTGGTTGAACTACGGGGTTTTCAATTTGATAATCAGGGGTTATGTATAACTTTTGACGGCATGTAGATGCTAGCGTAAACAGGGTTATAGGTTATTGATTGTGCTTTGTTATTCTGTGTATTCAGAAGATGGAGATGACATTTATTTATGTTAAGGGAATTATTTTGTATTTCATTTTGAATGTGATTACTATTATTGACGGGAATTTTAGGAATTCCTAGAGAAGGCTAGTTTTAGTTGTGTTAAACATTACGGCATTAGTGTCAGCGTAAGAAGTAGGCCACAGTACGTCTGCCCAGACGGGCCATTGAAAATATGGTTGTTGCTCGGAGTTAGTCAGGCAGAACAGGCGATCTGGGTTAGCCAATGTTTACCTTGTGGGCTCAGGTAGAGAAGGGAGCTCAGTGGGGGGAGCGGACTTTGTTTGCATGATTTTGTATGGTGGTGCATAACGGGAGAGAGTAGGGGAGCTGTATTGATTATAGACGGGGGAGACTTAAGTGTTAAAGACTTAAGGGTTTGTCAGGAAGTTAATTGTTATTTGTAATAGAGTATTAACGTTTTGTTTAGCTGTTGTTTTTGCTTTTGTCTAAACAGCAGGTGCCGGCTTTTTTGTGGGAATGAGAGCGGAATTTTGAGACCACAAAATTTCTCCCACGGCAAAGTTGGGGCATTCGCAGAACCGCAAGGGTTTTACGTTAGTTGCCAGTAGTGGACGGAGAGGAAGAAAATACGTTTTCCCAACCAGGGGAAGACATTTTCCAGCGAATAGGATTTTTGTGGATAAATCCTGAGCTCTGACGCTCGTTACACACGCAGATTTGGCAGGCTGCCAGCGGTGTGGTAATTTTGTGTTCGTTTCTTCACGGCCATAATAAAGCCGACAGCCCAGTTATAGGTACTCGGGCAGGTAATTTCCGAGTGGTAGAAGTCCGCTACAGTTCCAGTCCAGAATCCAGTGGGGTTCTGTTAACCCTCAGTCATCAAGTCCAGAGTTAGTGGAGAGAGATAGGGTAAACATTCTCTCTACTGAAGTCAGCACAGATAGGCAGAACTGTTAGTTTTGGTGAATCATAGCAGAGGACAGCTGCTGAAGTTTAGAGGTGCAGTTAGTTGTGTTCAGGAGATTCCAGGATAGGCTGTGTAGAACCGAAGTCTGTGCAGAGATTGTGTAGTCACTTCGCCGTCGTTCCAGCTATCAGTGGACTTAGAGTTAGAGTTAGAATTTAGAACAGCTAGTTTGGAGTGTAGGCGACATCAAGTGCAGTGTAGTTCATTTCAGTTAACCTTACCTTCTTTCTCCATACAGGTTGCAATTGTGGGAGAAGGGTTGGGGTTGATGCATTTTTAACTGTGCTTGCTTTTTGTTTCAGGAGTGCATCCTCGCACTTGATGTAAGGGACATGCATATGTTTGTTGTTTATAGGTGTATAATAAACTTGTATAAATTGTAGCTGGCATCAGTCATTTCCTTTAGTACAGTAGCTATATGTTGTCTGTACCTTGGTGTTTGTGAATCTTAATTGAACCTTATCCCCATAGGGTAGTTAGAGGTGGTTCGAGGCCATAGCAATTTAAACGTCCGAAGTGGCGAGGAAAGAATCAACCTCGGTTCTCAACCTCGGAGCCAATGGTCTCAACTTTCACAGTTTGCACTATATTTCTATCTGAATCTATCATTTCAGTCTTTCTTCTTACTATTGTCTTGTCACTATATGTAGACAGTCTCTAGTCCTAAATCCATTTCGTGACAAAGTGGGTGCTATCGTCCGGTGAATCATCTTTGTTACGTTCAATTCTGTGATCTTGACAAAGTGGTGGCGTCGTCCTTGGGATCATCTTTGTTGGGATCAATTCTAGATTCATAGATTGTCTCTGTAGAAAGTTCTGGAAATAGATTTCAAAAAAAAATCCCCTAGACTTGAGCTATATTAAGACTGATCCAGCTATAATTTTTTTTTCCACAGGTTCCAGTTAGTATAGAGGATAGTGGTTGTAAGGGTTTTATGACTTAGAAGTAATTGATGGCTAATGGAATTTTTTTTCTTGACAGGAAAGTAAATTCGGGTTTTGGGTAGCTGGATAACTTGAATTTTTTTTCAGGTAGTTATTAGTCAGACTTGGTGCTAGTCTGAGTGCGGGTTTTTGCGACAGCATATTCATAGTAGGTAACAGTAAATTTTTCTTGTTCCTTTTTTGTCATTTCCCCTCGTTGTGAGTACTGCTGATTTGTCAGGTAAGATGGCTGAATTGGTCAAGCTACTTACTGCATGGAAGGACGCAGCTAAAAGCATGGGGATGAATGAGGCCGAGACTAGGGCTTACATTATGAGGTAACAGGACCGGCAGAGAAAAGGGAGAAGAGAAAGAGAAGACCCGACAGGCAGAGAGAAAAGCACAGAGGGAAGCCCAGGAGAAGATAGCAGAGAGGGAAGCCCAGGAGAAGATAGCACAGAGGGAAGCCCAGGAGAAGATAGCACAGAGGGAAGCCCAGGAGAAGTTAGCACAGAGGGAAGCCAAGAGAGGGAGAAGGCAGCAGAGAGACAGCATGAACTTGCCCTGCGTTCACTGGAACTGCAGTACCGATCTTCGGAAGGCAGTTCGGCTAACGGAGATTCTCCCGGAGCAGGGGCAACAGACACCTCAGGAAACGGAGGGCCCCGGATGGCAGCCATGAATTTTCCGATGGACTCTTTTCCTAACGGGAATGAGAAAATTGAGGTATTTTTAGAAAAATTTGAACGGATGGCAAAGGCATACGGGCTGGATGATAGTCTTTGGTGTCTCAAATTATCTCAATCTCTAAGAGGACATGCGTATGAGGTCTATAGCAAGATGCTGGTAGATGACCAAGGTAACTTTGAGGCTCTGCGGAACGCCCTGTTACAGCGATTCCAATGGACTCCCCGGAAGTGCCAAACGATGTTTAGGGAAAGTCGACTGGAGAAAGGAGAAAGTTTTCCCCAGTTCGCGGAGAGGCTGAGGAATTACCTCACTCGCTGGAGAGAGTTGTCGGGTTTGGCTAAATCGTTTGAAGGACTCGAAGAGCTCATCATGTGCGAACAGATAAAGGCCAACATGTCTCCGGACTTAAGGAAGTACCTGGCGGAGCAGGGCGCACAGCAACTGGACCAGATAATTCTATTTGCAGAAAGGTTCCAGACGGCCCAGGCCGAAGTACTGGGCCAGAAAAGAAAACACCCTGACCTGCCAGCCCCGGACAAAGGAGCATCTTCATCGCATTCGCCTTCCTCTTCAGCTCACCAGCCGCAAGGGCCGTCTCGCAAGGAGCCCCCTCCCAGTCATAACATGCGCTCCCAGCCGCCTAACAGAACACAGGGGCCGACTTCTCTCATGAACCCGTCAGGAACCGGGGAGATAATGAGAGATATTGTAGGTTCTGTCGGACTACTTCTCATTGGACAACACGGTGCCCAAACAAACAACCCGCTCATCAGATGGCTTGTTTAAGGCCTGTGAGGGTGAAACAAGGGAAGAAGTGGAAACCCTTCCAGTCAGAGAAGTTGTTTTCCAACAGCGGGCCAGCAGAAGTGAACGGGACTGAGACTACATGCTTATTTGACAGCGGGCTTACCTACCCCAGCATAGTCTCGCCCGACATCTGGTGAAGCCCTGGCAGATGACGAAAGAAAAAAGTGAATATTGGTGGAGTTTTAAGGAAAGGGACTTCACAGTGCTTTCCGTAGCCAATATTAAAGTGAAATGCAAGCTTGAGTCTGGCACCATCCATGCAGTTGTAACGGCTCAGCCAGCCTATGACTTCATTCTTGGAAACCCATATTTGGTTTTGGGGAACCCGACCACACCGATCCTTGCTGATGCAAGGGGGCCTACTGCAGGCCAGAAACGTGAAAAAGGAGAACCCCTAATTCACGGAGCCCCGAGCGAGCTCAAACATAGCTGTCGTGCCAAGGAGGGGTGCAACGCCTCTGACGACAGTGGTATGTTATTTGCAGAGGCAAATTCGCCCGCCAGCCCTGTTCAGCCAACCGGCCAAACAGTGGTGACGACGCCTCTGATTCCGGAAGTACACTCTTTGTTGTCGGGAATTAGGCCCCCGATGGTATTAGCTCCTTCAAGTGAGGGACATACTGACAAGAGCAGTATTACATATGTCAACGACCAGCGCCATCTTCATAGGGCACAAGATAGCGGTCTGAGCGAGCATATAGTTCCAACCAGCCCTGGAGCCCCATCCGACCAGCACTTTACTCAAACGGAGGAGGACAGTGATCTGAGTATCCGTTTGCCTATAGACGGAAACTCTCGTATCTCGTTTACAGGAAACGACTCTTGTAACGAGCAGCCTGAAAAATTGGCTATCTTTTCCAATTCGTTTCACGGAACATTGGAACCAGTCACCGAGAGCTTTATCTCAGATTCTCCGCGATCTAACGGGATCTTAAACCGTCAAGTGTCACTGCAGGACACATTCCAACTGACGCCAGTAACTCTCACAGGGGAGGGCAAGGTTGAAGGTAGAACCAGGGTGTTAGACGGAGAGCTCCCGTGGTCTACATTTTCATCTCACCAACTTTTCAGGCCAGAAAAGAGTGAGAAAAGCGACCTTACGCATTTGCAAGGAGCTATTTTGGAGAGCTCTGTCCCGCTTCAGATTGGTAGGGGAAGAGCGAGTCCAGAACCACTGCCAGGGGCAGATCTTACCTACCTTTCTCCAAAGGTAGAAGCTATTGAGGTCGATCGTGATCCAATAGACACCCAGCAAGAAATCGGAGGCTCTACACCAGAGGAACCCGAGACGTTGCATCGTTCTCGCACGGTACCAGCAGTCACAACCCTGCTGACGCGCAGCGAGGAAGTCGTCATCGCCAGGTCGCCACAGCGCCCGTCGGTCACATCAGCTGACCAGGACAGCCTTTTGACGGTCATAGCAAGGGAAAGTTCAGACCCGCCATTAGACGGCACAGGTCTGAAGAGAGATCAACTCTCCCAACGGAGCATAGGAGCTCATTCTAGGAGAGGAGGAAGGAGGAAACGCAAAAGAGGAAGGTCGAAGAACACTGAATAGGAGGGGTAAGGACAGACAGCCTTGTAGACAGAGTTAAGGGCCAGTGTGAAACACAGAGATTTCAGTAATGAGATCGATGCTCAATCTTCGAAGGTGGGAGTGATGTGACGAAAGTACTGAGATTCTGTCTTTCAAATGGCCCATGTCTTTTTCTCCTTGCATTTTGTTCACTATATTTTAGGAGGGATTACAGGTAATCCTTCTCCATGTTTCTTCTCCTTCTATTATTTACGTTTTTTTCAAGATGAGATCACGAGGGAGTTTGATCTCATCTGCTTTATGGTTCTTCTTTATGTGTTTAGAATGGGGGTGTAGGGAATTAGAAAGTATTATTCTAGATTAAGATTATAGATGCTAGATCAGGATTGGCACCAGATTGTCTTTTTTTTAAAGATATTGCGTGGCCATATACGCATTTTTCGGGAGTTAAATTATTTGCGGCCATTTTTGCTTCATTTCCGCAGTATAGGGCTAGGACCAATTCCTGGTTCTTTGTCTAGCGGGGACTGGTTGCATCAGAAAGATCTAAGGTTCTGATTGGCGGAGAGCTAACTGCAGTTGAAATGCAGAGCGCCCATTGGCTTTAAGAACCACGCCGCGCATATGACGTCATGAAGTCGGCGCGTGGGGGTCTTGATTATAAAAGGCCTATATTTCATAAGCTTCTTTCTCTTTTAATGAAAATTTGCCAAAGCCGGGTGCCAGAAGCAAATTGTCGATTGCCTTCAGTTGGACATTCGAGATTTGGTAAGCATGAATTTTTTGCGTGAGGACTTTATTTAATTTTTCTAGTCCTAGCCGATCATTTAAGTTTCTTTGGGCAGTTTAGTTTAATTTAATTCTTAACTCCAGAGCCATCAATTCGATCTGAGTGATAGACATGAGAAACTAGGTCCATTTAATTCCTTGTTGAAAGAATAGCGGCATGGTTTAAAAGTTGAGATATCACCGCTTTGTATTATTGCAAAGTCGGTCGGGAGAGAAACTCGCATCTGCGAATTTTATTTATTTACAGAATAGTCGGGAGCGCGTAATGTGTATTTTTATTTGTGATTTTAGTGAGAGTATTGATGCTCGCTATTTATATAGTTACGCATATATCTGTGGACGGGAGTGAAAGAGGCATAATTTGGAAGCGCGTGGGCGCGTTGGTTACGGAATTGTTATTGATACGACGTTCAGAGGGACGAGGGGGAGATAAGCACGTGGTCATAAAATTATAAGCACGTGGTTGAACTACGGGGTTTTCAATTTGATAATCAGGGGTTATGTATAACTTTTGACGGCATGTAGATGCTAGCGTAAACAGGGTTATAGGTTATTGATTGTGCTTTGTTATTCTGTGTATTCAGAAGATGGAGGTGACATTTATTTATGTTAAGGGAATTATTTTGTATTTCATTTTGAATGTGATTACTATTATTGACGGGAATTTTAGGAATTCCTAGAGAAGGCTAGTTTTAGTTGTGTTAAACATTACGGCATTAGTGTCAGCGTAAGAAGTAGGCCACAGTACGTCTGCCCAGACGGGCCATTGAAAATATGGTTGTTGCTCGGAGTTAGTCAGGCAGAACAGGCGATCTGGGTTAGCCAATGTTTACCTTGTGGGCTCAGGTAGAGAAGGGAGCTCAGTGGGGGGAGCGGACTTTGTTTGCATGATTTTGTATGGTGGTGCATAACGGGAGAGAGTAGGGGAGCTGTATTGATTATAGACGGGGGAGACTTAAGTGTTAAAGACTTAAGGGTTTGTCAGGAAGTTAATTGTTATTTGTAATAGAGTATTAACGTTTTGTTTAGCTGTTGTTTTTGCTTTTGTCTAAACAGCAGGTGCCGGCTTTTTTGTGGGAATGAGAGCGGAATTTTGAGACCACAAAATTTCTCCCACGGCAAAGTTGGGGCATTCGCAGAACCGCAAGGGTTTTACGTTAGTTGCCAGTAGTGGACGGAGAGGAAGAAAAATACGTTTTCCCAACCAGGGGAAGACATTTTCCAGCGAATAGGATTTTTGTGGATAAATCCTGAGCTCTGACGCTCGTTACACACGCAGATTTGGCAGGCTGCCAGCGGTGTGTGGTAATTTTGTGTTCGTTTTCTTCACGGCCATAATAAAGCCGACAGCCCAGTTATAGGTACTCGGGCAGGTAATTTCCGAGTGGTAGAAGTCCGCTACAGTTCCAGTCCAGAATCCAGTGGGGTTCTGTTAACCCTCAGTCATCAAGTCCAGAGTTAGTGGAGAGAGATAGGGTAAACATTCTCTCTACTGAAGTCAGCACAGATAGGCAGAACTGTTAGTTTTGGTGAATCATAGCAGAGGACAGCTGCTGAAGTTTAGAGGTGCAGTTAGTTGTGTTCAGGAGATTCCAGGATAGGCTGTGTAGAACCGAAGTCTGTGCAGAGATTGTGTAGTCACTTCGCCGTCGTTCCAGCTATCAGTGGACTTAGAGTTAGAGTTAGAATTTAGAACAGCTAGTTTGGAGTGTAGGCGACATCAAGTGCAGTGTAGTTCATTTCAGTTAACCTTACCTTCTTTCTCCATACAGGTTGCAATTGTGGGAGAAGGGTTGGGGTTGATGCATTTTTAACTGTGCTTGCTTTTGTTTCAGGAGTGCATCCTCGCACTTGATGTAAGGGACATGCATATGTTTGTTGTTTATAGGTGTATAATAAACTTGTATAAATTGTAGCTGGCATCAGTCATTTCCTTTAGTACAGTAGCTATATGTTGTCTGTACCTTGGTGTTTGTGAATCTTAATTGAACCTTATCCCCATAGGGTAGTTAGAGGTGGTTCGAGGCCATAGCAATTTAAACGTCCGAAGTGGCGAGGAAAGAATCAACCTCGGTTCTCAACCTCGGAGCCAATGGTCTCAACTTTCACAGTTTGCACTATATTTCTATCTGAATCTATCATTTCAGTCTTTCTTCTTACTATTGTCTTGTCACTATATGTAGACAGTCTCTAGTCCTAAATCCATTTCGTGACAGTATTTTGAATGTATGATATTGCACTGAATTAAAATGAATTAAAAATTAAACATTATCTGTGTTTATTAACTACTAGCAATCCCCATGGATGCAAAGCCCAAGACTGAATTATAGGAACGGATATTTTCCTTAAAATGTCGAGGTTGTGGATGCGCTGGGTTGCTCAAAAGATCCTTGAGATACGGAGGAAAAGGACGTCTCTGCTCTCTTTCTTTCTCCAACAGCACTGTACCTTTATGTAGCAATATTTGAGTGTACCATCGGTTGATCTTTGCACTTGAAAATTGAGAGAGTGACAGAACTGATATTCCTGATCCATTGAGCCGCAGTTGTGTACCGCAACTGCATTCTCATCAAAGGCATCATGATTTGGAATTGTTGGACTACGTGCAGCTCTTGATCGTCTCACTTATTATGCAGCTGCTGCTCTAAGTTCAGTTGCTTCTGCTGAAGTCTCCTTTGCTCGTTGTGATGCTCTTAACTGACGAATGCGAAAAGCTTCTGCAGCGCGTTGAGATTCATGCTCTTCTGCAGACTGATTTGCTCGTTGTGACTGACGCTGTGCTTGTCTTTGTGCCGCTTCATGTTGTCGTCGTATTGCTGCTTCTTCTAGAGTCTCGCTTGCTCGTTGTGATTGACGCGATCCTCTCTTCCTCTTAGCACCTGCAGCTCGTTTTGAGCCATCGTATCATTTTGA
Organism: Oreohelix idahoensis; assembly: GCA_024509875.1. Lineage (NCBI taxonomy): Eukaryota > Metazoa > Mollusca > Gastropoda > Stylommatophora > Oreohelicidae > Oreohelix > Oreohelix idahoensis. The sequence goes on from JAMPIV010001135.1 coordinate 501,793, forward strand.
TCCATAATAATAAATCTGCAATACTTAAGATTAAAATTTTATCTTGAAGAAACAATAAAAAAATTTACATTTTAAGGTTATTTTTAACAAAATGATGAGTTAAATCCGTTTCCGGAATGAAACTTGGTTCTACACCGACTTTTCTTCGTTGAGTGTTACTATTTTCGGGAGAGTACATATAAGGGAAACAATACAATTAATGTAAAACTTTCAACCACAGTTGCATCCCTTAGATATGACCGACGTACAAACGGCGAGAATTATGGGTTGTGATATGTTGACTAAAACCATGTTAAAACAAAACCACACTTATTAAGAAATATTTCTAGCTGTTTGTTCTTCAAATTCTTTCACAACATTATAGGAGCTAAGTCTTTTTTGCTTCATAAAATTCTGTGGATACTATTTGTCACAAAATAACCGTGCTCTCCATTTTATCATGTTCTACCTGCCTTTTCTCTATGGTGTGCCTTCCATGTCCTTTCTTCTTCACCCGTATTTTCTCTCATATTGGAACGCATGACGCAGGTTTCATGTTGTTATTTGGCCTGACCTACCATGGGTGGAGAGAACGTTAACAAACTCAGCTGGGAGCAGCTAGATAAATCTGCCTCACCGGTGTTTAAACAAACACAGGCGCGGATCCCTCTCGCGTGCCAGGCTGGGGGGAGGGGGGGCCATATTTATCGTGTCATGCGGAATTTCATGGGGGGGGGGGGTGAATAGTAGATAAATACTAAGTCAAACGTTTATATCTGCTTGGTCTAGCCAAAATATATTATGCTAAACTAAGTTTGATTGGCGACTTTCACCGCGTAGAAAGCATGAACATCATGGGCGAAAAGTCCCATACATTGTAGTACGACAAGTTTAGACTCCTGCACTGTGTTCCACTGAGTCAAGACGACACTCTCAGGCAAGCCAGAACCGAAGAAATATAAGATTTCAATAAAGAGGATTGGACCAAGCATTGAGGATCATCTGAAATTAACCAGTAAGAAAACTCGGCCTTATAATACTAGAAACCACAATATCATCGGAACTTATAAACTGGATGACAGTGGGATTATAATTAAAGTAATATTCGACTACCTATAAGACGGTCTCATACCCTGTGGCCCGACATTATTCGAAATTTTTCCTGTGCTAAACATACCTTACAAAGACTCATGCGCGCAGCGGGTATTTCAAGTGAAACTTTCGCAGTTGAGTTGCAACCGGTTGTTGAGGATTGCTTCATGTCTGCAGCATGGCGCATTCCTCAAATGAATATATTAATGATCGATGATGTCGGGAGTTGTTGCATGTGTGCAGGCATTTGAGTTTGGCCGACTCAAATGGGTGCACCATGGAACACCGCAAATGAATATTAACGACATAGAATGCATATCTCTATGCATTACGCGTAGGACTTAGTAACGTCATTCGAATCGTGGGTTTTGACCCTAACGGCAGCGTGTTTTTACAAGTGTGGCCTAGCCACTATGATATGTGTGGTATAACCACTAGGATATGTGTGGCATTGTCCACTGAAGATATATGTGTGGCTGGAAAGCCTATTTAGCAGTGTGTTCTTAGATTAAACGTAAGTCGTCTCGTTATTAACGCAGTTTGTAATTATGGCAGATTAGCCTGGCAGTGTATGCCAAATGAAGAGTCGTAACTAGCAGCAGGAGTAAGACTAGTGTAAAACGAATATTGTATAGCTAGCGGCAGACGTAAGCCTAGTGTAACAAGGATATTAGAAGACTAGCAGCAGATGTAAGTCTAGCGTAAGGAGGATATTTCAAAACTAGCAGTGGAAGTAAGTCTAGTGGAAGAAGGGCTATTATTAACTAGCAACAGGAGTAAGCCTAGTTAGCCTATGAATATTATGCCACGGGATGTTGGCCAAAAAGGAACTGACCATGATACAGAACTATATATATATTAGTGAACATATGTTTTATTGAATAATAAGAACTCATTCGACACGTACATGGAACTATGTTTATAAACTATGTCTTTGAATAGTTGTGTCTATTCATGAAATGAGAGAGTTAATTAAACATGTTTAAGTCGTCAAATACTGGTCTTATTAAATGCCGTATTCTGAGTTGAATTCCATACTGTTTGATCCATTCATAATGACCAGTGACACTTAATTGCCTAAACACGCTGCATCTCACACTGCTGATATTAATAAGGCAAGAATAGACAGGTCAGTCAATAATCAGAAGTTTAATGTGAAGCATGTTCCAGTATCAACGCATCACACGGGTTACTAGAGACAATATCGATACTAACGTAGCGCCTAATGGAATCCTGTAAAATATAAAAATAAACCCGGCGGACTTTGACATTATAAGATCAGAATACGCACACAACATCTTGGTCATCCTAAGCCTTTAGAGCCTTACTTTAAACTAGTGTCAAAGGTTGTTAAAAAGTCCGTAACATATAATTCTGGTGTCAAGAAGCGTTTGGATTTCGTAGGATTACAGCCCCCCATAAAGTATCGAAAGTGAGTTGAACTAACGATAAAATTTATAGCGAGAATATTCAGTCAAGACAAACCGGCAACTCTAGCGCGCATGTCAGTATATGACGTCATTGTATCGAGGCCGTCATTACTTGCATGATTACACATTCTGAGATGATCCTATCTTCACCCACTACAAGAAGCTGAACCATTTCAAAGGAACGATATTAATCAACTTCAAGTATCTGAATCGTTGGAAGAAGAGTGTCTTGAACTACAGCATCAACAGCGGCAACGCAGATCAGTAAGCAGATCGGTAACCAGCGTTTGAAAACGGTTGAATCTATCAAACGATCGTACTACCAAGGTCAAGGTCTTCTATCAATGATCATCAGCTGCTGTCTAGACTTGAGTGGAACTGAAGCTTGGATTTACATGCACTAATGTATTTCTCAGGATATACAGAACAGATAAAAAGATAAGTTCTTAATTTTATCGAAGCGCTTGAGCACTTTCATACTGTCCTTGTACTAACTTTGGTCTGCAGGTTTCTCGTTTCTTTGCTTACTTTCATACTTATCATTTTCTGTGCCCCATCCATATCTATCTGTTTATTCGTTTATTCGTTGGGAAGGCTGGAAAGGGTTTAATATTGACTGGAATTTTCTCTGGAAAAATTCAGTGAATGTTAACGTCTATTAGGTTCTCATGCTTATATTAGCTGACTGAGGATCTGACTTTTAGAGTCAGGATATAAATTCACTGAAGCCTCAGTTCGCAGTATAACCATACTTGTGTGTACTTAGCTGTTACGTCACGTAAACATGTCATCCTTATTTGCATAGCCTTATTTCGGTATTGTTTACAATTGTTTTCGTGTGTTATCTAAAACTCCTCTGTCTACACGTTAGTTATAGACGACTTGTCTCGTTATCTTCTTTGTAATGTTAATTCTTTACTTTCTTTTGCTAATTAATACGTATAAGTCTACCTTAGTTACTTTATTATTGTAAATTTTTGTCGGATAGCTGATATATCATCTCATTGTAATTCATTTAATTGTTTTTCATCGTTCTTCGTCTTTTGTACTTGCAGATTGTTTGTTATTGATTGACACATGTACATAACATATTGAGTTCTATATCTCAATATATAGTAGATATTATTCGCAGGTATTCGCAAACTTATAAAGATGTCGACACTAGAAGACTTTATTAACAGTGGAAAGAGTTTGGGGAAATCAGGATCTGAACTTCAAATTTATGCGGAGACCAAATTTGAAGAACATTTATCGCGTCTGGAAAGGATTGAACAACGCGAGGCTATTAAACGAGCTGGAGAACTTAGGAAGTTGGAATTGGCTCAACAAGAGAAAGACAGAGAGCAAAAAGATAAAGAAAGAGAACTTAAGGAGAAAGAATTGGCCCATGAAAAGGAGAAAATGGAAAAAGAAATGGCTCAACAAGAGAAAGACAGAGAGCAAAAAGATAAAGAAAGAGAATTTAAGGAAAAAGAAATGGCTCAAAAGGAAAAAGAAATGGAGTTAAGAAGAATGGAACTTCTACAACTAGATCAGGCACATAAAAATGCCATGGAGCTTGAGTCATTAAGACTTCATGCAGAAAAGGAAAAAGTGTTGGAATTGGCTAAAGTGCAGTCAGAGCAGGCTAAGACCGCAGCGGGTACAAATGTTCTCTACCCGAAGTTAAAAATGCCTAATTTTGATCAATCTCGTGATTGCATTGACTCTTTTTTTTATCTAGGTTCATCATAAAAGTCACCGCCCTGAACATACCAAAAGAAAGATGGAGCAGTCTTTTATTTGATTTTTTGACTGGTGACTCATTGAAATGTTTCATGAGTCTGTATGAAAAGAGTAGAAACGATTTCGACGTCGTAAAAGAGGAACTACTAAGACGTTTCCAGTTAACTGAGTCTGGATTCAGGGATCGGTTTCATACGGCTAAGCCTAGTAAAGATGCAGATTTTGGTGAAATCATTGCATCAATTAAACATTTTTTTAGCAGGTGGATTGATCTCTCTGGTATTAATAAAACATATGAAGGTGTCATTGATCTCATGCTACGAGATAAGGTTTTATCTGCATGTAGTACTGAATTAGAATCTTTTTTGCAGGAAAGACATCTGATGAGGGTGGAATTAGGATGCCGTCAAATTACCACCTCTATCGACACCAGGTATTACAATGCAAGATGTGGGTGTCTTATCTGGTTTAGATTGTTGCTGTGTGTGTGTTGCAGTAGAACAGTTCAGGGTACACCACAGGCAACATGACGTGTAGAGTCATAGAAATGGTAACTTCGCTTTAGGTTTATACCATTTATTGCACGCCACAAAACAGTCATGATACTTATGTTATCATCGGCATAGTACAACGAATGCAGCATTCAAACTCATGTTAACTGACAGTCATGTAGAAGTCAATACTCAATAGTTGTATGGAAAACAAATATCATAGCGAAGCTTGATAAATAATACATATAACTTCTGCAACCGTGGTCAGCTGCAGATCCTTAATGTTCATAGACAATAATAATTATTCCTTCCTGATGCTAGCAGATCAGATGTATACAATACGTCCGTTTACTGTCTGCACGTGAGTAGCATACATGGATTACAGGTCAGCTCGACCTTTATAACCTTCCTAAGTCTAAACATCTGACTTGGACGTGATCTCTGATATAACGAATCCTGGAACACAGACAATAGTCTTGTTGGTCTAGAGCGACCCATAGATATATAACTAGTTCAGGTATAAAGATACCGGTGACTTAATCCTAGTCAAAGTACCTCTCCATTTTGAATCACACAGGCGAGCAAAAAGGCGACAAAATGACGAACCTCTAGATGATAGCCTAAAGTTCGATACAAGAGGAATTACCTTATTTCGGAAAATCAACCATGAACATATGCCTCCAGGCAGGCTTGAATAATACGGGGAAATAGTCTAGTTAGCTAACTAACTCACAAAGACAATGTATTTCCCTCAGAGAATCACAAGACGCAGTCGCGTCCGCTCGCTAATCAGTCCATTTCTCAACTGCCCGACCTGGGCGGAACAACAAAACGACAACCAAGTCGAGACATGCGCAGAGTGACAATCTCTGAGTCGCTGTTCACAATAAGACGATTCTAAGAACATTCGAGATAAAAGTCTTACACAGTCGCGCCTTTTATGGACATGAACAGAAGCGTTAAGAAAGGTTTCAAACATCTACAACAGTTGACTGATACTACCAAATAAGGAGATATGGTCACGCTTCGTTCAAGACATTATAGACCGAACGTGTCTCTATACAAGAGGAGGTAAACTCATAAAAAATAGCAGTATCGATATATCGGATTCTGTCCCTTTGACCATAAAATATATATAACATGCATTTCAGTCAAATAATGATCATACATACGAAAAACGATCATACAAAGACTTTGGGAAAAAAAGTAATTATTTGTGCGTAACAGGGATGTTATAAATATTTATAGGGGACTTAGTGTACTGACTGAGACAATATGAGATCATCGAATAAAGATATTCATAGATCTTCTATTCGAGATCCTTTGCCTGTGTGCTACCACATATCATATATCTCAGTCAGAATTATTCTGGAATAGTGTGATGACTACGTTATGTGTCTAGGTATGTGTATGATGAAGTGTAAGTCACAACAACAGACAGATAAACAATTTAATTTAATCCACTACTCTTGACAACACTGTGACACTCACATACATATAACACTCTATGAGAATATCTTAAGGAGTCACTGATAACTTTTCAAATAACAATATGTATTCATGGTTATCATAAAGGTATATGTGTCCTGATTCAAATACAAAGGAACCAGGAATAAATCAATTCATTCAATCTCCCTCGACTTTAGACAATATTAAACATTGTAGACATGCAATTATAAAATTTCATGTGTGTCAAGAAGGGTAATAAGGTAATATGATATCATGCTAATGCATGTATGGTAATAAATGATTCATGTTTTTTGTACTGGTTTTATTTGTCAATCGCAACTTCAATAGTTTGTCTTTTAAGACTAGTATTGGAGATGTTCTCAGTTCCTGATATTAAGACAATTAAATTCCCCTCTGAATGTTATTTTTACAAAGTCATTTCAAGATGAGGGGACATAATGTTGAGCTCAGCTGGCCAAGTTAGTTTATCTGGCGTGATGGCGGCAGGAAAGGACTCCTCTGCTCGAATTCTCCTCTGGGCTCTGGAGACACCTCAATGATAGCTAAAAGGACCAAGGAGTATGCTGTCCGACACTGGATTCAGCAAAGCTCTGACCAGGTGCTGCTCAGTACCATCAAGACCACTGTCCCTGAAATCAAGAAGGATGTACCTTCTACTTCATAACTAATTGATATCTCAGTCAGACATTCTGAAATACATGACTACGTTGAATGTCTAGGGTTATGAAAATGATGAAGTGTAAGTCACAACAACAACAGACAGATAAACAATTTAATTTATTTCACAGTACTTTACAACACTGTGACACTCACACACAAGTAACACTCTATCTATCTTAAAAGAGTCTACGCCTTTGAAAAGTCCAGCATTATATCTGTAATTAATCATAAGAGTCAGTGTACTATATTGGCCATTCCATATATATATATATACTATATATACGTATTAATTTCTTTACATAGAGATATCATGATTCAACTACACAGTAAACCAGTAATCACAATAAATATTCTTACAAGTAGTATGTACACAGTTTATCAATTTAATTTGTTATTGACATATTTTATTATTCTTATCTTATGTGTGTAAGTGTGAAGTAGTAATATGAGTTAATACTGGTTTTGTTTTTCAAGCTAGAGTGTTGTTTGTCATCATGACTTCAAGTGTCTTATCATTACACAAAAAGTTCACAGTTCCTGTCAATTTAAACAGTTTATATTCCCTCTTTATTTACTGTCAATTTTAGAGGGGGGGGGGGGGGGGCACATAATGTTGAGCTCCATGGCCACACTTTCTTAACTTTCGTGATGACTGCAGTAAAAGACTCCTCTGCTCGATTACTTCAATGAGTTCTGGAGCCACCTCACTGGTCGCTATCTGGACCCAGTAGTATGCTGTCAGCCTCAGGATTCAGTAACTCAGGCCAAATGCTGCCTCAATGACTTTTGACCACCGTCCCTGAAACAAGAAGGTTGTACCTCCTATTTCAAAACTAAGTCATAATCCATTTCCACAATGAGCACAATACATAACAAACACTTGTGTTCAGTGCTGTAGGCCACTGCTAGCTTCATCTGAAACAAATTACACCAGTATACTCCTTCCTAATGGTTACTACGCCTCTGCCATTCCAGCATTATTTCTTCCTAGTCCATAAGATAGGTGTCAGTGTACTGTTTGGCAATCCCATGCAGTTTTTACTTTTTTCCGACACCTCCTATTCAGGTTGGAGCAATATTTAGGCTTTTCTCAAGTTGGCCACTGAACTACACACATATATATATAGACATAAATCATCAATTCACATTCAATTTTCATTAAAAAGATATCAAATATTTCAGCTTACCACAATTCAATAGAAATAATAAACAGTTTCGTTGACTGGCAATGAATAGGCACAAATTCCGATCTGCCTCTTGTCCCAGGCTTTTATTTTAGAAAAAAATATGCACTGGTGCTCAACGCACTGTTCTTAGTAGGTTTATTACAAGATGTGGCAAGGAACAGACGCTCTGAACTGACTATATTGGCAGATCTAACCAATCATGCCATGTCTACACATCTTTTCAAAAAAGTACCCCTTCTATTCGTTTCCCATAACAACAAAAAACTAGTATTTGCAGTCCAACTAATCGTGTTTAGTCTTACATCTCATTCCCGCCAATCAAATAGGAGTTAACATGGTAGGCTATTTCCGTAACGTAATTTTTTCAAACACGTTATAAAAAAATTTTATGAGCAGAAATGATTTCATGCTGTCAGGCACCCCCACTATTGTATTTTGGCCATAATTATTTTATTAACAGACTAAAGGCGTAACACATAACATATTCTTGGCTAGCAAGTCCTGCCGTACAATAATAATATATAAGTTAAAGCGAGCTACATGGTGGCGTTCAAAATATGTGTTTTCCAAAGATAGTCGTATATTTTGTTTTTACCACGCGTTCACTTCTTTGTCATAGGGTGTCTTCTGTACTTTCAGGAGCTTAGATGTAATTCAGTAGAATTTCATATTTCCTAATAAGCATTTTTCATGTTTTTAAACCTGATTCTTGTAGTAGTAGTAGTGTTTTTCTGACACTGTTTATTTGAAAAAAAGTTAGTGCTGGCCTTACACGTGGGATTGGCGTTACTATTAATCGCGCGACGCGTGTAGTGTTGCATGCTTCCTGCCTTCAGTCGTCCCTCTCTCTCTCCTACTTTCATCTGTCTTTTAGTTACGCCGTGTATAAAATGGAATGAATGAAATATTAAATCTAGGTCATTGATCAGCTTGCGTATCTCAAGGTTTTTCTTAGAAAGGCAGTACACGTTTCATTGAAGAAAGCGTGTAGTGATACAGTAGGCTTTTACTATCAACGTGAAAGCGTTACAATTTGCAGACGAAGTAGAAAACAAGGGGGATTTCGAGTACAGTCATTGTGACAGCACTGTTCTTTACCATTCTTCTTTCCTTTTATTAAATTTATTTGTTAGGCTTTGCATTTACGTTTTAATTTATATATGTGGATTAGAATTTCTCACGACAAATCCTCCCCACTTAAAACAGACGTTATATGTCAGTCTATAATTCTATATACACATAGAGAAATTTCTTATTATTCCTGGGATTTAGGGTGATTCTCATCACACGGATGGCGGCTTAAAAAATCCGCTCCCAGATTTGTTTTTCCACTTATATACTCTATGCTAAACTCAAATGGCTGCATCAATAAAGACCAACGGAGTAATCTAGAATTCTCATGTCTAGCCTGTGCTAGAAACGACAAAGGTTTGTGATCCGTTTGTAACTTAAATGCCTTCCCATACAGATAAATATTGAATTTCTTTATCGCCCATATTACTGCAAGACATTCTTTTTCGCTAGTTGAGTAGTTGGTTTCAGCTTTATTCAACTTTCTGCTAGCATATGCCACTGGGCTTAATTCCCCATCTAATGCATCTGATTTCTGTAACAAAGTCGCACCCAACCCGATATTACTGGCATCCGTTCTTACTACGAATTCTTGACTTAAGTCAGGTAATTTCAAAATAGGTTTGCTTGTAAGCTTTTCCTTCAATTCCTGGTAAGCCAATTCACATTGTGGTGTCCATGTAATTCGATCTGGATTTCCTTTACGTGTCAAATCAGTTAACGGTGCACATATGGAATTAAAGTTTTTGATATACTTTTGGTAGAAACCACATAATGAGACAAAGGATCTCACGTCTTTCTTGGTTTGTGGTCTCGGGGCTTTCTTTAGTTTCTCTAAATTCTTTGGGTCAGGGGTCATGTTTCCCTGATAGACTGTGTGTCCCAAAAATTCCAATTCTTTACATCCAACGCAACATTTGGTTGGTCGGGCTGTTAAATTCGCTTCCCTAAGTCGATTAAACAGCATATTCAGAGAGTCAATGTGTTCCTCAAATGTTTCTGTTGCTATAAGGATATCATCCATGAAATTTGTTATACATGGATTATTCAGAGGGTCCAGTAATTTTCTCATCATTCTAGAGAAGACACTAGGCGCATTCTTCAATCCAAATGGCAATCTATTAAACTCATAGTGTCCTTCTGAGGTACTAAAAGCTAGGTATGGTCTAACCTCAGGCTTTACTGGAATCTGATAGTATCCTTTACTCAGATCCACTTTTGAGAAATATTTAGCTTTATTTAGCCTGGCAAACAACTGATTTGTATCCGGCAATGGATCCACCTGTCCTTCTGTAATAGCATTCAGTCTCCTGTAATCTATACAGAGTCTATGTTCTCCAGAGGGCTTCCTTAAAAGTACAACACTGGAACTATACGAAGATTCACTGTGTGAAATAATTCCTTCCTTCAACAAATAGTCTATCTCTTCCTTCAAAGCTTTCTCCTTAGCAAAAGGAATCGAATAGGGTTTCATACAGACAGGTGTGGGGTCTATCAGTTTCATATCATATTCCAATAGGTTTGTATGCCCTGGTCGGTCTGTTAACACCTCTGCATGATTCTCTAAAACCTGTTGCACTCTCTCTCTCTCTGAGTTTTCGTTAAATGTGTACTGATTTTCACCTGTGCTGCTGTCTCACAGGGATGTAATGGATATTCAAATGATGAAAGTGGTTCCTTTTTCATCTCCATGGCGATAGACAAGGTCAACAAGTGTGTCTCTTCCTGATGTTCTCTTTCCAAATATTTCTTCAGGAGATTCACATGATAGATTTTTTCTTTCCCCTTCTTATCTATCTTATAATTGGTTCTAGACACCTTCTCTAGAACTGTATATGGACCTTGCCATCCAATTTGTAACTTATTCTGACTACCGGGTAGAAGAAGCAGTACCTTCTCTCCCACAGCCAAATTTCTGTCTTTAGCTTTCCTGTTATAATAGGCAGCATGTCTCTTCCTGGCTTGTCTCAAATTTTCATTGGCAAGTTTCCAGCCAGTTTTTAAACGAGTGGTCAGCTCATTCACATATTGGTATGAGGATGTAATATTTTCCTCTGCCTTTTCATCAGTCCACGTTCTTAACAGCGCTTCTAGTGGACCTTTTATTGGCCTTCCAAATAATAATGTTGCCGGGGCCATACCGGTTGAACTATGGGGTACCTCCCGATAAGCAAAGAGGGCGGCGTGCAGGTACTGGTCCCATGTATCTGGTTTTTCGTGTGCCAACTTTCTCAGGATTGACATCAATGTGCCATTAAATCTTTCCACTTGGCCGTTCCCTTGGGGATGGTACACACTACAATGGAAGTGTTTGGCCTGGAAGATCCTGAAAACTTCTTCTGTTTGTTTCCCCTTGAACTGAGAGCCATTATCAGTCAAGATTTGATTGGGAAAGCCTAACCTTGTGAAAATTGTGAGCAATGCCTCTGCCACATGTTTAGAATCAATCGATGACAGGGCTACCGCCTCTCCCCACATAGAACAAGTGTCCACCAGAGTCAGAATGTAGCTGTTCCTTCTCTTGGTTCGGGTGAGAGGTCCCACAAGATCCACGGCAACTCTCTCAAAGGGTGTTCCCACTATGGGCATTTCCCCAGAGTTGCTGGTGCAGTCCAATGTTTAGGTGCTACTCGTTGGCACTCTGGACAGGATTTTACATATCGTTTGATATCTTCAGTTATTCCTGGCCAGAAATAGTGACAAGCTATACGCTGTCCTGTTGCGCTGATCCCCATATGACCACTGAAGGGAATCGCATGCCCTAGTTCCAACACTTTAGTCCTCTATGAAGTGGGAAGAACCAGCTGTCCGTGACCATTGGATTCAGATCCAGCCTTCCTATAAATCAGTTTGTTCTTCATATAAAACTCTCCCTTGCCTGGAGGTGTATGAGATTTGGGCAACTTCTTGAAACACGGCTTGAGTGTTTTGTCCTCAGCCTGTGCCTTCCTCATCTCATCTGGATGAGTATTTATTGGATTATCCTCCTCCTTTTTAGACTGTGATCTGGTCTGCACTGTTGCCAATATCACAGGTCTCTTGGGATTCCCCAAGAAGACATATCTACACCCCAATATCAGAGGGTAGATTGGCTCATTTATCACTGCTGCTTTTATGATTCCTTCCACATATCGCGTTTTCACCTTTATCCGGGCGACGGGAAGTGTCATGGTAGCTACATCCTTGGTTGCAGTTTGAATCTCCACTGTTTCTGTGGTGTATTGATCGGCCTGCACCAGGTGAGAACTCACAACGGAATCGTAATCTAAACCGGTATCATATAAACACCTTATAGTGACACCATTACAGATGACATCTTCACACACTGGGGGGGGGTATGGTTCCTGTAGTTCTGCAGGTTTGACCTTCTTTTCCTTTTCCCAGATGTCATAGCAGCACAATGAGGAGGTTTCCTTCTACAATGGTCAGTGTCATGATTGTTCATCTTACAATTTTTACACCATTTCTTTCCTTGGTTGAAAGATTTTCTTTCATCATATTTCCTTTCATCGAATTGTGGAATTTTATTTTTATTGTCATACCGTGGCCTATCAAATTGGTGCTTACCTTTGTTTTGATCTCTAGGATCAAATTTATTAAAGTTCTGTGGTGCCTTAAAATTATCTATCTGTTTCTTTTTATTACCTGATACCTCTGCCTGAGCTGCTTGATACCTTTCAGCAACATTTAGCAACTCACCCAGCCTCTCTGCACCTTGTTCCATGAGAAACTTTCTCAGGTCTGGAGCCATGGACTCTCTTAATTGTTCTATAAGGACCATTTCCTTAAGATCTTGGGTTTTCCCCAGAGAAGTCCATTTCTCCAAGTATGTCTCTATTCGTGCAGAGAACTGGTGATAGGTTTCACCTGACAGTAGTTTAGCATTCCTAAATTTTTTCCTATAAAATTCTGCGTTCTTTTCATATCTTAACAAAAGAGCCTGCTTTAGCATGTCATAATTTTCCTGATCACCTCTGCTCATTTTGGCAAAAACTTCATAAGCTGCCCCACGAAGTCCTTGAGACAACTTTAAGCTCCACCTTTCTCTCTCTAACCCATACGTGGTAGCTAATAGTTCATACCTATTTAGATAGCTCTCTATATCATCGTCTTTGTCAACAAAATGATCTAAATGAAAATTCATAGCTGAGGTTGAGGCTCCTTGGCTAGCAGTGGCATCAGAGGCAAAGGGACTGGCACCATTTTCAGGAGCATGGCCTTGAAACTAAAACTCCCTTAGTCGTAACTCATGTTCCCTTTGTAATCTCTTCTCCTCCTTTTCTGCTTCCCTCTCTGCAGTCAATCTTCTTTCTTCTGCTTCCCTTTCTGCAGCTAATTTCTTCTCTTCTCTTTCTGCAGCCAATCTTTTGTCTTCTCTTTCTGCCTCCAATTTCTTAGCCTCAGCCTCAATCTGCAACCTTGTTAAGGGATAGAGAAATTGCCCGAATTCTTTCATTTTGTTGTCTAGGGTCCATTTGTTTGAATAAAGAGGTGGAAGTTCTTTTATTTTTAATTTGGTTTGCATTGTCAAATATTCTGGAAATCAATCTTCTTGGATACCTCCTTCTGTCTATCTTCAATTATTAAATAAGGCTATCAACTGGTTAACTGAACCTTGAATGATTGAAGGAACCTCTCGGCTTAGACGATTTGGTAACAGTTTAATACACAGTAAGTACGAATTCACAAAATGTCACAATCACGAACATGGCATGAATACTCCCTCTAACTTTCAGTCCAACATTATCTTGGTTCGCTTTTATACAATGTTACTCAACTTTTCCTTAGTTGATACTTTTATAACATCCTCCCTTTATTCTATTTAACATCGGGGTATTAGAGCATCCCGGCATATCAAATCTTCAGTATATCTTTTTCCAACAACATCGGGGTGTTTGAGCATCCCGGCATATCAAATCTTCAGTATATCTTTTTCCAACAACATCGGGGTGTTTGAGCATCCCGGCATATCAAATCTTCAGTATATCTTTTTCCAACAACATCGGGGTGTTTGAGCATCCCGGCATATCAAATCTTTATTCCATAAACTTCGGGGAATGAAAGTCCTCCCGTTATCACTGTTCAATTATAATTTTCAACACACGTCTTTGTATTGGGAATCACCGTCCCGTACTGACTTCAACTAATCCTGGCATATTGTCATGCCTCTCATTTAAAGCACAAAGCTTACCATTTTTCCATGAATATTTCTTGAATATGCTTCAACATAATGGTTGATACACAAGCCAGTCTTAGGCACACATCTTGACGCTCTGACGTCACATCCAACTCTCCTCTGTCATACCTCGATACACATCTCACAGGCGACCGCTTTCATGTATTTCTTGCGTTCAGTTGAGGTACGACACGGTGTGATAAAACCATGGCACTAATAATAATTTACCGCGATAAAATCACACCATGAAGTGGCCTCAACAAACCTCTTAGTCTCAGCCTCTAATTTTCTTTCGGCCTCTTTTTCTAATCTTCTTTCTTCCCGTTCAATATATTTGTCACATTCAGCAGTGACATAAGCAATCATAATTTGCCCGTCCATTCCTAACTCTTTCGCAGTCTGTACAGCAGCAGATCGAAATTTGGCCAAATCCGCCATTTTCTAACAGATAAATGTAAACAATTTCTAACTAAACAATATACTCTGTAATTAATTATGTAATTACAACACAGACACTGAGAGCTCAACCTTATTTAATTCCACCCAAGGATACCTTTTAATTCTTATAATTCCCAATATATATAACAGGAGAAAGTTCAATATCCCGGACGAGCCCCCAATATATGTGGTAAAATGGGATGTTATAAATATTTATAGGGGACTAGTGTACTGACTGAGATCAGCTGTGAAGGTATCTGTATCTAATAATGTGGAGTATTACAGATAACCTTACTTGCTACCACATATATATATATCTCAGTCAGACCTATTCTGAAATATTGTGATGACTACGTTGAATGTCTAGGGTTATGAAAATGATGAAGTGTAAGTCACAACAACAACAGACAGATAAACAATTTAATTTATTTCACAGTACTTTACAACACTGTGACACTCACACACAAGTAACACTCTATAAGACTATCTTAAAAGAGTCAGTTTGAAAAGTCAAATATATATATATATATATATATGTGTATTAATTTCTTTACATAGAGATATCCTGATTCAACTACACAGTGAACCAGGAATCACAATCAATATTCTTACAAGTAGTATGTACACAGTTTATCAATTTAATCTTGTTATTGACATATTTTATTATTCTTATCTTATGTGTGTAAGTGTGAAGTAGTAATATGAGTTAATACTGGTTTTGTTTTTCAAGCTAGAGTGTTGTTTGTCATCATGACTTCAAGTGTCTTATCATTGGGAAAAGTTCACAGTTCCTGTCAATTTAAACAGTTTATATTCCCTCTTTATTTACTGTCAATTTTAGAGGGGGGGGGGGGGGGGGCACATAATGTTGAGCTCCATGGCCACACTTTCTTAACTTTCGTGATGACTGCAGTAAAAGACTCCTCTGCTCGATTACTTCAATGAGTTCTGGAGCCACCTCACTGGTCGCTATCTGGACCCAGTAGTATGCTGTCAGCCTCAGGATTCAGTAACTCAGGCCAAATGCTGCCTCAATGACTTTTGACCACCGTCCCTGAAACAAGAAGGTTGTACCTCCTATTTCAAAACTAAGTCATAATCCATTTCCACAATGAGCACAATACATAACAAACACTTGTGTTCAGTGCTGTAGGCCACTGCTAGCTTCATCTGAAACAAATTACACCAGTATACTCCTTCCTAATGGTTACTACGCCTCTGCCATTCCAGCATTATTTCTTCCTAGTCCATAAGATAGGTGTCAGTGTACTGTTTGGCAATCCCATGCAGTTTTACTTTTTTCCGACACCTCCTATTCAGGTTGGAGCAATATTTAGGCTTTTCTCAAGTTGGCCACTGAACTACACACATATATATAGACATAAATCATCAATTCACATTCAATTTTCATTAAAAAGATATCAAATATTTCAGCTTACCACAATTCAATGGAAATAATAAACAGTTTCGTTGACTGGCAATGAATAGGCACAAATTCCGATCTGCCTCTTGTCCCAGGCTTTTATTTTAGAAAAAAATATGCACTGGTGCTCAACGCACTGTTCTTAGTAGGTTTATTACAAGATGTGGCAAGGAACAGACGCTCTGAACTGACTATATTGGCAGATCTAACCAATCATGCCATGTCTACACATCTTTTCAAAAAAGTACCCCTTCTATTCGTTTCCCATAACAACAAAAAACTAGTATTTGCAGTCCAACTAATCGTGTTTAGTCTTACATCTCATTCCCGCCAATCAAATAGGAGTTAACATGGTAGGCTATTTCCGTAACGTAATGTTTTTNAATCACGTTATAAAAAAATTTTATGAGCAGAAATGATTTCATGCTGTCAGGCACCCCCACTATTGTATTTTGGCCATAATTATTTTATTAACAGACTAAAGACGTAACACATAACATATTCTTGGCTAGCAAGTCCTGCCGTACAATAATATATAAGTTAAAGCGAGCTACATGGTGGCGTTCAAAATATGTGTTTTCCAAAGATAGTCGTATATTTATTTTTTTACCACGCGTTCACTTCTTTGTCATAGGGTGTCTTCTGTACTTTCAGGAGCTTAGATGTAATTCAGTAGAATTTCATATTTCCTAATAAGCATTTTTCATGTTTTTAAACCTGATTCTTGTAGTAGTAGTAGTAGTGTTTTTCTGACACTGTTTATTTGAAAAAAAGTTAGTGCTGGCCTTACACGTGGGATTGGCGTTACTATTAATCGCGCGACGCGTGTAGTGTTGCATGCTTCCTGCTTTCAGTCGTCCCTCTCTCTCTCCTACTTTCATCTGTCTTTTAGTTACGCCGTGTATAAAATGGAATGAATGAAATATTAAATCTAGGTCATTGATCAGCTTGCGTATCTCAAGGTTTTTCTTAGAAAGGCAGTACACGTTTCATTGAAGAAAGCGTGTAGTGATACAGTAGGCTTTTACTATCAACGTGAAAGCGTTACAATTTGCAGACGAAGTAGAAAACAAGGGGGATTTCGAGTACAGTCATTGTGACAGCACTGTTCTTTACCATTCTTCTTTCCTTTTATTAAATTTATTTGTTAGGCTTTGCATTTACGTTTTAATTTATATATGTGGATTAGAATTTCTCACGACATCCGTCAAGTGTATCACTTTTGGAGGGAACGTAGAAAGTTTCCCTGTGGCAAGAGTATACATTGATACGCCTTTCCACACAGGCACTGTGTATGCCTGCGGGTTGAAGGCGCCAATAGCTGAGATAATTGTTGGTAACATACCTGGAGTTAAAGATTGTACTCCTGAGGAGATTGTAATGTGGGTTGAATCTCACCCACAGGTGGCGAATGCTGTTGTAACCAGGGCACAACAGTTAGCTACGGACATGGCTACACCCCCCACTCCAGTCATAGATACAATTATATCTTCTATTAGTACTGTAACACCTTCTGTTTTTGCAGAAAAACTATCCAACATTACAAAGTTTATTTATCCTAGCAAACCAAAAAACTACTAAACACACATGGTCAGCTAAACATTGGTTGAAAATAAATAAATCTATACTTACTAGATACTTTGACAATGGCAAAACGATCATACATCAAGTAGTAGTTCATATGGGGATCAAAAGAACATTGTTTCGTATTACGTCACAATTTTATTGGCCTGGGGTTAACAGGGATACCAAGTTGTACTGCAGATCTTGTACACCATGCCAAGGTAGAGCACGTAAGGGCAGATTCCATACGGCACCCTTACAAATTACAGACGTGCCTTAAAGACCATTCAAAAAGATCGCAATAGATATAATGGGTTCTTTGTCAATTACTTCAAATAATGGATTTCGTTATATCTTAACTTGCGTAGATCTTTGCACGCGTTGGCCAGAAGCCATACCTTTAAAAACCATCACGACTGCATCTGTTTCTGATGCATTATTTTCCATATTTTGTCGTATCGGTTTTCCAGAGGACATTTTATCAGATCAAGGATCACAATTTACGTTCAATATTATGAGGGATCTAGAGTCCATGTTATCTGTTCACCATTCGTTTTGTAGTGCGTATATGCCTCAATCGAACGGTGTGTGTAAGCGCTATAATGGGACGCTTAAACAGATACTAGCTAAGATCACTGAAGAGTGCCCGCGTGAATGGGACCGTCTACTTCCGGCGGCATTGTTCGCTTTCCGAGAAGTACCTCAAGAAAGCACTGGCTTTTCTCCATTTGAATTGGTCTATGGATCAAATCCTCGCGGACCAATGATGATACTGAAAGATTTGTTAGTTGGAGCATCAGTGGATACTTCCACCCGAAACAGCTATGAGTTAGTAATTGATCTCCGACAGCGAATCATTGATGCGTGTACTTATGCATCTGAAAGTATCAAAACTGCTACTCAAAGATCAAGGTTATTACATAATCAAAAAAGAACTTTAAGATTCTTTAAACCAGGTGAAAAGGTTTGGTTGTTATTGCCCCATAATGACAACAAATTATTAATATCATGGCAAGGTCCATTTGATATTATCAGACAAGTCACAGATGTTGATTATGCTGTGAATATTAGAGGAAAAATCAAAACCTTTCATGTCAACATGCTAAAATTAGCAGTAGAAAGACCACAGGAGTTAATTCCTGTCATTAACTCTATTAGTGATTTTTCACATCATGCTGCTTCTTTTGCAGTTGTTCATGAGGAAGATACTACGTCATCTATTCCTTTACACTTTCAATTACCTTCCTTACAATCATCAGAGTCTTGGAAGGATGTAACTATTTCATCTTCGTTATCTTCTTCACAACAATGTCAAGTTCGGGAAATTCTTATCTCTTTTGATGATGTTCTGACTGATCTTCCTGGTCAGACATCACTTATTTCCCATGACATTATCCTCACTGACTATCAGCCTATTAAACTGAGACCCTATCCTATTTCTTTACACCACAAAGATAGGGTAGAGAAAGAGTTAAAAGAGATGATACGTTTGGGTGTTATATCTCCTTCGGAATCACCATATGCATTCCCAATGGTGACTGTTAAGAAAAAGGATGATTCCTTACGTATATGCATTGATTTTAGGCGACTGAACAGAATTACAGTTACAGACGCCGAACCAATGCATCTATTAGATGATCTTCTATCACAAGTATCAAATGCTACTTTCTTTAGTAAATTACATCTGTCTAAAGGTTATTGGCAGATTCCACTTGCCGAACATGCTAAGCCATACACAGCCTTCACAACTCCATTTGGTCTATTCCAATGGAATTATATGTGTTTTGGTTTAGTAAATGCGCCTGCGACGTTTGTGCGCATGATGCGCCGTCTTCTTGGCGATCGGAAAGATGTCATCACGTACATAATTGACATCTGCTTATTTCATGACTCTTGGGAAGACCACATTGATGGTTTAACTTCTCTTCTCCATACCTTACGTAAACACGGTTTGACTGTGCGACCTTCAAAGGTTCAAATAGGTTGTCAGGAAATCTCTTTTCTTGGTCACCGTATAGGTAACCACAAACTATATCTGTTACTGACAGAATTTTTTCTAAGTCTGTGTGTAATTAATCTGTATGAATTGTACACTTTAAATTTTTTGATCAAAGGTAGATTATCCTTGTTTGACTGTGATTACATTCTTAATGGTAGTTACCTTCTCTTGTTGGTTGACTGGCTAGTCCATTTTTTAGAACGATGTGTAGTCATTATCCTTATATGGTAGTATCGGTCAACTGTTTCTTGGAATGATTGAAACCAGTGTTGAGATTTATTTGCTGTTCATATAAGTCGTGATTTCTGAACATAGCTTTGTAGGAATGTTTCCTTCATCGTCTCGTTTTGAGTGTTACTCAGGTGTATGCGCTCTGCGCATGTCTGGACTTTAAGAGGTTAGAATAGTCTTCCGCCCAGGGGAGTCGAGAAGATGTACTGAGCCGAGAGGACGCCATGCTGCGTCTGTGATTTTGATAGGGAATTCTGTAGTCCTCCTGTGAGTTAGTTAACTAACGAGGCTTTCCCTATATGATTCGAAAACGCCTGGAGGCGTATGTTTTGTGGTGTTGATTCTGAAGCAAGGTAATACCCTCCTTTATTGAATTCTGTGATCTACCTAGATGTTTGACATTTTGTCGTTCTCTGCTCGCTTGTGTGTTACAGAAAGGAGAGGTTCTTATACTAGGAATTACACCCCAGGTATCTTCATACCTGAGATCTATATATATATATACGGGTCGCTCTAGGCCCAGAGAACAATTTCTATGTTCTAGGATCTTCGCTATGCCAGCGATTGCACCTATGTCGAGGGTTAGACTTAGGGATGCTATAAAGGTCAGCCTGACCTGTACTCCTGAAATGCCATTCTCGTGCGGACAGTAATAGACTTATTTTTGTACATCTGATCAGTCAGCATCAGAGAGGAGTACTGATATTTATGAATATTTATGATATGAAGCTGAGGCTATCGTCAGCTAGGATTACCTATATCAACTTAGAGAATGTATGCAGATCCATGAAGAAACTTTATTAATGCTGAATACTATAAACTGTCATGTCCACGACTTTTTTGTGTGAAATGGATGTATCATTATCTGTCATTGTGGCGTCCGAAATAAATGATGAAACGTCACCAGCAGTTAACATTTCTATGACTTATACATGTCATAACTTCTGTATTGTGGAACTGTGAAACTACGTCACACCTACACCCACACCAACAACAAACCAGACAAGACACCATCACCACAGCCTATATTATTCCTGTTGTCGATAGGGGTGGTACTTACTTGGCTACAGTTTATCAACGACTTGGACTTACACCTGTAAATGTTTATAGTGGCCAGTAGTCAGCCTAAAACCACCCTTATCATTTTATGGTGGCCAATAACTGGTTCATCTGGTACCAGCACTCAAGGGGGTCAACAAACCCATACAACATTCAAGTTCGTGAACCATATTCTTTCAAGAATCTACATCTACATCTACAATGACGTATAGCAAGTTCGCTATATTTTGAAAGTACCCGGCGTTGCTACATTCAGAAGGTCAAGTGCCGAATCAATTTTGCTGCATTCAGAAGATCAAGTGCCGAATCAATTTTGCTGAATTCAGAAGGTCAAGTGCCGATTGATTCACTTTTACTGCATTTAGAAGGTCAAGTGCCGATCATTGTACGTAAGAAGGTCAAGTTCCGAAACTTTCAATGATATGTTGCGTGATAAATTCTCGCAACATCGTTTTATTACAATATCTATTTTATAACGCAAGGGCAACAACTGCTTGAAATTTATAGTCACTTTTCTCGGTAAGCATTTGTCTTCCCGCGTTGGTATTGAATGCAGTTAAGTTTTGAGCTGTGGTCTTTTTGCGCTGGACTGCGCATGACTGGTCTTGTTTTTTGGTCGATCGGTTTCCGCCCACCACGAGTGGAGTGAGCGATTTGAATGGCGAAAGAGATGCCTCGTTGAAGAGGGGATCTCCGCTATTTTTTGTTCTGTCAGGGATGTGTAGTCCTCTTAATGGATATTTCGTTTATTCGAGATAATACCTCTAGTGTTTCCCACATGTCGGGAGGCGTGATATTTCTGTGTATTTCCTGAAGGCAAGGTAAATTGACTTTTCATTAACTCTATCGATTTTGGGTCGTGAGCGATTTCGATTCATAGCCTGTCTTCGAAAGTCGTCGTCACGAGATGTTTTCGCAGCTCACATGTCGCTGTATTGTACTGCATCGGTTGATGCATGTCCCAAGGACCATTACTTGCTACTTTGTTAAATGAACTAGGTTTGGAAAACCTTTATTATCTAGAGGATATTTTTGAGGACATTATTTATACTTCGGCAGACGTGTCTGTCTTGCTGAAGTCAGACTAAGGAGAGTGAACTGATCTCATACATCTGGTTATCTCCTGGCTGTTATAGAAAAGGATGGAGTTTTTCACCTGACTACATTTACAGCACTATGAAATATAACATGCATCTGACTCATCATTGTAATGCTGTCTAAGGTCTATTGCTGTATTGAATGTTGCTGTGATAATGACTGTTTGATGTGCCTACATATTCGCGTAACCATTTTGTCACTGTGGCGTCCACAATAAATAATGAAGAAAAACGTCAACGGCTGTTACAAGAATTATTGACTTTATACGTCGTGAGTTTACTGACGTCCTATGTGGATTGCCCTGTTATTTTTGTATGAACATTGTTTGACTGAACACATCTGCACACTACACAAAACCAGACATGCGGATACCATCCATCATCATATGGCATCACGCATCATTTGGTGGCCATAAGCTGGTTTGATTCTGGTACCAGCAAACACGGGGTCCCTTACCCACTTCATTTTCAACAAGAATTCATCAGCATCCTTCAAGAAATTAACATTCTTCAAGACAGTCAACATCTTCAAAATTTTCAAAGTACTCGGCGTTGCCCGGTAAAAGTCAAAATTTCAACTTTTTGACGGAAACAAGAATTTGACAGTACCCGGCGTTGTTACATGTTGCCGGATAACTCGGGCTGCTGTTATCTTTTACGCAAGTCAAGCAAGTTGCTGCTGTCAAGGTTCCAGTGCTGTCGTTTTTGTGAAGGTCAAGTGCCGGTTGAAACGGGTTGTTTTCTGAAGAAGGCCAAGTACCGATTTCCATCAACTTACTTTTGGATTAGAAGGTCAAGTGCCGAAACAACTCAACACACAGTATTTCAGAAGCTCTTGTACCATCGTGTTAGCAGTGGAAGCAGTTCAGATGTGCCATCATCGTTGGAGCTTCGCTCTTTAGGACGTTGATTGACATCCGTTTTTTTCTGCTGTTCTACGATTGGAAGCCTATAAGTTAAGTGGCCTGTTTGTATGTAAACTGTGCCCTTATACTTCTGCTGAGTCTTCTGTGTATCATCTCATTCTATATGTTATATGTTTATATGTTATTCGTATATTTATATGTTTATATTTCAGCGGGTTCTCGGTTGGGTGGTGTCTCCGTTAGATTATGCCACGTCATAGAGGTCGTCTATTGTGAGCGTTTTCTGTAGGGTTTGCAAATTTCCGATACTGGAATTTGCTAAGCGACTTCTGTTGCTATTTATGTTAGCTGTGATGACATGTTTTAATATTGTTTTCGTTATTATTTCGCATTCTTTAGTTTTGTTTTGATTTGTTTGTATTTGTTAGCCTACTCTTGTCTATAATTTAGTTTCATACAACATTTTTGTTTATACACTGTGGTGTCATGTATTTTGTTTAATTATAGCGCAGATATCGTCACATTTTTTTGTGATATTTCATTAATTTCTGCTTTATTTTTAGTTGATTTCTGCGAACGTTTTTGTATTGTTGCTGATCTTTGTTATTGTTTACATTGTTATTGTTTACATTGTTTGCATTGTTTACATTTTCAATGTTTACATTCTGCATGTGTTTACATAGTCATTGTTTACAGTTATAGTAATTAGTTAATGGGCTATGCTAATGCACTGTTACTACTACACTGATGATAAATGAATGATGAATAGTGTCGTGCACTATTGAATGAGAAGTGCACTTATGATCAAGAATTGAGTGCTGATATTTCATATACAAGTTCTTTGATTGGAGACTTGTTTCCCACAGAGACTGGGATAATATAATGTGATGTGAATATACAAGTGCTTAATTAAGACTTGTTACACTTAGGTTTGAAATAAATTAGTTAATTATTTCAGGTTTTGGACTCATATGTTAGACAACATGTCTACATTTGAGCACTTTATTGAGCAGGGTAAATTGCTTGGGAAGACTGGTGATAAGTTAGAAGAATTTGCAACTGCTCGATATGATAAAGCAATGGAAGCTGAACAAAAGAAACTGCATATGGAAGCTGAACAAAAGAAACTGCAGATGCAGGTGGATGAAAAAAGATTCCAAATGGAAATGGAAAAACAAAAAAGGGAATCAGAAGCTGAGGAAAGAAAACTCCAGCTAGAAGCTGAAAGATTTCAAAAAGAGGCTGAGAATAAAAGACTTGAAAAAGAAGCTGAGAATAAAAGACTTGAAAAAGAGGCTGAAAATAAAAGACTTGAAAAAGAAGCTGAAAATGAAAGACTTCAAAAAGAGGCTCAGGCTGAGGAAAGAAGATTACAGAGAGAGTCTGATGAGAGGAAAGAGAAAGCAAAAATGGAACATGAAGAAAAGGTCTTAGCTTTAGAGTTGGAAAAATTGAAATTGATGAGCATGAGTAATGGTAATGATTCAAACAAGGGTTCATCTTCTGGTAAGGCTAATAATGATACTTTTAAGATTAAGTTACCAACATTTAGTCCTTCCAGTGATGACATAATGTTCTATCTGGACAGATTTGAACAAGCATGTACAGCTCATAACATAGACAAAGCAAAATATGTTTATCAGTTTATCAGGGATACTGACAGGTAAAGCTCTAAGTATATTAAATATGGTGGATGAACCTGACAAGAACAATTATGAGGTTGTCAGGGCCGCTTTGTTAAAGAAATATCAGCTTAACGAAGACGGCTATCGTCTACAATTTAAAAACATGTTACCTGAAAATGGAGTTGAATTCTCCGAGTTTATTGCAAGAATACGCATTACTTTCTCACGATGGGTTGAACTATCTAAGACGGAAAAAACTTATGAAGGACTTATGGACTTAATACTTAGAGACAAAGTCATGTCGTCTGTCAATGAGTCTTTCCTTGCTTTCCTTCATGAACGTAAACCTAAAACAATAAAAGAAATGGAAGATTTCTGTTGCCAATACGTAACTGCGCACCCACACATAACCATGGGTAACTCTAAGGTGAAAGAAGGTTTACCAGTTGCTTCGGCAGCTCCGTATGGCCAAAACTTTGCTCGTAGATCCCAACAAAATTTTGATAGAAAGAGTAGCGGTAATTTCTGTCAAAATCATGGAAACCAATTTCATGGTGATTCTTCTTCGAAGAATTGGAGACAACCTGATAGTGGTCGTTACTATCACCCTAATAATTATAAGCATTTCAAAAGAGGATATGGTAATAGAGGTTATTCCTGCCGAAGACCTCAGAACCAAACAAATAGATGTTCGCATCAATGTGAACATGATAGTAATCGTGGAAACTGGAATTCGAACCAGGATAACAATTACAATAGAGACAATAATAACTGCAGAGATAATAATAACTCTGATAACTTCAGAGGTAATAATAGTCGGGGTAGATCTCAACACAAAAAAAAAAAGAGATATCAGCAGGCTAATGCTGTACAACAGGAAACTGAGGGAGCCTGTAATCATGTTGTTGATAGTAAAAACTTTGACGCTGTCACTGGTTCTGCTTTTGACTTTGAGAGAGCAAACAAATGCCCCCAATGCAGTACTTTATTCGAACCGGGTACCATAACTACTTTGAGTTGTGGTCACCCACTTCCCGCTCTGCCTGCTGCTGTTGCGCATGACGGGAGGGGTTCTTTAATTCTACATAAGGGTCTTGTTAATGATACTCCGGTCTCACTACTTTTCGATTCCGGATGCACCACTATTGGTGTTAGACAATCGCTTGTAGATCCATCTTGTGCTACAGGAAGGATTATTAAATGTGTCACATTTGGCGGCACTCTAGAAAAATATCCTACTGCTGTAATTCGCATTGCCACTCCTTTCTTTACTGGAGATGTGCATGCTTGTCTCTTACCTAATCCTATTGCGGACCTTATTATTGGTCGTATTCACGGAGTTAGGGAGTGTACCCCCACAGCAGATTGCTGCTTGGGAAGATAATAACATGCAAGCTACAAATGCAGTAGTTACAAGAGCACAAGCTCTACAAACACCCGAAACTTCACTGAATAGTGATAATGAAGTTGATAGCCAAGATAGTCACTTAGTAATCACTCGTGACTCTTTCATAAAATTGCAAGAAGAAGATCCTTCTTTAAAAAAATTCTTCGTTCTTGCGAAGAAAGGTGATCCGAATCAAGATACAAATAGAAAATCTTGGATTGCAATGAGAAACGGCGTACTTGTACGTATGGTACAAGATTCGACTACGTCGGCACATTCGCAAATTCTTGTTCCCAAGAGCATGAGAGTGCAAATATTACAACATGCTCATGACTCGCAATGTGCTGGACATATGGGTTTTTCCCGTACGAAGTCGAGAGTCCTTGCGGCTTTCTTTTGGCCTTTTGTCAATAAGGACATTCGTATTTACTGCCGATCATGCAAGGTATGTCAGGAGGTCAAATCTAGAGGACCACGACATGCTGCGCCTATCCAGGCTGCTGACATTCCTATTCGGCCGTTTCAGAAAATGGCCATAGATATTATTGGCCCTTTTAAGGGCAAGTCGGCCAGAGGACATCAGTTTATCCTTACATGTGTCGATATGTGCACACGTTGGCCAGAGGCTATTCCTCTTAAGAGCATATCTACTACAGATATCGCAGATGCTCTTTGGTTGATATTTTCTCGCTTGGGGTTCCCCAGAGAAATATTGTCAGACCATGGCACTCAACTCATATCTGACACTATGTCACAGGTAATGTCTACCTTACATATTGAACGATCTCTCAGTAGTATCTACCATCCTATGTCTAATGGGTTAGTTGAGCGTCTGAATAGAACGCTCAAGACTTTGCTTGGTAAGATAACTGAAGATCATCCTCAAGATTGGGACAGGGTTTTACCCGCGGCTCTCTTTGCCTATAGAGAAGTCCCTAATGAACAAACAGGATTTTTCTCCCTTCGAACTTGTCTTTGGCGCGCGTCCACGCGGCCCTATGTCTTTATTACACGATCTCATCACTGCCGATGATATTAGCGATGAAACTCAATCCTCATATGAGTATGTCATTGCTCTTAGACAAAAGATCATTGAGGCATGTAAGCTAGCAACTGCTTCATCAGAAATTGCTAAAGAGAAGGCAAGGCAGTTTGCTAACAAGAATAGATGTCTACGACAACTTTGTCCAGGTGACAAAGCATTCGTCCTACTCCCCAGTAGGGAAAATAGACTTCTTATTGCATGGAAAGGTCCGTATGCAATAGTCTCTCGGATTTCCGATGTTGACTATGTGGTCGATATTGATGGAAAGCATAAAACTTTCCACATAAACATGCTTTCGGAATTTCACGAACGTCCGGACTATTTGCTGCCTATTTTCCAGGCAACGGATGATGCTCCTGCACCTCACGGTCATTATTCATCCCTGTCTGTCATACAGGATGAGGAATCTACCTTCTCTGATGTTAATCTTCCCCTTCCAGTGGTTCCATTACATTCTACGGAATCTTGGAAAAACGTTTCTGTTTCTCCTAATCTTTCTGGTGACGAACATCGACAAGTCTCGTCGATGTTACAAACATTTCAGGATGTTCTCACTGACATTCCTGGACACACAGATGTCATAGAACATGACATAATTCTTACCGACAATAATCCAATTAGGGTTAGGCCTTATCCTATTCCTATACACTTTCAGTCGCAAGTGGAAAAGGAATTGGATGAAATGATTCAATTAAATATAATTGAACCATCGACTTCACCATATTCTTCTTCCATGGTTATTGTCCGGAAGAAGGATAAGAACATACGAATTTGTGTTGATTATCGCAAATTGAATCAGGTCACAAAGTTCGATGCTGAACCGATGCCTTTGTTAGAAGATCTACTGATTAGACTTTCTAATTCTAGATTCTTCACTAAACTTGACTTGTCTAAAGGTTATTGGCAAGTGCCTTTAGCAGAGCATGCCAAACCTCTTACTGCTTTTTCTACACCTAGGGGTCTATTTCAATGGAATGTTATGCCTTTTGGTCTCATGAACGCCCCTGCCACTTTCGTTCGCATGATGCGTCGAATTCTGTCACATCGTTCGGATGTCATCGCATACTTAGATGACATCTGTCTCTTCAGTGATACCTGGGAAGATCACTATTTAGGGTTATATGACTTACTGTCCACTCTACGTGAGAATAATTTGACAGCAAAACCTTCTAAAGCTTTTTTGTTGGTTTTGGTGAAATCTCTTTCCTGGGTCATCGTGTTGGTCATGGTCTCTTGAAGACAGAAGACCACAATACTTCCAAAATACTGAACATCTCTGTTCCTAAAACGAAAAAACAAGTTAGGAGTCTCTTAGGTTTAATTCAATTTTATGGGAGATTTATTCCAAATTTATCTTCGATCATGGCACCTCTGTCAACATTGTTGAAGAAAGGTTCGCCTAATCTGGTCCGTTGGTCTGAAGAATGCCAATCTTCACTAGACCAAATCAAGAATATATTTTCTTCTCCTCCCATCTTAAGATTACCTACTCTTGATAGGACTTTTGTTCTTCGGAGTGATGCTTCATCCACTGGGATTGGAGCAGCACTGATGCAAGAATATGCAAATACTCTGCATCCTGTTATGTACATTTCTAGAAAACTAAATGCGGCAGAGAGGAACTACTCGGTTTTAGACCGTGAGTTGTTAGCGATGGTTTGGTCAATTCTAAAAACTACAAAGATTCCTCCTGGGCGCACATTTCATTCTAGAGACTGATCAGAAAGCTCTTACAGCTATTCAGACTAAGAATTTGAAGAGTTCGAGATCCACTCGATATGCTATAGCTCTTCAACCTTTTCACTTCACGGTACGAGCTATCCGTGGTGCGGATAATGTGATGGCTGACATTTTGTCTAGATGCCCACATGACTCCAACTAATACTTCTGTCCTATATTTCCATATATTACAGAGTCATAACACACCTATATTTCTACAATAGATTAGCACATCTGTACTTACTTTATATGTACACACTATCGTGCTTTGTTGTCATCTTCTTCTGTTCGTTTTTTAAGATGATAGAGGAGGACTGAGTAGTTAATATAAGGGCCGTTAGTTTACTAAACAGCCACAATTATTAATAATGTATTGTACCTTATGAAGCATATTAGTTATTAATTAGCATTATATTGCTTGTACTTTCTCAGAATGTCATTGTTGAGCTGAGGACTTACCTTACTAGTATCAAGCATGACGAGTTCTAGATTGTGTACTTACCCTCGGAATACCAGAGCATATGTCCTGGATCGTCATGTAGTTTAACTTTACTATGTACTTATGTCATTACATGTCAAAGAATGTACTATTTAAATTTTCCTATCAGATTTGTACATCCATTTTTAAAGACAATATTAGAGTATGCTGTTTAATGATGATTATGGTAACTTGCATACGTATATTGTGTTTACATGCTAACGTGATGTGTGTTGGTGACACCTCCCCGATGTGAATATTTTTTGAGGCATATTTATTTTTCTGTTGAGGTATATCCTCACCAGACACTCTATATTTAGCCTCAGGTTAGGCAATTTAATTAATTATCAGCGCATAATTCGTGCGTTTTGAGCCGCTTATCGCATGCTCTTTGATATTTAAAAAAAAAATATGTTCCACATTTTTTTTTTTTATCGGGAGGAGGTGGTGATATGTTGCGTGATAAATTCTCGCAACATCGTTTTATTACAATATCTATTTTATAACGCAAGGGCAACAACTGCTTGAAATTTATAGTCACTTTTCTCGGTAAGCATTTGTCTTCCCGCGTTGGTATTGAATGCAGTTAAGTTTTGAGCTGTGGTCTTTTTGCGCTGGACTGCGCATGACTGGTCTTGTTTTTTTGGTCGATCGGTTTCCGCCCACCACGAGTGGAGTGAGCGATTTGAATGGCGAAAGAGATGCCTCGTTGAAGAGGGGATCTCCGCTATTTTTTGTTCTGTCAGGGATGTGTAGTCCTCTTAATGGATATTTCGTTTATTCGAGATAATACCTCTAGTGTTTCCCACATGTCGGGAGGCGTGATATTTCTGTGTATTTCCTGAAGGCAAGGTAAATTGACTTTTCATTAACTCTATCGATTTTTGGGTCGTGAGCGATTTCGATTCATAGCCTGTCTTCGAAAGTCGTCGTCACGAGATGTTTTCCCAGCTCACATGTCGCTGTATTGTACTGCATCGGTTGATGCATGTCCCAAGGACCATTACTTGCTACTTTGTTAAATGAACTAGGTTTGGAAAACCTTTATTATCTAGAGGATATTTTTGAGGACATTATTTATACTTCGGCAGACGTGTCTGTCTTGCTGAAGTCAGACTAAGGAGAGTGAACTGATCTCATACATCTGGTTATCTCCTGGCTGTTATAGAAAAGGATGGAGTTTTTCACCTGACTACATTTACAGCACTATGAAATATAACATGCATCTGACTCATCATTGTAATGCTGTCTACCGTCTATTGCTGTATTGAATGTTGCTGTGATAATGACTGTTTGATGTGCCTACATATTCGCGTAACCATTTTGTCACTGTGGCGTCCACAATAAATAATGAAGAAAAACGTCAACGGCTGTTACAAGAATTATTGACTTTATACGTCGTGAGTTTACTGACGTCCTATGTGGATTGCCCTGTTATTTTTGTATGAACATTGTTTGACTGAACACATCTGCACACTACACAAAACCAGACATGCGGATACCATCCATCATCATATGGCATCACGCATCACCTGGATCAGAAGCTCTTTTTTCCTTCGTCATTACTGTTTATGGAGGCAAGATCAGATGTCGATCAACGTTGGATCACCATCCTTAGAATGCTGATCATCACCTGTTCTGCACCGTGCTGACGTTTGGACATATATAAGTTAAGTGGCCTGTTTGTTTGTGAACTGTGCCCTTATATCCTAACTGAGCCTTCTATATTTTCACACACTTTTTGTTACATGTTATATGTTTATATGTTATTTGTATATTTATATGTTTATATTTCAGCGGGTCGGTTGGGTAGGTGACTCTCATAGATAATACCACGTAATAGAGGTATCTATTGAGAGCGTGTCGTTAGAAATAGAGCAATTTCCTTAATTGGAAATTGTTAGCAATATTTATTGCTATTTACGTTTAGTCGTGACGAGTTGTGCTTTATTTTCGTCGTTTTTTGTAATATTTTTTTTTCTTTCTGTTCTTTAGTCCTGATTTCATTTGTTTGTATTTGTAGGTCTCCTCTTTTCTATTATTCAGTTCTTTACACCATTTTTGTTTATACACTGTGACGTCATTTGTTTGTTTACATTTTTCGCATTTGTCATCACATTCTTTGTGATATTTTCTTTTAGTTTTCGCTGTTTATTTAGTTGACTTTTGCGAATGTTTTCGTATTGTCTTTGATCTTTGTCATCGTTTACATTGTCTTTGATCTTTGTTATTCTTTACATTGTCTTGGATCTTTGTTATTGTTTACATAGTTCTTAGTTAGCATTCACTATTGTTAAATATTGGCTTGTGCACTATTAGCTGTGTAGTGCACTTGTCATAACTAACTGGTGGTTTTTGCTTATGCACTATTAACTGTGTAGTTCTCTTCTTCTTCTGTCCTTAGCCACCGACCGTCAAAGCAGTCAGTGGCCATCACGCCTAGTGGCGTCCTAGGGCAACAGCAGATAGGTTTTTTTGCCATTGTTTCCCATCACGCCTAGTGGCGTCTTTAGGGCAACGGCAAATCAACCCATTTGTTGTTGTTTCCGTAATCGAAGTGACTGGCAAACGGGTGATCAGCCCGTTGCAATAACTGTGTAGTGCAGTTATGATAAATAACTGATGGATATGTGGTTATGCACTATTAGATGTGTAGTGCCCTTATGATTAAGAAGTGACTGGTGGTATTATTATACATTTGATAATACAAGTTCTTTATCAAAGACTTGTTTCTCACAGAGATTGGGGTAAACATTGTGATTATACAAGTACTTTATTTAAGTCTTGTTACTATTAAGGTTGAAATAAGATAATTAATTATTTCAGGTTTTGGACTCATAATATTAGACATCATGTCTACACTTGAGTACTTTATTAAGCAAGGGAAAACCCTTGGTAAGACTGGTGATATATTAGAAGAGTATGCAAATACTCAATGGACTAAAGCACTGAAGTCTGAGGAGAAAAGACAGAAAGAGGAAAATAAAAGATTAGACAGAGAAGCTGAGCAAAAGAAGATAGATGCTGAGAATCTGAGACTGCAGATGCAGGCAGATGAAAGAAAATTCCAGATGGAAATGGAAAAACAGAAAAGAGAAGCTGAAGCTCAGGATAAAAGATTATATATACAAGCCGAGGCTGAAGAGAGAAAGTTACAAAGAGAGGCTGAAGAAAGAAAGTTACAAAGAGAGGCTGAGGAGAGAAAAGCAAAAATGGAGCATGAAGAAAAACTCTTAGCTTTGGAGTTAGAAAAGTTAAAGTTGATGAACATGGGTAATGCTAGTGATCCAAATAAGGGGTCATCTTCTGATAAAGCTAGTACTTTTAAGATTAAGCTACCAGCATTCAATGCTTCCAGTGACGATATAACGTTTTATCTGGATAGATTTGAACGTTCATGTAAAACACATAACATAGAGAAATCACTGTATGTTTATCAGTTGTCCAATATACTTAGAGGTGATGCTTTGAGTATGTTAAGCATGGTAGATGAGCCTGACAAGAACAATTATGAGGTTATCAGGGCAGTCTTCCTAAAGAAATACCAACTTAACGAAAACGGCTATCGTCTTCAATTTAAAAATATTTTGCCAGATACTGGAGTAGAATTCTCTGAATTCATTTCAAAGATACGTCTTACTTTTACACGTTGGGTTGAGCTGTCTAAGACAGAACATACATATGAAGCACTTATGGACTTACTACTTAGAGACAAGGTTATGTCTTCTGTCAATGAATCTTTTCTTGTATTTCTTCATGAGCGTAAGCCTAAAAACATAAAAGAAATGGAAGAATACTGTTGCCAGTATGTCACTGCGCATCCTCACGTAACCATTAGCAACTCTAAAGTAAAAAGAAGGTCTGCCAGTTGCTTCGGCAGCACCTTATGGCCCAAATTTCATGCGTAAATTTCAGGGTAGCCAACAAAATTTTAATAAGAAGAGTAACCGTAATTATGCTCAGAATCATAGCAATCAATTTCAGGGTGATTCTTCTTCGCAGAACTGGAGA